>CM077152.1:18651097-19006316 GCA_039583875.1 Platanthera guangdongensis
GAGCACGGGCGTAGCCCGTGCGAAGATGCTCGTGACTATATGAGCATATTTATATCTCCCCGGCAAATTTTAAGAAAAACACCACTGAATATTATTATTTTTATTATAAAATTTTGAATTATATTAGATAAATTTTTACGCAGAGAAGAGATAAAATTAATTTGTTCTAGCTTATCGTACAGAAAGATGAGGAGAATTGGAATAAGAATATTCGGTGCAGGCATCAAGGAATGATGGGCAGGGCTGGTTAGTGGTTACCACATCTCCTCCGTTTTCACAGAGGTTGTGTATAGTAATATATATATATATATATATATATATATAATATATATATATATATATATATCTTTATACTATAAGGAAACCCCTAAACAACTCATGGTGTAACTTTTAAATCCCACAATACCCTCATAAATCAGCTTTTATAAGTTAATTGAGGGGTATTTGGGTCATTTCACCGGATAAAGCGTTATTTTTATTATAAACCTTCGATTGTGCACTATTCACCTACCACAACATCGCGATATCCTTCCGATCTCATTTCCTTGCTCCCCCTGCTCTCCCGATACCCTAACCCCACACCGATTTCTTCTTCGCAGGAACGCCGCATCCTCACTCTCAATATTCATCACAGGCCGTCGCCGACTTCATCGCGCTCTCACGCGGACTCCTTCCCGATCTCATTTCCTCGCTCCCTGCTCTCCCCGATACCCTAACCCAACACCGATTTCTTGCTTGGTTCTTCATCGCACATGTAGGCAGCTCATCGCGAAGATAGGGAAGCTCCTGCGCGTCTCCTCCTTTTTCACGCATTCTGCTCCTCCCTTGGTTCTTCATCCCCAAGTAGGGAAGCTCATCGCCCAGGTAGGGCACCTCCTTCCCGCTAGAAGTCGTCCTTAAAATCTCTTCCTCCATGTTCGCTAATTCCGGCAAGCTCCTCCTCCTCCAAAATTTTGTCGAGCCCAACTTCTCCTCAATAGATACTCCTCAAGGTCGTTACTTCAAGAATCCTCCCAGCTTCTACTCCTTCTCAGCGGCTACGTTTCCTCAAGTTGAAGGCAAAAGTTGCACTCTCTGCCAAGCTCCTCCTCCGATTATTAGTGAGCAGGTAAAATAGATTCAGTTTAGTTTCTGATTTCATAGTTTTAGTTCCTGATTATTGCCATGAGTTTTAGTTCTTGATTATTGCCATGAGTTTCAGGCGCCATGAGTTTAGTTCCTGATTATTGCTGGTCAGCTCCATTGATGTCTCCTTCAGGGACTTTGAATTCCTGGTTTTTGCTCCTTTCATTTTGATTTTTAGGTATTATCATGGGAGTTTAATGATAGAAATTAGGTGTGCTTCAGTCATTTTTTTTTTGCTTCTCAATAGATCACTACGCTTATCATGCTTCTTTTCGCGCTTCTTCGACTTCAGTTTTCACTGGAATTGAGGATAAGCGATGGTTAATCCTACTCTTATTTTATTGGAATGACTACTACATGTTTGATGAAATGCATCAATGACGAATCCACTTATCTCCAACTCTTATTTTGTTAGATGTCTATTAACATATTTATACTCCTATTATTGAGTTGAATAAAAGTTTTGTTCTCCTATTTATTTGCAGTTTATTATCACTACCGCGGTTTCTTTGCATTATCATTCATTGCCTTATTTATGTCTGTAACTATTTATTTATAGTTTAATTAATGATTACCAATTATATGTTTGATAATGTTCAGGCTAACCACATAGTTAGATTTGATGAATGTTTAGGCTAACCAAATAGTTAGATTTGGTGAATGTTTAGATAATCACATAGTCATTTTTCCAGGGAATCATCTTCCAAGAAATGACAGTTGCAGGAGGCGTCAATAGAACATGCGAGTAGGCGGGCAGACGGGCCAACATATTTCAAATGCAACTAACCCGAGATCGCTTTTTTGCAGTTGATCTACGGTATAAAATTGTCCTTCATATTAATATTTTTACCTCACTTTTTGTAATCTCTTTTTATATCAGTTTTAAGTGACGTTATAGTTCATGGACTGCATTTTCATCTTGAACAATACACTCTTTTTTTGTCTTTTATATTTGTTATTTCTGTCATTTGCTGATTGTTTGTTACCAATTTGTTTCAAAATATTTCTTTTAATTTTTAAAAGAAATTTTTCTTTTTTGCAATCTCTTCTGGAATCAATGTGTGCAAAATGTTTCTACCCCTATGAGTCGTTGGCTTATCATCGGTGATTTCTGTATGATTTCTGTGGTGTGTTGGAGCTTATATTCTCATTATTATTCGAGAAACCAGTTTGCGACCTAGGGTGGTTTGTCATGGCGGGTGAGCATATCATGTTGCAAGCCCCCCCCCCCCCCCCCCCCCCCGAGACGTTGAAGTAATTTTAGTATCTTTCTGCCCGCCATTCATTGCATGTTGGAGCATTCATTTATTATCATTGGATGAGATAAGGGAGAGCAATTTCATTGTCATTGGGTTGTTGCTTTACCTCCTGCCTACGGATCATTGTTCTCGGCTTCCCTGCGATCAACTTTTGCAAAGGTAAACAAACTTTTCATAACATCCATGTGATCTCAACATCTAAATCATAAAATACCTCAACATCTCAGCTATCTGGGAGAGCAATTTCTCCATTTATTCGACAAGCGTGGGCTCTTCAATGGCTGAAATCTACATTCAGCTTTTGCATTATTTGTACTAAGTTTTGACTAAGATTTTTCCTTTTGCAAACTAGGGGTCTTCTTAGGAATCCAAAGATGTTCCTCACGAGATGAGCTCGGATAGATTCCCCTGTTTAGAAAATTTGTGATAAATTTTTTGTGATATCAGTGTATACATTTTAAGCAGAAATATCTGTGCATTGCAAATGTTGTTTGTTACAGTATGAATGCACCTTCACATATTAATTAATCAACTATAAATAAAAAACTCAAACACATCATTTAACCATTACATTGAAGCGGGTTGAAGGTGCTCGCTCATCGAATGATGTAGCCTGCAGATTGATGTCGCCTGCCGAGTGTAGTCGGATAACTGAATGTAGCCCTCGCCGAATCTAGCCACCCGCCGCCAAATTTAGTGTCCTCAGCCGAATGTCACCTTCTATATATTATTTTCAATGCATATCGTCCTCTCGCCGAATGTCACCATATTATTATTTCAATGCGAGCCTCGCCTCGGACCATGTCGCCCCTCATGACCACGTCGCTGCCCCATCCGATGTCGCCGCCCACGACCAATGTTCCCAGAACAATGTCTCTGCTCCGATCATGTCACCACCACATCCATATTGCCCTCACACCAATGTCGCCCTAACATAATGTCGCCGCCCATATGACCAATCTCCGCCCACGACCAATGTCGCCGCCCACTGACAATGTCGCCTCCACGACCAATGTCGCCGCCTATGACCTATGTCCGCCCGCCAACCATGTCGCCGTTCACGCCAATGTCGTCGTCCAAATCAATGTCTCCCACTCGCCAATGTCGTCACCCTCGCCATGGACCCCGCTCCCCCCCCCCCCCCATCACCAATATTGCCCTCAGGACCATGTCGACGTACCGATCATGTTGCCCCCATGACCAATGTCGTCAATATCGCCTCTGGCCAATGTCGGCCCCCTCGATCAAAGTTGCCGCCCTCGACCAATGTCGCCTCCCACGACCAATGTCTCCCCCACAACCAATGTCGTCGCCCACGGGCATGTCGCTCCCGACCAATGTCGTCGTTCACGACCAATGTCACCCCGCGGGACCATGTCACCGTCCACGAGCAATCTCGCACCCACGCCATGTCGTCGTGCACGACAAATGCCGTCCAACGTGACCATGTCGCCGTCCCCGACCAATCCGCCGCCCTCGACCAATGTCGCTCCCCCCACGACCAATTTTCCAACCACGTCCAATGTCGTACCCAGACCAATGCCGCCACCCACGACCAATGTTGTCTCCTACGACCAGTCGCCGCCACTGACCAATGTCGACGCCCTCGACAATGTCGCCGCCCACGACCAATGTCGTCACCCACGACAAATGCCGCACCCATGACAAATGTCGCACCCACGACAATGTTTGCCCGCACGGAGTCCCCCGTGCACGACTGCTATATATATATATATATATATATATATATATATATATATATATATATATATATATATATATATATATATATATATATATATATATATATATAAGTGACAGGCACGGGCCTCCGGCCCGATGACTACGCGGCACAGTACCTGGCCGGCGACGGCGTGCTTCGCCCGCCCCCGACGGGTCGTGCAGACTGCGCCCGCAACATATACATATGAGTACTCAAAATGATCGTAAAAAAATTAAAATAAATATGAGAGAAAGAAAAGGGGGCACACATGAATGAAAGAAAAAGAGAGAGAGAGAATCCGGCGGGTGGAAACGGAGTGTTCGAAACGGAGGGGGGAGGTGGCTGCTCCAAACGGAGCTTTTTGGGGCGTTTCTCAAGGCGGGCGGGTGGAAACAGAGCAAACGTCGCCAGAGGTTCATTTGTTTACCCGCCTTCCGGCGGCGTTTGCCCAAAACGGAGCACCGAAACGCCAAAACAAATAGAGCCTGAATGTTGCACCAAAGACAACTTTTCCTTTATAATATAGTATATATATAAATATAAATATATATATATATATATTTATATTTCATGTTAAAAATATATTTTTTTTTTCATGACGATAAATTTTTGTCCAAATTAATCAGAGTAAAAATGTCGTATGAAAAGGATCCTAAAACCTATGATTTCTGACATGGACGGAAGATTAATTCAAATATGTGGGCGTGGAATGTCTCGCGCCACATCTAATTTTGATGGGAGGCGGAACCTATCTGAGTTTTGAGATGTATAAATTGATATTAAGACGTCATTTTCGTCAGTTGAGATGCTTTTGGGGGTGACATTTGAGATGCCCCACAAGTAACATATCTTAAATGCCGTCTTAAGGCTTATAAAATGTTTTATTTATATATTAGAATATCATCGTGATCTGACGATAAATAATTATAATGGATATGTAATGTTTATAGCTTTGGCCAATGTAAACTGAAGGCTAGCCCTGGCCCACCAAGTGCAAAAGAAGCTGAACGAACGAATGAAGTATGAGCGGCTCATTTTTCTTGAAAAATAATAATAATGTTTTAAATAGAATTACATATTAATGCAATTTGGGTACGTAATGATCTCTGCAAGCTGGAATACAGCTGTGCTGAATAAATATGCGACGTGGCGTAGCGGAAGTGGGCCCGCCATAAGCCGTGTACGGCCGATGGTACAGTGACATCAGCAAGCGCCAACCTCTCTACCATGATGGGCCCGCCAAGCAGGCCGGCAGTCCCTTTTTGTGTTAAAGCTTTCCAAGCTCAGGCGGCTCTCTTTCAAGTCCACGGCCAACTAAAATGGGTCTGGGGGTGGTGCAGTGCAGGAAATGCACTGCACCGTGCAGTGCGCGTGATCTGACGGGTGCGAGTGCATCTCAGCTCGCGCCGAGATCCGTGCACGCTTTGATCACTCACGCACTGCTTTGAGATATGTGCGCTGATATGTGCACGCATCTCAACGCACTCGCGTCCATTAGATTGCACTTTACGGTAAAGTGCAGCGAATCTCGTCCGTCCGATTTCATGTACTTTACCTCCCCGGATCCAACTAAAATCAATCCGGCACTGCACTCTATGCATTCTATCCTTATCCGTGGAACAAAAAAATAAAATAAAAATAAAATTAATAATATTAAAATTATGGGTCCGGGGAGGTAAAGTACAGGAAATCGGAAGTACGAGATCCGCTGCACTTCACCGTAAAGTGCGATCTAATGGATGCGAGTGCGCTGAGATGCGTGCATATCTCAGCGCACATATCTCAAAGCAGTGCGCAAGAGATCAAAGCATGTACACATCTTTGCGCAAGCTGAGATACACTCGACCCATCAGATCTCGCGCACTGCACGGTGCAGTGCATTTCCTGCACTGCACCACCCCCGGACCCTAAAATTATGACCTATAAGAAACAATTAGCGACCCTTTCGTGGGCAGAGCGCCCGTCGCGCAAATTCTTGGACGCCCCTGTCGGCAGAACGCCCAGCTGATGCACTGCGAACCCCGGACAATGCGGCGGCCATCTTCCGGTTCCCCAACTCCTCCTAAATATGCCTATATTATTATTTTATTATTATTATTATTGTTATTATTATTATTAGGGAATCCTTACCAAACTTAATATGGCCGAATTGGTGTGCTGGAAATTAGCAGGACTACAGATTACGTCATTTATGAACATGTATTAATAGTTGGTCCTTCCTTAGTACAAGAAGCGTGATAGCAGCAGGTATGCCCTACGGGGCAAACCCAATAAATAATTAGGGTTGACGCGGGATGTGTCATTAGTGGGGTCCACAAAATTATTATTAGGCATGATAACCTCATAATCATCATTATACACAGATGAATGACCGCTCAGGCGACGACAAAGCCGCCGTCTGGTGAGGGCCACCATCCCATTGCTCTACAAAGCCCGGCGAATCTTTGTACTCGTAGAATGAAATTAGAATTTGGGCGTGTCGATGGAGAATGCAGCGAGAATCCAATGAGACAAAGAAGATGGAGTAAATGCGTCTGTTCTCAAGCAGCTCCTCTCCGGCTTCCATTGCGTTGAGGGCTTCCATCTCCTCAAAAAGCCTTCTCGAGCCATAGTAATGCATGCACTTCTCCATCGCACTTCTTTGGCGTGAAAGGGAGGCGGGTACATATAGTAAGCTTTATGACTATAAATTAATAGAATAATTTCAAGAAAGTTTTTTTTTTCTCATCACGCTTACTAACAGATTCTTTCATCCAATGGTTGGATCTCAGAAAACATTGTCCAGAAAATGAAAATTATCAATGAATACTCAAATTTGTGTCTAAATCCTTCCTAACAGCCGGAGGTGCCCATGCTGCGTACCAAGATCCTCTTCATTTATGCTTCATGAATGAAGAGTATTATCTATATTTCATGATCCAGATTAATTGGTGGATAATCCCACTCCACATTTTTACAAAAAATGACACCATTTTGCAACCATTTTGATTATACTTAGGACTATGTTTTAGAGTAAACATGAGAGCTATTTTATCAAAAATTCTCTGCCGAGTTCTATCGTTTTGCTATCTACTTTGATGATGCATAACGAGTAACCAACAAGCGAGAAACTGAGAACAATTTTTTTAGTGTAAAACAACAAAAGAGTCTCCCAAAAAAACATGTAAATGCCTGAACCCAAATCAAAATTTAGCACTATTATTTCACTCGATATAACTCAGTCAGGGGATTCTGAATGCTACAACCGATCAAATAAATAAATAAAGAACAAAATTGTTTAAGAACAATTAAAAATCAGATCGCCGATCAACATTGTAGATGACGATTACGGCTTCGTTTGGCATAGCAGCGGCGGTCGTAAATACACGGGTTAAACCATCATTCGTTAATGACCACCAAACAAACTTCATCCGTTCGAACATAAAAATAGATGAAGTTCCTTAGGTGTGTGTGTTAACAAATGACAGTTTAACCCCCATGTTCACGACCATCACCGCCGTGCCAAACGGAGCCTACATCTGATTAGGCTTAGGGATCACCAACTCTTCCATGTCACCAGCCACCTCCTGTGCGATCAATACCACCCCATTAAATTAAAATATATATATATTATTATCATGCTATGCAGAAAACAAAACAAACAAATAATTACCCAAACTTCCCTACAAGTTTGCACCCCCTCTTACTTTCGAAATTACCAAAACCCGGGAGGAAATGAGCCAATAAATAAATAAATAAATAAATAAATACAAACCTGATAATTGTTGCAGCGGAATGTGTATTCAACTAGCAAATGCTTGGGGGTACCAGGACAGGGATCGCAGAAACCCATTATTCCAGATTTCTTAATGCCCGCATGAAGCTGAAGAACCAACAATTAAAGCAATTAGTGCTTAAAATAATGTAATTCAAAACTCCAATAGAGTAATATGAAAGTTTATTAGGCCTACTAAAACTATTTTTAAGGTCCCTGGTGAATTATTTCCAAATATTAATTAGTAATCATGTGAATAAGCATGTGATTTGATGCTCTTCTACCTTGATTAATCAATTTAATTCAATCATTCATCACTTCACAATCTTAAATAATTAGTTCCATAGGCTAATAATAATCCTCTTTCAATCCTTCTTATCAAGTCTAGCGAAACATTACTCGATTCTATCATAATTCAAGGAAACCGTTTGCTTCTTTTTGGGATTCTAATTCAAAGGAATAAAAAATTAAGTAGAGATTGGAGAGTAAATTAGAAATCGCATGGCTGAGAGATCTAAAATGCATGCATAGTCTGTCTAATGAAAAAGCAAGGCTGTCGGAGATGACAAATTTGATGGATCCAAAGAAGCTTAGGTCAAGATATTCCCTCTCCTCCACTTAATGACTCAATATGCTACGGAAAACACGGAGAGCTTGGAAAGAAATAAAGGCAATGAGGATGCATAGTCCATGAGACAAGGCATTGACCACTCACAGTGGAAACAAAGGTGGACATACCTAGCTTCGATGGGTCGATCAATGTGGGAAAATTGCCGAATGGGTTGATGAATTGAATACATTATTCATCTTATACAGATACGAGGAGGCTCACCACAAGATATAATTCTCCCATCTGAAATTAAGTCACCATGTCCCTAATTTGTTGAAGGGCCCACTTGAAACATACTAGTAAATAGAACATGCATTGGGGACAGTTAGCGGCCCATGCATTGGGAACTCTAACTTGCGGGGACATGGGAGATAGATAAGGGGAGGAGAACTCATAGTCTGAGGCCAATGCCATGATTAGTTGTGTAACAGTACACTACAGATGTCAACCTTGGAAATGTGTGAATTCTTATGAATTACACTCAAGGACTTCCCTCATATATAGCAAATACGAGTCCTTCCTACTCCATCTAAGAACTCAGTCATGCCAAAATGATGACACTGACTATAGAATGTAAGAACCAAGAAAAGGGATAGGGAGCTTGAACCCTCATTAGGTGAGCTAAGTGGGCCTCTTTCTCTCGAAACAAGCGAGGTAAAGAAATAACTTTGGCAAAGGATCTCCTCGTCCAAAAATGCCTCCAGAAAGTTCTGTGAACATTGTCAATAACTAGGCCACATCAAAGGGGGAAAAATATAAGAAACTCCACCCAAAACTCTCCCTAAGAAGTTGAAGGATGGGAGGAAGGAGCATTGCAGCTGTCATTGTTGATATCACTCACGTAGGTCCTGTAAATCAGGGAGCTAGCACTAAAAAGGCTACTCCTAGTAAAAGTGGTAGAATGATTCTAAGTATTTCAGCTGGAACAACAATGTACGTTTTTTATTTGAGATTCACTCATGATTGGGCCTGACCAGGTCGACTCAATCATTTTCTTTCACTTATGATCTGGCCTGGTCGACTTAATCAGGATATTGAAGGATGGAACCTTTGCTCGAAAAACTCAGCTCTCAATTTTGCATTAACGAGTCCCGTGACGTTACTTTAAATGGAATTGGAGCCCGCATTTCATCTTTCCCTTGTGACGCAACACACCACTTAGCCCCGCTCGCCTTCTTTGACCTAAAAAGAATGGAAAAGGAAACCAAAATCTGTGTTCACTATCTATAGAGTGGAGCTACTATCTATCCTTAATCTCCTCGTCCCTATCTCCCCCTTTTTTTACTTTCTCGCCTGCAGGAGAATTCGTTTATTTTCTTGTCTTTTTTCTTATGATTGATCTGTAGAAAAAGGGCACTCTTCCTAAATTAATTTGAGATGGAAGTAGAGTTCCGTCAGTTTCTTTTTCTTTTTTTACTCCCTTCTGTCGAGGAAAAACCCATTCTAGATGGAGTAGTGCATCTTTGTCTTGAAAGCCTGCCCTATAGATAGGAGCTCCTATATCTACTACCCCGAAGATTCTTTCTCGTGATGGAGAGCTAGCTCGACTTCGAATAGAATTCGTTCCTATCCCAGCAGTCAAACTCCTTCCTGACCCTAAACATCAGAATTTGCGAAAATTCTGATGTAGTTTCAATCGCAATCGTCAGAATGGAGTTTCCTATATGAATCTGAAGTGAGTAGCCTCGTCTTTTGAATAGGCAACACGTGCACAAGCAAGTCAACTTTGCACTAATATTGTTGCTGCTTGGGATTGTCGGTCTGTTAGGTTGCTCGTGCGGATGGATTATTCTTTTCCTACTCCCAGAGGGATGGACTGCCTGATGGAGCAGTGAAAGACTAGCTTCAAAATGTGTTTCAACAAAATGATCATTGTTCTCATTCCTAAAGTTGAGGGGCCTGAGCGAATCAGTTAATTTCGACTGATTAGCTTATGTACAGTCCCTATGAAACTCATCACCAAGGTCCTTGTGGTTTCCTATCCAAATTGGTCAGTACTTCTCAATCAATCTTTCTTCCTGGACGCAATACCACAGATAAGATCATTGTGATTCTGAAAGCAATTCATACCATGAGAACTATGAAGATAAAGGGTGGCTCCGAGAAAAATTGACTTGGAGATGGGAATCAAATGGAGCTTTCTCTGATCTGTTCTTGAAGAAATTAGCTTTCCAATTGAATTGATCATGTTCACTGCTTCCTTTAATTCATTCTCTATCCCGTGGGCGGAATGGGGAGAAACTTCCTGCTTTCAGGCCTTCAAGGGGTCTGAGACAAGGAAACCCTCTCTCCCCGTATAATTTTGTTTTATGTCTTGAGAAACTTTCTCATTTGATAAATGATATTGTATGCAGTGGTCAGTGGATTCACTGGATAGGGTCCCCATTTATAAAATGTTTGCTTCGCCGACAACATTGTGTTATTTGGAGAGGCATCTACTAATCAGCTTTTTGTCATGTTGTTTATTCTTGATTTGTTTTGCAAAACCAGTGGTGAAAAATTAACTTAGCTAAATCCAAACTATTGGTTTCTAAAAACATCAACCATAATCAAGTTGTTGCTCTTAGCTCTCACTGTGGTATCCCTTTGAAGGATGATCTGGGGAAGTACTTGAGCACCCCTATGATTAATGGCATAGTGACAAAACCGACTTATAGCTCTCTGTTGAGCAACACTCAAGCTCAACTGAATACTTGGGCTAAGAAATTTTTTCAGCAGTCCTTTTGATTCACTATGTGGTCACCAAAGGGTCAAGTGAAGACTGAGAACAAGAGGGTGAGAATATTGAGAACACTGATCGAGAAGAATTCAATCCCGCTTCATTGCCTGGTGAAAAACCGGCCCACTTTTCAACTCAAATCCGGATGTAAAGCCCCGCGGGGTGATTTCCTATGGAGAAAAAAAGAAGAAGAATATTCTCTATGATCAATAATGTACTAACTCTTTCCAAATCAATGAATCAGTCTTCTAGAAAGAGGATTGACTTCTAGTGATTCTAGTGTATCTCGTATCTCTTTGACTACACATCTCGTACCAAACTGGCGTGTATCACCATTCATCAATAACTATAGACTTGTCTGGGCATGGGCTCCCTTTGCTCGATCGGATTTCATGTTCTCAAACATTTTGAATGTTGACCAAAGGTCTCACCACGTACCTTTCCTCATTTTTCTCACCCTGATCCCATATTAGAGAAAGGGCTCAGCTGCAAATATACCAAACCTTTTTTCGAAGGCGGGTGAAGCGGCGAAGTAGAAAGAGGTTGTTCACTTTTGTCAACTGAAGTCGCGCGTAGCGCCAACTCAAAACTAACTGATAATTGATAGAGCAGAGCGTGGAGCCCTGTTTGAGTCTAAGCGAGCAGAACAGTTTGTTTCTACTATCATACAATTCAACGAAAAGAAAAGAATGGCGTAGAATCTGACAAGATTCCACCTTGAAGCCATAAGTTCCAAGGTCTTCAATAGCTTCTCTTAAAATAGATTGAGGATGTACCCCGATTCATGGTCCGACTTAGCCTTCTATTAGAGGATTCACGATCAACAACATGCTTTGCGGTGATTTATGGTATATAAAGGCGAACGCTTGGAGTAGATAAGTTTTTGAAACCAAACTCACTCTATTGAGAAGATAGATAAAGGCGAGCGGAGGGAGGTTAATTTCAGAACCTAGAATATCTGATGCGGAAGAAAGACTCGGACATTGTTTTCCATCTCTTGTACGTCTTCGGTTCGTTCTTATTTTTTGAAGGAAGAGCTAGAGAGCTAGAGCTCTCTCGGGTTTCACCTAGCGTTCATTACTCAAAAGAAGAAGATGAACATGAAGAAAATGAAAACAAATGGGGTTTCACCGGGTTAGTAAGAAATTCTCATAGTGTTGTGGAAGAACAAATCTCTAGACTACTAAGAAATAAAGAAGGCTTTGGTTCACAAGCCCTTGTCATCGTCAAAACTCAGTAGGGCGAAGAGTCCCCTACAAATTCGTACATCCTAGTGAACAACATTCCGCAAAAAAGGCCCAATGCGTTTCTTTCCGGAAAGAATTCAAGCACCTGACCCCCATCATGGCTAACCTCTCCTTGTGATCGGGATGAAGTAGATGCATTCCAACCAGGGGGCTGATCGAATGGGAGCTTCCTTAGGTAGCAGCCGGCTTACAGTTATCCTAAAACTTTCTTGCTTGGTGGAGAAGAAGCGAACAAAGGTGTGTTCGCTTGCTGTCTTGTTCTCTACCACAGGCTGGGAGCGCTCGCCTGCTAGGCCCTATAGAAACAAGTCGAAGCAACATTGTATGAGAACATATTAACCATCTTCGGGGACAACGGGCGGAACGACCTCTCGATCTACTTACTGCATTACAGGACGGGCGTCGTTGTCTAAGCGTTTTCTGTTGCTTTGATCTCCCCTACGCCTAGGACGTGATCTGGGCCAAGAGGCGTAGTGAGTTGTTGTCACCCATCACACGGCTCTCCCACTGGAGTGACCTTAGCCCTGGGCCATGTTGTTCCATTCAATTGGAAAAATGGCAGCATAGCTACGTCTCAGAATCGTCTTTCAAGATAGGTTTTGAATGAGCGGGGTTTCTGAGTGGCGTGTTCGTGGAGTTAGGGTAGATAAAGGTTGGATGCTTGTGGGGACCGGACTCGAATAGGAGGGGGTTTAGCTCTAGATCCCGCTTGCTTGCGCATGCAGAAATGAATGGATCTGAAGTGAGTTCGATTTTCGTGGGGCAAGAAGAAGAAGAGAACCTTCCTGGGAAGAAAAAGAAATTTTTCTTTTTTATCAAAATTCAAACCCTATGGCAAAAGTTCAATTTTCCATTTTCTGGTAAGGGTAGATGCGGATAGGCAAATGGCAATCGAAAATTCGATTTTTTCTATCTCATTCGTCTTTCGATATAAGGCCAAATATATGAAAAGTTGAAAAAAGAATGTTCAAAAATCCATCTCCCCAAGGGAGTTTACTCGACCCATTCTCCAGTCTCCCGCACTGCTCAAGTGTGCAACTTCGCGTGAGAACCTCCTTCCCTTTTGTTCTGCCCACTCTCCGTTCACACGGTTATTGCTCACCCGTTCTTTTTTACTAGCCTTGTAGAGAGCTTCTAGAGAAAGGTTCTCCAAACCTAAACTTCGATATCGCTCGCCTTTCTTCCCCCAGTCAGAATCTCAGCAGATTTGATTGGAATCGTAATGATTCTTCGATGCGGGTTCATAAAGGAAGACGTGTAGTGGGGACAAACCATCGCTTTCCCCACCCCCCGCCTTAATTAGTAGAGTAAGGAGAGGAGAGTAGTGGTAGGCTGGCAGAACTCAACCTTCAAGTCCTATTCTCGGGGAGGGACTTTTTTTTTCTTCCTATTTCATTCTTTTTCCTATTCCAGATCAGATTGAATAAGCTACTCATGGGTAAAGAGCTCTCTTTCCTCTTAGTAATGCTAATAAAAACATTTCATGGCCTCCTTGAAAAGTTGAACTTGAAGGGATTTCAAGCGCTTGACCCTCTCTCCTGCGCCACTTATAGGTACGGCGCATACAAATGATTCTCTTCTAGGTCTAAAATATGGATGATAATACCAGACAATAGTGAACCAGACTATTATATGGGTCAACGATCCAAGAGTTCTGTGTTGGTTAATTCCTTACTCCCAACTTTCCCTACAAAAAAATGCCAAGGTAGTCCTATTCAATATAGGATAAAGCAAATCTCTAACATCGATAAGATCTAATGTGTGAGGCACCTATTTAGCGGCTGACCCGAGTCTAGTGTAGGATTGAGCATAATAATCGAAAATCGATAGTCGCTCGAAAATTGCTCGAGTTTTTATTCGATTCGAACCTTAGTTGTCAAGGCGCGCGCCTAGGCGCGCCTGAGGCGCCGGGCGGAGCCCGCCGCGCCTCAGCACGGCTGAGGCGGGCGATGTGCCGAAGGAGCACCCAGGCGCGCCTCAGGCGTGCCCAGGTGCGCCCCGGCGCGCGCCTTACAGGCTCTCAGGCGCGCCAAAGGCGTGCCGGGGCCTTTCAAAGTATTTTTTTTAAAAAAATTATGGGCAAAAACATGATCTTAGACGCACCCGAGACACCCCTAGGCGCACTTGGGCGCCCAATTCGCTAAAATTGAGCGAATTGGGCACCCAATTCGCTCAATTTTCTTTTCCCCCATTTTTGGGCCTCACGTGCCTCAGGCGCGCGTCTGCGCCTTGCGCCTAGGCTCTAGGGGCCCCCTTTGCGCCTCGATGCGTCTTGCGCCTTTGATAACTTAGATTTGAACTCGAAATAAAAAAATTGAATCAAATTGAATCAAATCAAAATTGACTCGAAATCAATTTTGAGTCAAATCAAAATTGACTCGAAATCAATTGAGTCAATTTTGAGCCATGAATGAATCGCTTGATTTTTTATTCGAGCCGGCTCGATTTAAAAATTTATTCAAATTTTAATTTATTAAATTTCACCATTTTTCAAATCAGTTTCAGTTTTTTGTCACTATATGGCTGTCAATCTTCTGCCAAATCCTTTGGAGTAGTAACTGCATGGCGCTGTTTCCTTGGGAGTCAGAGATACTCATTACTCTGTGACCTGTCGCTCGCTCTCCGCTCTCTCACACAATCACATTCTTTCTCACTTTCTCATTTTGCATTCTCATTTCTCCATACTCCACTCTCCAGGGAAAATTTCTCCAGACAGCGAAAACAGCGAAACCTTAAAGGGCCTAGACCTCTCCAGGTGGACGACAAACCAGGCTCTCCGCTCTCCTCATGTGACGGCATAGGTGCAGTGAGAAGTCCATTGGAATCAATTCCTGAGAGGTAAGAAACCATTGCGTGGAAGGAAAAGATCTTGCATGACTTGTCTCCATCTCTCCGATCGAAATCAGCTAGGCTTGGATTCTGGTTGCGACAACGACAATCTATGGAATTCTGGAGGCACGGGAGGAGCAAGCGAGCGTGAAGAAGAAAAGATAACTATGTGCTTGCTATCCGCCGAGTGGTTAGGGTTTTTTCCATATTTTTTTGGTATTATTTTGATATGAGTATTGGTCTGATCTCATTCCTTCCATCACTCCATGGCAGCCTTCGTCTATCTTCGATCCATCAAGGACTATCGTGTTGTACTCTGATTAAGGAAATGTATCTTGCCGGCAACAAGACTTTTGAGTTGCACAATCACAGGTTTCTGTCATCTGCCTTCTTTCTCTCTTTCCTTTTTATCAAATTACTTTGCATTTTTTTATGAAATTATTTTGCGTTCTTTTTCTCAATTTATCTTCTATTAAGTTGTTAATCAGTTATTAGAGGGAAAAGTTTGTGCCACAGAAAGCTATTTGCTCCAACAAGCAAGTTAGTTGCAATATTTTGTTATCCAATGTTTGATTCCTTTTTATATGTTTTACTGTTCTCAATTAGGCGCTTTAGTATTTTCTAATCTGCTTCACATTTACAGTATTTGTAAATGACCTTTAATTACTGAAGATTAATTTTATTACCGAGTACTTATCTTTTCTTGCAGTTCTATATGGCTCTTGTTACTCATAGCGAGAGATACCATGAAAGCATTGATTTTTGGCAGGATGTCTATGACATCGATAGTGAGTAAACCATGTCACAATTTTTGTATGATCATATATTGTTTAATAATGTAAAATGATTGTTGTGTTTATACGATTTTCATGTTACTGTAGCATGAAAAAAGCAAATATAGCTAATATTGGATAAATGCATTGATTGGAGTGGTGAGAATCCAAAGTTTAATCATTTATTTAATTGACATGGCTATTTGATAGTGTTTCTTAATGTGCTTCATTAGAAAATGTGCATGTCTGGAAGAAGATTTCATATACAAACTTAATTGGGCAAATATGACACATGAAGGTTTTAAAGAAAGTAGATAACTGTGGAATCATAAAATGTTTATGCAAGAAAGAAGATGAACGTGGAGTACAAAATGTATGTTTTACTTCAGCGTTTATGATTGCTAATCAATGTCTCTTGGTAATCAGTGTTTGTGATGCCCCCACTTGCAAAACAATGTGCATTTGAAGAACCTAGTATTGAGACAATTTCAGCGAAGAATGTCCTAATGTGTACGGAGTTCCTCATATTTTTCAACCTTAGAAATTTCATAGTTAAATATCCTTTTATATGACTTTTTGAAATCATAAATATTTTGTTTTAATCATACATTTTCCTTCTCATATACCGGGCTACAGGGATATTTTTAGTTTTATTATTTATGTGTGGCTACTTTGGGGGAATAATAGCCTTTTGTAAGCCAATATATAAGACTTAGGTGTGGATGTGTTAAGGCTGAATGACTGCTCTGTTTTTCAATGCATTGGAAACACATTCGCTTTTCTATGTGTTGGGAACACATTCATGTTGTACATTATTAATTATTGTTCTCTACTTTCTCCCTTATTGCTATATGAATTCCTGCTATGTTTTCATATATGAATTCATAGATTTTACTTCTCACTGAACACATTCCTGCTCTGTTTTTGAAGTCTATGAATTCATATAGGTTGCAAGTTTTGATTTAGAAGTCGGGAGCATAAGCGGGGAGCGCCGGAGATCATTTTGTAAACTTCTATAGCATAATCAGATAAAAACAAATTTTTGAAGTGTTTTTTTAATATGAACATGTACTGCTAAATGCTAATGGATTTTTATTGGACTGTTTATGCCTTGTAGATTACTTATTTGTAGTTTTATTATATTTTTAGTTAAAAAATCAAATGACTCGTATTTCAAATTTGCGTAGTTTAATTTTCATTTTTTATGAGATTTTAGAAATTGGGTCTATGAACTTTTTAGCAATTGGAAAATTTTCAAATGCCAGCAAACTTATATAGTAATTGGGAGCAGAAGCGGACGGCTCGACTCGATAAATGTTGCTAGTGAATCAGTGAATGTATAATTTTTAAAATTAATTATTTAATAATAAAAATAAATTAAAAAAATAATTTCTAGTCGGCTCGAAATTGATTTGAGCTGGCTCGAAATCGAGTTGATTTCGATTCGAGCCAGCTCGACTCGATGATTTTGATTTTGAACCGACTCCGAGTCGAAAATTTCGATCTCAAGCCGAGCCAAAATCGCTCGAACTCGACTCGATATCAACCCTAGTCTAGTAGATAGTTAGTCTAGCGTCAACTATACTATGAGCTAAAGTCGGCAAGGTTTTAGAGTCAGCCAGTCCCACGGGATAGAGTCTAAAAAGAGTCCGGTGCTAGTAAGTTATTCTCTCGTAAGAAAAGACGAGATTTGTACAAGAACTTGTTAGTAGATTTTTAGTCCTATTTCTCAATACATTTAGATATCAGTCAATATTCTTTTATTGAATCTCTTTTCATTAGAAAGCTTTGTCAAATCTGTCTTCATGCCATTCTATGGAAAAACAGTGAGAAGCATGTCTTAAATATTTCAAATTCAATAGAAGGCAAAAAAAGAGAGCTAGAATATCAGTTTTGCTTTGCTTTAGAAGTGCTATGCATTCATTTGAATAGAAAGAGAAATATCTACTTTCTCTTTATCCAAGTCCTTCAAACCCAAAACTTTGAGAGTGAGAGGTGGAGTTTTTTTCGAATCTGAAATCTAGCAGCCATTTGTGATCTTGTCACTCCATCTACCCTAGGGATGACTTCCAATAGATCTTTGATTACTGAGATAATACTGTTATAGCTGATCGAAGAGTGACAACTTCACAAACGAGTGTCAGACTTGGAAGTGAGTGCATACGAGTGGGAAGCACTTATTCTTTGATGACAATACCAAAAGAAATGGGGTTGGCGTAGTTAATTACACTGAATCCCAAGGAGTTATTCACTGTGAGGATACAAATCAAACAAGAGATAATCAAGATCATCTTCGAAACAAACAGTGATAGAACCTCATATGATGTAGGGGTAGGCTACGGGTGCACAAAACGTATGACGCTAGGTGGTAATGCAAGGGTGACACGCTAATCTAAACTTAAATGCAATGTATTTGTCGATAACTCGACAAATAAATTTGAGCAATGAGAATTATAACTCCACGCAAATATTTGAAATTGAAAACATTTAATTAATTTTGGCAATTTGTCATGGCATCCTCCGCTCGGAAGGACAAAGCAAATCGCGCGGCGAATGTCTCCTCCTGCAAATTATTAGCGTACTAAAGATAATTTCTACTAGCAAGAGTCACAACACATATATCAATTCACCAATGAAAATGTCAAATCAAATAAATCAATACCACAAGAAACTCACAAAGTAGTGGGCTGAACCGAGACACTAAAGAATTTGGTCTGGATGTGTAGATCGGCGATCGGAGGTGGAACCAGTGGCGTGAAAATGATGACGGTGGCTGTCCTCGGCGGTAAATGGTGAGATCGGGCGAGAAATGGGTAGATCCGGCTACGTACAAGTAGATTCGGGCCGGGGAAGTGTGGATTCGCTATTTATGGTCGAATCCAGGTGGAGGGGTGATAAACGAAAGGTGGAAATAACGGATCAGGGCTGAAATTCCTACATCTGAATTGATCTAAGAAATTAGAGCTAAAGGGGGTGGATCCACGGGAGGGTAGAAGTGGAGGGTCAGCGTGAACAGTGACCGGCGTGGCCAACGTTGGCGGGAACAGTAACCCGTGAAGATTCATGGACAGTGTTCGGCAAGCAGTGATCGGCGAATAGTGTTCGGACTTCCTGGACAACAGTAGGGGGTTGGGATTTGGGGGTTGTAGGGGCTGCGGATGAGGGTTTCAGAGGAGAAAGAAGAAGGCTATGGATGGGTAGTACCTTGGAGGGGAATTTGAGGTCCAAGGAGTCGTCACCTAGGGTTCCACGACATCAGCATCGGGGAGTGATCGCTGGAATCCGGGAATAAAAGTTTCCAAATTCTGCAATCCTTTATTCAGCCCACAAGACTACTATTTATAATAAAATGAAACAGCAGGTCATCTCAATCAACGACTATGATTGGCCGGTGGGAGAGACCGCTAAAATACATAAATAATGAAATAAAAATAATAAACTAATACATAAATTTGACTCGCGGCGACATTCCGGACGCAACCGCGGGGTCTGATCGTCGATCCGGGCACGCCATATTTGGTAAGTCGTCAAATCAGCCCCGAACGGGCTCAAAGCTCGTGCTCGTCTCTGCTCTGCATCACCATATCTACCTCTCCAGTTCATAATTGGGATTGAAGTCAATAAGTGCATAATTAGGGTTGAAGTCAATAACATCCTATCCTACATAAGTTGGGTTGGATTCAAAAAAGGATTGAGGTGAGAATTGACAATTGGCGTCACCTTCAATCAGGGAGCTAAACTTTGAGAATGTGCGAGTAGTACAACTAAACATTTGTATGTTAAGTAATATTTGGTAGCGCTTATTTGTATGACAAGTCCATTAGTATGACTTATACGTAATATTTTGTAGCTCTTAGTCTATTGAAATGAGGTGGTAGGGAAAGGGTTTTCCGGGTAAGGAGGGAGAGGGCACGGGATGACCGAGCTTAGCACTCAAATTCCGGCTTCGGCACCGGGTGATCCAAAGGAAAAAAAATCTCTATCTTTCAATTCCGTCAAATGAAGCCTTCAATAAACTAGAGAAGACTCACGAATGATCATGATTCTAAAGTCACGACAGTCTCCTAAAATAAGCTAAATAAAAATAAAGGAAATACATAAAATCCTAGATGAGCGATTCACAAAATGAACCGTCTCGAGCGTCATTGGGGACCCAAAGTATAAAGCAATCCCAATCACAAAGCTATTAAAATTTTTTGATATGAAAGATCTCCATAACCACTAAATTGAGAAATGAGATCACAAATGCAATTACAATCAACATTATCCAATTAAAAATGCAATTAGGGTATCCATCTAGTCAATGTCTAATTAGCCTAATTAAAAAATTATTATAATAAATTAATAACTAATACATGATCATCTACAATATAATGATTAATTAATTACTTCGAAAAGTTGAAGGACTGGTTCTATGCCTAAATTGGTCTAATTAAATTTTTTTTATCTATACTTATACTACTTAAGCTGATCCCATTATAGTGAGATAAAGGCTTGAGTGTTGTTGTTTGTTGTTATATACTTATATACTCATGCTACTTAAACCTGATATAGTTATTGTTAGTATTAATGCAGGGTTGCCTATATTTCACCCTTGTGGAGGGTCCGTTCCCCGGACCCTCACTGCACGGGGATGATTTGTGAACCGAGCTGCCCTTGAGAGTGAAATAAAAACTTACCTGTGGAGGAAATACTATTACAAGCCTAATTGCAACTCTTCGGAAGCCTTGCCGGAAAGATGTTAGAGTCAGAACTGCAACTGTCTGGCGGGGAGGTCCTCTGTGCGCGTCTAGCCAGAAAAAGCTCCTTTGAGTGCGTCCAGTCATGAAAGAGATCCTCTTTGTGCACCCATCAAAAAGAAGTCGCAGTTCCTAAATCTCTGGACCGAAGCTGAGACAAAAAGGGGAGGCAATGGGACAATTGTAGTTGGAGGAGCGTGCAACTACTTGAGTCAACGTTGGTTGTAGGGGTCGGCAATGGTTGCACGCAGGTCTTGATGACGATGGTTGCACGCAGACCTTCACGGAGCTAGTGGATGATGCATCTTCGTTGTCGACGACCTGTTGGAGTACCTTCTGCGAGGCTGGACGGATAATGAGGAACTCACACGACACTATTCTGCTTAATTCGGTGTCAAAGTCTTCTATGTTGTTAAAGGCATGCCTAAGGCTCAAGGCTCGCCAAGCTCATAGATTTGCGCCTTCGTGCGCCTTATTTGTGTCTTTGGAACATAAAAGGCGCACCTGAGTGAGATTTTTGTTGTAAATTTTTTTTTCAAAAATAAAGAAAAAAACAATGTAAGAACTAAATAATTTTTTTAATGATTTAGCGTTTGTGAAAGACAATTGTGCATTGAGACTTAGATATGATGCTCGTGAGCTCATTGATTCTATTTTTGAAGAGATAAATAATAATAATGAAAGATTAATTAGTAGATTAGATGAAGAATTTGATCGAGAAGCTGAAATGATGTTTGATGCTGATTATTTAAAATGGATGTGGTTAAGCCTTGCCTTCGTCAGGCGTGCGTCTGTGCCTTGAGTCTAGGCTCCAAGACCCCTTTGTGCCTAGGTGTGTCTTGCACCATTAATAACTAGACTTTACAAGAGCAATAGTATGGCTTGGACAATTAACAGGTTAGCGGTTTGATATGGCGTTGTTGACGGTAGATGGGGTTGACTAGTTTTGTGCTTCTTATTGGTGGTGAAAGGATACCAGAGAAGACTTGGCCGATGTTAGAAAGTAGCGAAAAGAAGCGAAAAGTAGAAAACAAGCGGATATGCTTTTGAATAATTGAAACTTTATTATCCAAAAAAGGTATTTATTACAATGGTATGCCCTCCTTTATATAGAATGGAGGAGAGATGAGAGAATACAAATAAGAGATGTGGGACTAAAATTTACAGGACTAAGCGGACTATACAAAACAAACCGCACAAGCCGTGCGGTTAGATAGCAGGGCTAACCGCACGGCTACCACCAGAGAGGAAGAGAGACCGCCAGAGTAGACCGCCAGACCGCCCGGCCTCCAAGCCGGCTGAGACAAACCGCCAGACCGCCCGGTCACCAACTTCAACACTCCCCCTCAAGCTGGAGCATATATATCGATCATGCCCAGCTTGTCGCAGATGTGGAAAAAGGAAGCGGACACCGGCTTGGTGAAGACATCTGCCAACTCGTTGTCGGAAGTAACAAAAGGAGTGCAAATCTGTTTCTTCAATATTTCTTCCCGAATAAAATGACAGTCGACTTCTATGTGTTTTGTTCTCTCATGAAAGACCGGATTTTTGGAAATGTGTATCGCGGCCTTATTGTCACAGAACATAGGAAGAGGATAGTTGTAAACCTCTCCTAAGTCAAGCATGAGAGCCCGCAACCACTTCAACTCACATGTAGTCGATGCCATGCTGCGATATTCCGCCTCTGCACTGGACCTGGAAACGACAGACTGTTTCTTGCTCTTCCAACTCACAAGATTGTCTCCAACAAATGTGCAGAAACCTGAAGTCGATTTGCGGTCTCCTTTGTCATCCGCATAGCTTGAATCAGAGTATGCTTCAACCCTAAGGAGACCATTTTTCTGAAATAAGAGTCCTTTCCCTGGAGCAGCTTTAATATACTCTAATATCCTCAGAGCAGATT
Organism: Platanthera guangdongensis; assembly: GCA_039583875.1. Lineage (NCBI taxonomy): Eukaryota > Viridiplantae > Streptophyta > Magnoliopsida > Asparagales > Orchidaceae > Platanthera > Platanthera guangdongensis. The sequence continues at coordinate 18,673,779 of CM077152.1, forward strand.
GTAGATGACACTCCCTCGGAGCTTGCATGAACTGGCTCACCTTGCCAACAGCATAGGAGATGTCGGGTCTGGTTACCGTGAGATATATGAGCTTGCCCACCAGATGCCGGTATCTCGTAGGATCGGAGAGAAGAGGTGAGTCATCTGTCCAAGTTTTGTCTTCTCCAACAGCCATAGGACAACGTGCAGGTTTAGCACCAGTCAGTCCTGCCTCCTTTAAAAGATCAAGAGCATACTTCCGTTGTGAAAGGACCATGGAGTTGGGCTTTCTAGAGATTTCAATTCCCAGAAAGTATTTCGGGGAGCCCATATCCTTTGTGACCAGATGTTGACGAAGGTGTTTCTTGGTCATCAATATCCCTTCCTGGTCATCGCCAGTAAGAAGAATGTCATCAACATAAACCGCAAGAACAACAAGACCAGAGGCGGTTTTCCGAACAAACAAGGAGTGATCTGCTGAGCTTCTTGTAAAACCAATGGCCGCAACAATGCCACTGAACTTGTCAAACCAGGCACGAGGACTCTGTTTGAGGCCATAGATAGCCTTCTTTAGCCGGCATACTCGTGTCTCCCCCTGAGCAACATACCCAGGAGGTTGCTCCATGTAAACATCCTCCTGCAGATCACCATAGAGGAAGGCATTCTTAACATCTAGCTGCGAGATGGGCCAATCCCTGTTGACAGCCACAGAGAGAAGAACCCGAATAGTGCTGAGACGAGCCACGGGAGAGAAAGTGTCAAAGTAATCAATCCCATAAGTTTGGGTAAAACCCTTGGCAACCAGGCGAGCCTTATAACGATCCACACTGCCATCCGGGAGAAACTTCACCACGAAGACCCAGCGACAGCCAACAACATCTGTGCCGAAGGGAGGAGGAACAAGGGTCCAGGTACCCCGTTCAGTGAGAGTAGCAATCTCCTCATCCATGGCAACTTTCCAATGAGGAATAGTAAGGGCCTCCTGGTAGGAACGGGGGGTGGCAGTGGCCGAGATAGCCAGTGCAAAAGCTCGGCGAGCAGGGGTAAGACGATCATATGAAACAACTGCAGCAAGTGGGTGTTGGGTACAGGCCCGAACCCCTTTGCGAAGAGCAATCGGGAGATCCAGGTCAGCAGGTGCCTCAGTATCCGGCGTATCCGTGGTGGAGAGAGCTGGCCCGGGAGTAGAGAGAGATGGCAGCGGAGTGGAGGGAGAAAGCGGAGTAGAGGGTGGAGAGGAGGAGGAGGGGGAAGACGGTGTAGTGGGTGGAGCGGGCGGAACAGTAGTGGGAGCAGAGGGAAGGGATGGGTTGGTATGAGAAGTAGGAGTAGGAGGGGCAGAAGAGGAAGCGGGAGAGAAGTAAGAGGCATTGGCAAAGAAGGTGACATCCGCAGAGACAAATTGCTTGCGGGTAACAGGGTCAAAGCAGCAATATCCTTTCTGAGTGGGAGAGTAGCCCAGAAAGACACATTTGGTGGCACGTGGTGAGAGTTTGTCACGGGTGGCAGCGGGAGAGTGCACAAAAGCGGTGCACCCAAAGATGTGTAGAGGAAGAGGAAAGGGATCCTTGTCTGGATAAAGAATGGAGAAGGGGGTAGCACCGTGGAGAATTGTGGAGGGAAGGCGATTGATGAGATAGCAGGAGAGGAGGACAGCATATCCCCAATAGGAGCGAGGAACATGCATGTGAGTCATCATAGTGCGAGCAACATCAAGGAGGTGACGGTTTTTGCGTTCCGCCACCCCATTTTGTTGGGAGGTGTAGACACAACTTGTTTGACGAAGAACACCATGGTGAAGACAAAAGGAGGAGAAGTCGTGGCTAAGATACTCCTTAGCATTGTCAGAACGAAGGAGTTTAATAGACGTATCAAACTGAGTCTTAACCATAGAATAAAAAGAGGTCCAAACAGAGAATAGCTCGGAGCGATCTTTGAGAAGATATACCCACGTACAGCGAGAGAAATCATCAATGAAGGTGACAAAATAGAAACTACCCCGACCGATGGTGAGGTTAGGAGCGGGTCCCCATATGTCAGAGTGAACGAGGTCGAACGGACGGGAAGAGCCTCGACTTTGCGTTGGGGGGAAGGAGGAGCGGTGATGTTTGCCAAGTTGACATGCATCACAGTTTAGTGGAGGATGATGAGGAGGGAGGTGCGGGAAGAGCTGGCGGAGAATTCGGGGAGGAGCATGTCCAAGGCGAAGATGCCATTGGAGAAGATCTATAGAGGAGGAGGAGAAGGCGGAGAAAGCAGAAACGTTGTCGAGGAAGTAGAGGCCACCACTCTCAGTCCCGGTAGCAATCGTCCGTTGGGAAGCCGGATCCTGAAAAGTACAAGAGCTAGGGGTGAATATGACAGAACACCGTAGTTGCTTGCATAAAGAAGTAACCGATAATAAGTTGCACGGAAACTTGGGCACATAGAAGGTATCAGCCAGGCAGAGAGAGGGAGTGACTTGAACCATGCCCGTCCCATGGACCGGGGAGGGGGATCCATCAGCAACAATGACCGGGGGCAACCGAGCATGTGTGTCAAGAAGAGAGAAATATTGAGGATTTCCTGTCATATGATTGGTTGCACCAGAATCGATGAGCCATCTGCCGTGAGTAACAACATGAGCACTACCAGAAGAGGTGACCACGGAGGCGGACAGGCCTGAGGAGGGAAAGGCCATGGAGGCAAGAGAGGAGCAGGCCGCGACGATAAGAACAAGCCGCAAGAAGAGAAAAGAGCACCAAGCCGGGCGAACAGCAACAGGTCGGGCGGCTAGGAAGGCCGCTACCAAGAAGCAGAGAGAAGTCGCACGGCTTAAAAAAGTCGGGCGAACAGAGGAGAACAGGTCGCACGGCAAAAGATGAGGCCGGCGCGACTAGCAAGCAGGAACGGGTAGAGGGGAATAATCAAGTAGCGCGAACAGCAGCGGCTAGCAAGAGGTCAAAGGCACAGCGGGGAAGAGGTCGCGCGGACTGAAAAGGCCGAGCGAACAGAAGAGAGGAGAAGGGCAGGTGACCGCGACCAAGAAGCGGGTGAGAAAGGAACAACCCGCACGGTCAGGCAGATCACAGCAGCAAACCGCGAGTATAGGGGCAAGCGGATATGGGGAAAGCAGAAGCGGACAGGGAGAAGAAGTCCGCAGCGGGTAGATACAAGCCGCAAAGACTCGGAGATGCAAGAAAGAGCAAGGAACGCGGCGACAAGGAAACAGGTCGCTGCGAAAAGGCACCAGGAGAAGAGAACAAGAAGCAAGCCGCGCGAACAGGGCAGCGGACAGAAACAAGCCGCTCGAACAGGGCGGCGAACAGAAGAGAAGGCAAGTCGCGAAAGAGGTCGCGGATAGCGGAAAACAAGCCGCTAGAAGCAGAGAGCGCACAGAATCAGGAGGAAAAGACCGTGTCCTCTGATACCATGTTAGAAAGTAGCGAAAAGAAGCGAAAAGTAGAAAACAAGCGGATATGCTTTTGAATAATTGAAACTTTATTATCCAAAAAAGGTATTTATTACAATGGTATGCCCTCCTTTATATAGAATGGAGGAGAGATGAAAGAATACAAATAAGAGATGTGAGACTAAAATTTACAGGACTAAGCGGACTATACAAAACAAACCGCACAAGCCGCGCGGTTAGATAGCAGGGCTAACCGCACGGCTACCACCAGAGAGGAAGAGAGACCGCCAGAGTAGACCGCCAGACCGCCCGGCCTCCAAGCCGGCTGAGACAAACCGCCAGACCGCCCGGTCACCAACTTCAACAGCCGACTCGATGACAACAGTGGAGGTAAGAATTCCACTTGGTAGGCAACTGAACGAGGAGAGTTGTTGGGTTCTGATACTAAGTTGTTATGGGCTAACCCGTAGAATATTGAAGTCGTCGGAGTAGTGATCGGAGGCAGTGCTGACGAATGGGGAAACTACGGATCCGGAACCGCAATTGCCTAGGTTGGGTATTGCAATCTATACAAGGATCAAGAGGAGAGACTTAAAGTCATGTATGCCTTCATTGAACACATCACTTGACTTTAACTTAGCTTACAGGACAATTAGATGACAATCAAATAACTACCAAATTATCAACAACTAATAAAAGACAACAATTAATATAAGACAAATCGATAAATAGGTGTGAAGCCCGTAAAATAAAACCCACCAGCCCGCTTGTTATAGGGAAGCACCCGCGCAAGCAGGTATGGACGAAGTAGAAGCGAGAATGTCGGTTTGAGTAAATTTGTGAGAATCCAATGGCCCAAAAACAAAAAGGTTCCTCCCCCCTTCAATTTCCATCGAAATCTTATCTTCTCTTATTTATCTAGTTCCAAGGCATGATGTAAACATGGTAAAAAATATGTCAAAACTGATGATTTTAAGGTAGAAGACAATTATATTGATAGCACGAGGATATAAAGAAATCTTTGGTATTGATGCATCTAGGTTTATATAAAAAATCTAAAATGTTATAGATGGCAAGACGAAGACGTCTATGTTTAACAATGTGGAAAAAACTCAAACTTATAAATACTTTCTCTATATTCAAATACAAGGTATGAATACATATTTATAGAAGGGAGAAAGAGAGAAGACAGTCTTATACATGATGTGGGACTAAAGAAGAGAAAGAGAAAAATAAACAAATACATAGGCTATATAGGCCCCTTTACATGGGCTTTTCTAACACTCCCCCGCAAACTGGAGCGTACAAGTCGTATGCACCAAGCTTGGACAAAAACTGATAGAATAGGGTATTTGGTAGATCCTTTGTGAGGATATCATCAACTTGTTCAATGCCCGGAACATGCTTTAATTTTATCTTCTTCATTTGAACTTTTTCCCAGATAAAATGACAGTCTACTTCAATATGTTTTGTTCTCTCATGAAAGACTGGATTCTTTGCAATGTGTATAGTTGCTTGGCTGTCACATATAGAGCTGTCACTTAAAACCGCAAACCGCAAACCGAACCGGAACCGCAAACCGAACTGGACCGAACCGTTTGCAAATTATTCGGGTTCTGGTTTGAATTTTGGAACCGTGAACAACATTGGTCCGGGTGTGGTTCTTACATATTATTATCCGGACCGGAACCGGAACCGGAACCGCAACATACAAGGCTCAAGCGGTTTCAAGATTTTTAGACCCGATCCGAACCGGACCGAAGTAGAACCGAACCGCAACTCGTTTATTATTATTATTATTATTATTATTATTATATTGTTATTATTTTATAATTATATATAATATTTATACTTATCATCACGAGTGAAGTTGGTGCAGTTTGAACTCAATCCGCAATCGCACTAAAGGGGGTCGATTTTGGACTGAACAAAACTTCACCACATAAAAATCATATGATATGGTTTGACATTGTTGCTATTTGGAGTCAATTTTTGCAATGTATTTTTTTATTTTTATACAGTTATATAATATATTTTCAATTTTACTTACATATTTTTTTTTGAAATATTTTATTTAAAAAATATATAATATATATAACTACTATTTATTAGTAATCATGAAAGACAACTAATTGTAGGCGGTTGTTACGGTTGAGCATGCCGACGAGACGTGCGCAAGACAACTAGAATTTGTGGCAAGTCTACACGCGTAGGAAAATAATTGATATTATCACACCGATCGTGGAAAAGTCCGTCGAGAAGTGGACAACATAATTATTTCTATTTTGATGTAGTTTTGAGTTTTACTATTTGCAGTCTGCTTTTATTTCATTCCGCCAAATTTGATTTCGGTTTTAGTTAGAACCGATTGTAACTGAACCGAACTGCATGGAACCGGACCGAACCGATAGTGGCCGGTTTGGTTTTGGTTCTTGTTGAACCGGAACTGGAACCGGAACCGTTGACACGACGGCTCCAAAAATTAAGCTGGAACCGGAACCAGAACCGAAACCAGTCAAATCAAATAAGGTTTTGGTTCTAATTTGAAGAACTGTTACCTTAGTGGTTCGGTTCATGATTTTAGTAGAACTGGAACCGTACCGGAACCGTGACAGCTCTAGTCACATAGCAGGAGGGCAGGTGAGGGAAGTTTTACCTCAAGATCGACAAGAAGACTTTCAAGTCAAGTTAGCTCAGAGACAACCGACGCCATTGATCGGTATTTTGCTTCTGTTGAGGATCGAGCCACAACTGCTTGCTTCTTACTTCGCCAGGTAATGAGATGACCTCCAAAGTAGGTACAAAAACCATTGGTTGAACAACGATCATCCAAGAAACCAGCATAATCAGCATCAGAATATGCAACTAATCTTGGAGTAGAAGATGAGGTCTTGTAAACCAATCCTTGACCCGGAGCTGTTTTAAGTTATCTGAGGATGCGCTCAACGGCTTGAATGTGAGAAGTTCGCGGGGCATGCATAAACCTGCTGACCACTCCAACAGCGAATGATATATCCGGTCTTGTAACTGTTAGGTAGATCAATTTCCCAACAAGTCGTTGATAGTATTCCGGATTTTGAAGAGGAAGATCTGCGTCGGAAGCGTGAGCACACAATTTATGATTTGCATCCAGTGCAGTAGTAGTAGGCTTGTATCCAGAGCAACCAGCATCTTGAAGGAGAACTAGACAGTACTTTCTCTGGGACAGGACAAGACCATCCGGTCGCCTTGCGATCTCCAGGACAAGGAAGTACCGAAGGTGACCCAGATCTTTCGTTTGGAAGACCGAGCTAAGGTGTTGTTTAACCGCATGGATGCCCTTTGAACCGTCTCCAGTAATCAGGATGTCATCAACATATACTAGCAGAAGAACCGTTCTCGTTGCTCGGTGCCGTGTAAAGAGGGAAAAATTTGCAGAACTTCGAGTAAAACCGACTTCCTGAACAGCCTTACAGAACTTGTCAAACCATGCTCGAGGAGATTGTTTGAGACCATAGATGAACTTCTTCAGATGACAAACTCGGGACTCCCCCGTGGTCTCAAACTCGGGAGGTTGCTGCATGTATACTTTTTCCCGGAGGTCGTCGTTCAGAAAAACATTTTTGATGTCCAGTTGGTGTAACATCCATTGGCGATGAACCGCCACTGAGAGAAGGACACGAATGGTGTTAAGCTTTGCTACTGGAGAGAAGGTTTCCTCGTAATCAAGACCGTGCTGTTGGACGAAGCCACGAGCCACCAGGCTGGCTTTTAGACGGTCAATCGTCCCAACCTGAGCATGTTTGATTACAAAGACCCACTTACACCCAACGGATCTCTGACCGGGGGGAGAGGTACCAGGTTCCAGGTCTGGTTCGCCCAGAGAGCCGTCATTTCTTCTTCCATGGCAGCCCGTCAGCCAGGATGTTAGAGAGCCTCCTGCACAGTGTTAAGTACAAAAACAGAGCATAATAAAGTGGCAAAAGTGTGGAGTGGTGGAGATAGGCGATGTAAGGATACATAGTTCGCCAAGTGATGAGCGGTAGAGTCTGGTGCTGGATCAGCAGAATGCGGAGCGTCAGAGGTCGAAGGCGACTGCAGTGGGGCAACAGAGGCAAGATGGTGACGAGTGTAAACACGTAGAAGAGGTGGCTTGGGAACAGGGGTAGCCTTGTCGTGAAATCGTGTTGGTGAAGGAGTGGTAACAGGAATGGCAGGACGTACGACGGTTGGTGGTAGAGGTGTAGGATTTGAGGCAGAGAAGAAAGGGAGATCCTCCTGAAAGGTCACATCAGCAGATACAGTCGCTTTTCGGGTAGCCGGAGAGTAACATACGTAGCCTTTTTGGGTCCGGGAATAGCCAACAAAGATAAGTTTGGCCGCCTGAGGATCCAACTTGTCCATGGACGTACCAAGAGTGTGGACATAGCAGACGCATCCAAAGATGCGGGGGAGAATGGCGGAGTAGAAGGGAACATGAGGCTGAATGGAGTAGCATTGTGGATTATGGGGGAAGGAAGACAGTTGATCAAGTAACAGGCCGTGGAGAGGGCGAAGTTCCAATAAGATTTGGGAACGTGCATCTGAAGCATGATAGAGCGAGGCATATCGAGGAGATGTCGATTCTTACGTTCAGCGGTTACGTTTTGTTGTGGGGTATAGGCACATGAATTTTGGTGAATAACCCTGAATTCAGAGCAGAGGTTTGCAAATTCGTGGCTAGTGTATTCGCGGGCATTGTCCGTGCGAATAGTTTTGATAGTTGTGGAGAATTGTGTGCGGGTCTCAAGGAGGAAAGCCCGAAAGACCCGGGGAAGCTCGGAGCGATCACGAAGTAAGTAGAGTCATGTCATTCCGGAGTAATCATCAATAAAAGTTAGGAAATAACGATAACCAGAAACGCTAGTAACTCTGTACGGTCCCCAAATATCGGAGTGTACTAACATAAAATGAGCAGTGCTCCGGGTACAATGAGACGAAAAAGATGAACGCGGCTGCTTGCCGTAAATACATGCTTCACACTGAAAGGAAGGTAAATATACATCGGGAAGAGCCTTTTGGAAGACAGGTAAAGGGGCATAGCCAAGACGGCGATGTCAATCGACGGAGGAGACAGAAGGCAGGATAGCTGGAGTGTCATCAAGAAGGTAGAGCCCGTTTTGCAGTCGCCCTTTACCAATGATAGTCCGTGTTTGTTGATCATGTATCAGAAAAGAAGAAGTAAAGGTTACCGAGCAGTTTAAATCAGTAGTAAGACGACCGACAGAAAACAAATTAAATGGGGAGCCCGGAACGTGAAGAGCCGAGCGGAGAGAAAGAGATGAAGTGCGAGGGATATCAGCCGAGCCAGAGACATGAACAGTGTCCCCATTAGCCACTGTAATACACTTGGAATGAGAAGAAGTCAAGTATTATTGTGGTCGCAGAGAGGTGATGTGATGAGTAGCACCGGAATCCACTATCCAACGTGGACTAGTGGAGAGATAAGCGATACCTTCATGTGAGATGGAGGAAGCAGAAGCAACCGAGGCAGGGGGGCGACTGAGCAAACCATGGAGTTGTTGCAGCTGAAGGCGGACCTCTTCAAAGTCAGTACGAGTGGAGGAGTTTGTGGCAACAACAGTGGCCTGCGGGGGAGGAGGAAACCCATGATACCGAAAGCAAACAGCCTCAAGGTGTCCGTCCTTCCCGCAGAAGGAACACTTTAGTCGAGGCCGATCTCCCCGACCGCGGCCCCGGGAGCCTGAACGTCCCCCACGAGCGGGAGGGGGAAGGGGTAGTAAGGGAGCCGAAGTCTGTTGTAGGAGAGCCGGTGACGGAGGAGCAGAGTAATCAGGAGGAGAGACCTTGAGCAACAGGGCACATACATCTGATAGAGATGGGGTAGCCGCAGATGAGAGAATCTGTGCCCGAATGCTCTAAAAATAATGTGGTACACGAGCCATCATCATGGCAACACCGACAGCTTCTTTCTGAGCACGTTGTGCAGTGAGATCCAGCGTGGGAGGTTGATGTTGAATCCATTCTTTGACAAGAATCTTGGCGCTAGCAACAAAGGACGTGAGGTCGGAGGCCCCGCCAACATCGAGACTTTGAAGATCAGTGATGATGTCGTAGAGGTGTTGGAGACTATCTTTGTCAAAATAGAGGGCCCGGAACTCATCCCACATGGCTTTGGCGGTTTCATGATACATGGTCATGCGGTATGGTTCAATATCCAGAGAGTTGAGGAGCCACGTCTGGACCCGACCGTCGTTGTGTAGCCAATCATCAGTGGGCGGAACGGGAGCGGCCTGGGTCAGATGATGAAGAAAGCCTTTTGATTGAAGCACACGGCGAACCGAGTGCACCCACTTCGTAAAGTTTTTCTTCCCGGTCAAAGAGATAGTAGTAATCCGCAATTCATCACGGATTTCGTGGGCAAGAATTGGGCGGTCAGCAGATGAAGCCGTCGGTTCGGCAGTCAATAGAGGACACCATGACCAGGCGGGCAACGGACTAGACCGTCGTGAGGTCGAGCAGCGGATAGACGGGTAGACCGCATGAGAAGACCAGAATCAGACAGCAGGCAGGCCGTACGAGAAGTCCGTACAATACTAAGGCAGCGGCTAGAGCAGAAGAGGCAGCGACCAGAAGAGGTCGAGCGGACAGAAGGGAGAAGAAGATGTTGAATGCGAACTGGGGAGGCCGCACGGTCTCGGTGATAAGCCACAAGCGGCAAGAAGCCGCGACCACGATGCTAAGCCCGGAGCGGTTAGGGAGACCGCTGCGACTAACCGACCCGAAGGACGCACGAGAAGGAAGCCGGACACAAGAAGCCCGCACGATCAAAGTGAATACACCAGCGGCAGGGGAAGATGCCACGACCAAATTCGTCGCGGATATAGAAGCCGCGGGAAGAGAGAAAGCCGCGCGGGTAGAGAGAACCAAACCGCGCGGGAAAGGCCACGAGCTAAGAGGGGAGCTCACTGCGGGAAGAGAGAACCAAACCGCATGGGTAGAGAGGAAACCGCGTGGGAGAGAGGAAGTGGGAGAGGGCCCCACTAGCGAGAGAAACTCCTATAAAAGGATAGAGAGTCGAGAGAAAGAAGTGGAGGCCACGAGATAGGAGGGGAAGAGAGAGGCGGGTAGAGAAATCCTAGTCGCGTGCCTTGCGCGACAAGGGAAGGTCGTCCGGTTAGACAAACACAGACCGCGCCTAGCGCAAACAGAGGAAGGTCGGGCGGTTAGCAGAAAGCTAGCCGCAAGGAGAGACGGAGTCCCTCTGATACCATGTGGAGAAAACTCAAACTTGCAAATATTTTCTCTATATTCAAATACAAGGTATGAATACATATTTATAGGAGGGAGAGAGAGAAGAAAGTCCTATACATGATGTGGGACTAAAGAAGAGAAAGATAAAAATAAACAAATGCATGGGCTATATGGGCACCTTTACATGGGCTTTTCTAACAAACAAAAAATTAACACAATTGTATGGAAAAGAAAATGGTTTAATCAGCCCAAACTTGGAATAATCATAAAAGGCAGAAGAATTAGTAAATACCTTCAGTTGTCCTGAATCAGTAACCAAGAAATTGAGCGGCACTGTTACGTCAAGAACTTGTGAAACCACTTCAGCATTAAGCTCATCTCTAAGCTCACCACTTGTCCCCATTTCTTTGAGATTTCCATATACTGCTTTAGAAATAACCAATCCTCCTTTCTCCCTTTGTTTATTCTTCTTTCTATTAGAAACAGTTTCTAGTAATGTTTGTGCTTTCTCAGCTTCCTTTCTTGCTTCTCGAACCTTATTTACAAAAGGGACCAAATTAACACAAACAATTAAAATCTTCAAACATCCATATAACTAATTCTATAACCCAAATAAGCTATAAGTCTGTCAAATATAAAGTAAATTAAATATTTTGGTTTGGAAAACTAATACAATTTGAATCTCTTTATAAAACTTCTGCCCCCACAAATTCAATTTCTAACAAATATTTTGTGTATGGTGAAACTGCTGCCCCCACAAATTGTAACAAGCGATGTAGAATCATCAGAATAAATTATGCGAAGGTTTTGAGTTGATGATAACCCTAAAATTACTCATTGACAAAATAACAAAAAGCTGATTAGCATTTTTAGTTATCTTCAATTAGGAAAAAATTATCATTGGCTATCCAGTCATTCAAAAACAAACATCTTCATGGAAAATTGCATGCACTTGCAGGAATATAATAGCTTTTTATCGCGGATTTTATATTTTTGAATGGAGTCGTCAAACTATGACAAGAGGCAGACAGAAGGTTCATATATTAATATCACAAATGTATAAGTATAAACAAAAACATGCTCCCATAAATGAAATTCTCAAAGGAATATACCCTTATACAAAACAGAAAGAATTTCAGCTAATCTTAGTTAATCAGAAATGGATATCGACCTGAATAGATGACTTGGCCATTTTATCAAGCAATTTTTGTTGTTCCCGCTTGCGGTGGTAAGGTTTGAAAACATATTTCTGCACGATTTGTTTGAACAGTATAAGAATTGCATGCATTAATCAACAGCAAAGACAAACTTGCGTGCAAATAAAGGATCATAAAGGGGTTGAAAATAGGAAATAAAAAGGAAAACTACTATTTTAGTGTGATCTTTTTTTATATATTAACTTTAATGAGTGCAAATTCTGAAATTTCTTGTAAAAAATTAAGATTAAAAAACATTTTATGCATAAATTTGAAAGAAGTTTTTGTTTAGTACACATTTGAAAAACTGTATTAAATGATCCAAACACAAAAGCTTTTGATAAATCGTTAGGCCACTTCAAAATTTCCTACAATAGTAGCCAAGTTGCTTACATCAAGGTTCAGCTTTAAGCCAATAGCTCTTTACCCTTATCTTAGATGAGCTCACCGGACATAGCCAACAAGCAATACCTTGGTGTTTATTGTTTGCAGATGAAATCGTTTTGGTCGATGAGACACGCGAGGGTGTAAACGCAAAACCTGAATCTTGGAGAGACACGTTAGCAAAGAAGGGTTTTAGGTTGAGCAGGGCAATAACGGAGTATATGGAGCTTAAATTTAGCAGTGCAAGAAGGATGACTTTGTTATTAAGTTGGGTGATCAAGATATTTCATGTGTGTGTTTTAAATATCTCGGATCGATAGTTCAAAAAGACGGAGGTACTGATAAAGATGTAACACAGAATCCAAGCGGGTTGGTTGAAGTGGAGAGGAGCGTCAGGGATCTTATGTGATCGTAAAGTACCATTAAAACTTAAGGGCAAGTTTTACCGTATTGCAATTAGACCAGCGATGCTCTATGGTTCTGAGTGTTGGGTAGTGAACTGTGTACATGAGAAAAAAATGGGAGTTGCGGAGATGAGACTGCTTAGGTGGATATGTGGACACACGAGACTGGACAAAATTAGAAATGAATGTATCAGGGATAAGACAGGAGTACCACCAATTGCAGAGAAGATGCGAGAAGCTCGACTAAGATGGTTTGGACACGTGTAGAGGATACCATTAAAGGCAGTTGTTAGGCGTTGTGAGAGTCTACTCACTAGAGGCATGTTAAACAGGGGAGGGGGGAGACCAATAAAGACTTGGAATGAAACTATAAGGAAAGACATGATGTACTTAGGCATTAATGAGATTATGACAAAAGATAGGGCACAATGACGACAAATGATCCATATAGCCGACCCCACTATAGTGGGATAAAGGCTTGCGTGTTGTTGTTTTAGTAGCCAAGTTGCTCCTTTGACTCTATGATGGGGTTCGGCCTCAGGATCGACATTGAACTTCGAGCGACTACTCGGCAGGGCCGCATTTGTGTACTCGCGCGGGAGGCGTTGATCGGATCGACAATCCGAGACCACGAGCGCATCCAGAGGGTCGTTTTAAAAATGCTATGTATTTTTTTGGACTTTATTTAATGTGATTCAGACATCGGGCATAATAGTCAATCATAGTCGTTCAAGATGGGTGCCCAAGAAAACTTTTGTTGTAAATAGGGGTGATGGCATTTAATTTGAGGCATTGTTAGCCTTGTGAGAAAATCTAGAGTTGGAAATCAAATCGTGGTGTGACGCTGAGACATCCCAGCGTGCGCCGTCCCATTTAATTATTTCAATTTGGCCCTTTGTCGTAATCCCTCTTCCGCACGTCTTATTCAGAGTTTCAGCCATAACCGCTTGTTTCCTCCAGCTTCAGGCACACCGACCCACATCCCCTATCGCCAACCCCACCGCAAGCATTTTGTTTCTCCTCTCCACAATCGCTCCTAAACAGTCTTCTTCCACTGTCCCTGTCACCAACTGACTGCTCTCTGCCCGACAACGTCGCAACAACACGCCTCTTGTAACCATCGCAAACCTCTGAAACATCACATGCCTCCAGTTGCAAGCGCCTCACCTATTTCACCCTCTTCTGCAAGCCCTAATTCCCCAATCTTTGTCACCTGCTGCAAGCCCTAATTCCCCAATCTTTGTCATCCGCTGCAAGCCCCAATCCCAACCACTGTTTCAAGCCCCGTTACATCTTTTGTTGCCTTCCTTCAAAACCACCACCATCTCCAACAACAGCCCGCCAATCCCCTTCCCCTACAACAAACAATAACCTTCTCATGCTTCAGCCACAAAAGACCGAGCCTCAAAAACACAATCGCCGCCGATCCCTCTTCCTCCTTCATCCCAGACGACAACCCCCTCTTCCACCTCTGGTCGCACCCCTCCTCATTTCTTCATCTAAGCCTCAAGCCGATTACATTATTTCAGGCAATGCCTTCATCATTTGGAGATACGCCTATAGCCACTACTGGGTACCTTTGCTTGGGAGTACTTTACGTGGTGTTTTTTCTTCTTTATTGAATATTGGAAGGTTATTGCATAATAGTTTGGAATATTGACTTGTTTGCGCAATTGTTTCACTTTCTTAATTTCTTATTAAATTTTGTTCGTGCAAGTTTAGCTTTAAAACTTTTATGCAAAGGAGAACGTGATTGTGTTAGTGTACTTGAAAATTGTGGCAAACATTGTGTTTGGTGGCTAAACTTATAACCATATTGCTAATAAATTTATTTTGGGTCAATTAGAAACATACATGCATCATATAGGTCAGTTATGTTAGAGTCCGCCCCACACCACTCACATGGTTTGCATTAGTGTCGGCACTCAATCTCACAGTCTACCCCACGTCACTCTAAGGAATGGAAAAATTATTGTTGAACTATTATCAATTTCATCTACTTTTGTTTAATCAGGTTTTGAAAACATCAATTACCACAACTTGAATTACGTTGTAATTTTTAACTTCAGCAGCTTCTGTTTAATCAGGTTCTGAAAACATTAATCACTTCAACTGAAACTACCGTTGTAACATTTTGAAAACTATAACATAAGCTAATCAGTTTACTGAAACAGTTGAAATCCAAGTAAAATTATAATCAACAGAAACAGCTTTACGACTATTTGCAAGCATCCTAGATAAACTAGGATCAATAACTACAACAGAATTTAAACATCATTCAAAAGGTCAAAGTGGGAACTATAAAAAACGGTGCTGGACAAAGAGAAGTGAAGGATGATTGTGAAACAGAAAATGGATAAAGAAAATTGAACCTTAAGTAAAAAATAGAGGGATGAAGGAACCACAAGTGCACTTGTTGCAAATAAAGTATTGAACCCATTGGAAAGTAATACCTGCGAACAATTTATCCATCAAAATAAATTAATAAAACTAGAAAAATTGGCCAAAAAATAACGAAGCAATCTAGAGAAATGCATTGTGAAAAGATGACTCATGAAAGAAAACATAACCACCAAGAACTGTTTAAAAATTCCGCTGTGAAGATCTGACGTTTGATGTCTAATCCAACATATAATCTGATGAGGACCACATCAAACATGGGTCGACACGATGATCAAAGACTTTCATTTTGTGTGGATCAGTTATTCATGATTTTTAATAATTTTTGAATTTTATTCTAGTGTATTTTAGAGGTCGTCATGATCGGAAAATCATGATCATCAGTGGCGGCTCTTTAGTCTCTAAATAGGGATAGAAGACTCATTTAGAGGGCATTGAAAGTTGAGTGAAGAATCTCCCCTTTTGATCAAAAAAGCCGGAACTCGAGTGCACACTTGGTGATGGAGACCAGCCGTGATCGGGACATCGCAAAAGTGTCTGACGTCACACCCGACCGGACTTCTACCAGCCTTGAGCTTTGCATGTTGTATATGGGTTATTTTTTGTTGTTGTTGTTTGTGTGGAAATATATATATATATATATATCAATATCAATAAATATATATATATAAAGTCTTTGTTTAAAGCCCTAAATAGCCGGTTCTTATCTTCTCCCCCGACTCAGTACGGAGACCTGCTCCCGAGTCCCAACAATGGCGCAGCACGCAGGAAAGTCGCACCCATCCCCGACATTATCGCTGCACGAAGGCTTTCCGCCCACGAATCCAACGAATCCAACGGCGTCCAAGTTTCGCAGAGCACGATGCCTCCTCCCAGACAATTTTGGTGGTTTCAGCCCATGTCCAGGCCAGGATGCTTATCTTCCATGGGACCGGCAGATCTGGGATAGGTTTACTTCTCTCTTTTTAGTTCTTTGGTGGAGGCCCTATAAAAGGGGGTTCGTGTAGTCTGTTTGTTTTTGGCTGTTGATGAATGATGAGATTTTGCTTTTACTGTAAAGAGTTCTGTGCAACTGAGTTGCTACATGTTCTTCCTTCCATTAAGCCCTGTAAAGTGAAGTTGTCGTTTGACTGTTTTGAGATTGATTGCTGTGTTTGATTCCCGTTGGAGGAATCCAGTTGTTGGTGAATGAGTTCATTTGTCACTGTTTTTATTTTTGAGAAGATAATGAAAATTATGGCTTGCTGCTTCCTGTAAAAAAAAGAATCGGATGTATGTTTCACTTTTTCATTTGAGAGCTGTAGATTAGAAAATTGTATGTTTGGGTTTTCTCATGAGTTGCTAAGAAGGAAAATTGATTCCCGTGATTGCTTCTGTGAGAGGGATTTAGGATTGTTGCCTTGTTTGGCTTCTAAGAGTAGTTAATTTGGACTACTGTTTAGAGCTTTCAATTGAAGACTGTACCAATTCATCGTGTCCTGTTAGTGTTCTTTTCGCTGGGACCTCTCCTGTGCTTAGAAATTCGTGGTTCCACCTTGTGTCAGAGTGAGTGCAGTATTTCTATGGTGCCCGTGTGCGATAGCGGCTGACCTTGGAGCAGGAGATCGAAGATGACGAGAGATTTCTCGCGGAATCGTCATCGACTTCGATTGTGTAAAGACGTCTCTTTCTGTGGGTAATTTGTTTCTCTCTTCCTTTGTGTGTGTCTGCATTTTTTTCTCGTAGGATAATAGATTAAATGTTGGGTTTTCGCCCAGATTTTGTCAGCGACGCTACGTCGAAAACTCCAAACGGAAACGTATTTGGAGTTAACGATTTCCGTTTTACTACGACAAGGGCAACGAAACAAAAGTTGCAAACTTTCTTCCTCGGATTTAGAATTGAACCATTTTTTCAAGAAAATTCATTTTAAAACAAAATAGTTATTTTGAGCTTTACAAAAAATCTAATTTGCTCTACTTCTTAAAATGAGAGCAATACCACTCAAATATTTGCAAAAATTCATTAAATATTGCATGCATTAGGGTTTCCTCGAAAAAACTGACAGGGGCACAAACCCTAAGCGTCGTCATGCATCACTTGGGTACCTCCCTCCCTTCATCTCCCTTGGCTGGCAACCTCTCCTTTCCCTCCTCCCTATTTTTGGCCACCGCCTTACCTCCAAATCCATATCTAAACACCACCCTCCTCACCCTAATTCCCTCCTACCTTAGTTGGCCCTCCACAACCTTAATCCCATTCATTTTAATTTTGGGGGGATCACCGCCAACACCGCCACCATTGACCACCACCAGCCACCCTTGATCGGCCACCCCTCCTCACCCCACTACCCCATAACTCCTAAGCCACCTCCTCATTATCTCACCCCTCCCTCACAACTACCCCTAGAATTTAGTCCATTACTACTACAATTACTCTCACCCCCCTCATTCCCCCTACAATTACTCTTAACCACCTCATGCCCCCACTAAGCCACCTCCTCATTATCTCACCCCTCCCTCGCAACTACCCCCTAGAATTTAGTCCATTACTACTACAATTACTCTCACCCCCTCATTCCACCTACAATTACCCATAACCCCCTCATGCCCACTACCCCCCTTAATTCCCCACTATCCACTGAAAATTGCACCCCCTCCCCTACTCTCATCCACCTAAATCTCATCCCCAAAGTCATCTGAAGTGATTCCCCTCTGTGGTCAGTTTTCCCAAGCCTGCTCAAATCTCCTTCTTCAAGTCCCAAACCCTAACCGAGCATCTTTCCCCCATACCAGGAACTCCACACAGGTCACTCAACTCACAAACTCTCTATTCCTAGAGTAGATTCCACCCAGTCCTTAATTCCAGACGACCTCACAGCCAATGTTGTCAAGATCGTGATTTTGCACGTAAGATCGTACGATCTTACGTTTTCTACGGAGGAAACGATCCCCGGGCGAAATTGGATTGCATGTTCCGCAGAAACAGTAGGATTGTTGTTTATGATCGTAGGATCGTCGATCGTACGATCCTACGATCACAATCGATCCTACCGTTTCCACGGAAGGGTCTTATAATACGAATGCATCCAACCGATCCTACTGTTTCCACGGTACGATTCTATGATCACAACCGATCCTACCGATCCTATTATTATTTACAATGCAGTTGAACTTATATATATATATATATATATATATATATATATATATATATATTGTTTTATGATTATTGATCTACTAGATATTTATATATATAAATTAGATTTTTTTAATTTTGTATAATAAGTAAGATCTTACCGTTTCGTGTCGATCCAACGTTTTACGATCTTACCGTTTCGTGTCGATCCAACGTTTTACGATCTTACCACTGCCGACCGATCTTAGGTAAGATCCCGATCTTGACAACATTGCTCCCAGCTACCTGCAAAGTACTACCAGCACCTCCCTTTGCCATCAGCAGCTCACCCTCAGCATTCAAAAAACACGATTGCAACCCCAATCAGCCACCCAATTCCCCTCTGCCAATCTAGTTTGTCTTACATCGCCTCTCCAGCCACTGGCATCTCACCAGACTTTCATCGAGCCTTCTATCACATACTCATTTTAAGTTCATTGCTTGAATGTAATTTCTTTGAGTCAAAACTTGTGTTTATTCGGAGATTTGTTAAATATTGTATTGTAATCTTTGTGTCGAACATCCTGTAACTTGTTGGGCTTTGTTCGTTCAAGTAGTACGAGATATTTGTACGAGTATTGTAATCTTTGTGCCAGATATTGTATTGTAATCTTTGTGCCAAATATTGTATTGTAATCTTTAGCCCGAAGTAGATTGTCGGTTATCCACAGATCATATCTAGTCTGCATCATTGTAGACATCAATTGTTAGGTCTCCATTTGATGAGAACATATCCCGCTTCTAGGAAATGTCATGAGATAATCTTAGGATTCGGTGTGCAACATTTAGGAGACGAGTCTTCGGAGAATGCATGTATTATCACTCTAACAACGTACGAGATATATGTACGAGTCTGAGTAAATAAACAAGCCTCCCCTGTAATCGTTGAAAATCACTTCACCAACATCACTTCCAGCTCTGTAGTTGGCTTCAATAGGGTTGTCAGCAGGTCCACACCTACTCATCTTAGACGTCTCAAGCAAGTCGAGGATGTACTTCCTTTGTGAGATGAATATCGCATTCCTGGACCTAGTAACTTCAATGCCCAAAACATACTTCAGGTTCCCTAGATTTTTACCTCGAATTCCCTTCTCAATCTTTCCATCATAGTTTGAATATTATCATGACTATCTCCTGTTATAGCAATACAATCCACATTGACAATAAGGCAGTCACCTTACCTCCCGTGTGCTTGATGAAAAGTGTATAATCAGCATTACTCTAAGTATATTTAAAACACACCATAAGCCATGTGAAATCTCCGAAACCAGACTTTATGAGATTGTTTAAGAGTATAAAGCTTTTTTTAACCTACAAACTTGTCCTTAAGATCCTTCAGGAGCATGTTCAGAAAATAGAGACATATAAACTTCCTCCTCTAAGTCCCCATGAAGAAATGTGTTATTCACATCTAAATGACTGTGATTTCATCTCTTACAGGCAGCACAAGAGGGGAGAATTATTATGATGTTCATCTTTTCCATAGGAGCAATAGTCTCCTGATAATCAATCTAGCAGTCTAAGGCTCTGTTTGGGACAGCTCTGGCGGATTGAAAAGCTGCTGTCCGGATAGAGCTGTTTTGAAATAGATTTCTGGGGAGCAGTTTTGAAAAGCTGCAGAGTGTTTGGGTGTTATGTGCAGAAGTGCGCTTTGAAGAGCGATTTTCTCTTTTTTCTGTTTGGAGAAACAGCTTTTGGAAGCTGTTCTTTAAAAAACGAAAATACATAAATATTTAGAAACAACTGATGACATGCGTCTTTTACATAGTTATAGCAAATAGGGAAAAAAAGATCTTGCAACATCCGGCGACTCCTTTTTTCAATCATTTCGATCACCTGTTCAAAAATAAATTGATATGAATCAAACTTTTGATATTTTTAAACCTTTCAATTTTTAGTAAGCGTTGGATCGAATTTTTACCTGCGCGCGCTGTATATCTCTTCGGCAATGTGATCTCGTACTGTAGACATATGTTCTTCTCCATCAGCATCACGCATATCGCTTTCAATTTCATCATCTGTCGCAGGTTCCTCAGCCTCTAAGGGAACGAAAGAAGACTCATCAGCATCACAAGCATTAAACTCAGGGTCCCAGCGAGAAGGATGTCTCCGAATGAAGTTATGTAGTGTCATTGTCGCTAGCACAATGGAACGTTGTTTTTTTGAAGTTGTACTGTGGCATTTTGCTCAAAATGTGCCACTTCTTTTTCCACACTCCAAACGTTCGCTCGATCACACTGCGAAGAGATGAATGCGCCTTATTGAAATGTTCTTGCCTTCCTTGTACTGGCCGACTCCCACGGGCAAAGTCAGCCAAGTGATATCTTGTTTCTGGATACGGCTTCAGATAACCCTTTTTTAACGGGTAACCGGCATCCACTAAATAATATTTACCTGCATTTATTTGGTTTGTTAAGCAGGTAAACAATATGAAATACAAACAATTAGAATGAATGCAAACATATTGATTATGATACCTTGTGGGGGATGCGGAAAGTGCAATCTATCGTCGGACAATGCCCGTGCAAAGATGCGACTGTCATGAGCAGATCCTTCCCATCCAGCGAGGGCAAATGTAAAGCACATGTTAAAATCACAGACTGCCATGACATTTTGGGTCGTCGTGCCATGACGTCCTATGTACCGTACTTGATCTTCTACGGGTATCCTCGCATCAACATGTGTACCGTCAATCGCACCAACGCAATCCTTGAAAAATGGCATGTAACGAGGATCATACCTTATCTCACCCGGAATCTCTCTGAATTGACAGTCAGTAGGCTTTATAGCATCAATAGACAGTAACAGTAGAGATCTAAGCCCTTTTGAAAAATATCTACTTATTGTTTCGGTCGAGTGCTGGAACCGTTCTTTCGTCAATCTAACGGAACCTCCTTGTGCTAAGATATACAATGTAATCCCTAGGATTTCTCTTGAAGACATCCGCTGTGATCCTTGAAAATTAAACATAAACATTATAGTGTTTGACATGCAACACACAAAAGCCCAAAGGTAAACTCGTATCACTGAGCCCTCTTCTCGTACGCCTTCATAATCCACCAAACCCTCATATCTTTTGGGATACTCATGAAGATCTCCCTAGTGGTCTTGTCTCTGATGTGCTCGAGAGCAAAGTAATATAGATCCAGGTTTGCCCGTAGCTCTGGGCTGCTGGAAATCAACTCCACAACCTCTTTGACCGTGACAACTGGCGGCGGCTTCAATGCTAGAGTGGATTGATGTAAATCTGACATCAGAGAAAATGCCACTCCTTTATTCCTCCCTATCTTCCTTTTTTTACTTGCCGAAGAGGACGCATTCCCAGGAGGTGTTGTAGCTCCCCCGTACTCTTCAGGTCCACCTTGATTGTTCTCCATGTTATCTGCCACATCATCGTCGTCCAACTGTATCCTCCCCACATCAGGTGGCAAACTCCCAATTGAAGGAGCCCAAGAGTCTTCTCCAGTTGCGACTACCTGGCTGAACATAGTATTCAATTTCTCCTCCAACTCCGGTGCAATACCTCCACACCGAAATTTTTTCGCCGCTGGAACAACCTGTTGCAATCAATGTATCAATGTTAAAATATGGAAAAATATGAACTCATTTACTGAAATGAAACTTGAATTTGATCGGACCTTAATCTTCTCTGCCCACCATTCCTCTGAGGCAGCAATAGTTCTCTTCTCTGGATCCCAGCCTAAACCAGTCTCACCATGTTTTAGTTCCTTCCATAACTTCCAATCCTTTTTCAGATGATCCCATTTATTTTTCATCTGCATTCGATCGTAGCTTTTCCCCGTGCGTTCTTTAAACCCTGTAATCAGATTTTTCCACCCTTCTTTGCTGAAGTGGGTGGTTGGCCGATTCCCCAAACCAATCTCTTTGATGCAGAGATCACAAAATAAAGTCACTTCACCTGACTCCCAACTCGCTACGATTCCTCCTTCCTTTGGTTTTACTATTGTACTATAAACTAATCAAATTAAAATAAGAACTACTAATCAAAAAAAAACACACACACACACACACAACCACACACCCCCATATACACATACACACATAATACACACACACACACAGATACAATCATACAACACAAACACATACACAGTCATAATACACACACACACACGTACAAACAAACACACACAAACAAAACACATACCCAAACCCGACAAAAAAAACACAAACATACATACCCAAACCCGACAAAAAAAACACCACACACACTCATATACACACACACATACATACAAACACACACAAACACAAACACATACAAACACATACAACACAAACACATACACACTCATAATACACACACAAACACATACAACACAAACACATACACACTCATAATACACACACACACACATACATATACAAACTCATATACACACATACCCAAACCCAAACACAAACACATACAACACACATACCCAAACCTGACAAAAAAAACACCACACACACTCATATACACACACACATACATACAAACACACACAAACACAAACACATACAAACACATACAACACAAACACATACACACTCATAATACACAAACACACACACATACATATACAAACTCATATACACACATACCCAAACCCAAACACAAACACATACAACACACATACCCAAACCCGACAAAAAAAACACCACACACACTCATATACACACACACATACATACAAACACACACAAACACAAACACATACAACACAAACACATACACACTCATAATACACACACACACACATACAAACACACACACACAAACAAAAAAAATCACACATTCATATACACACACTAACACAAATACATACAACCATAAACACAAAAAAATCACACATTCATATACACACACTAATCATATTAAAAAATTGTGTATGAGAGAAGGAACTTGGTATACCTAACCGGAAGAAGAATCGCTGGAGAAGGAGGAAGAAACCTGAGAAGGACTGGGAGTAAGGTTGGTCGAGCGTCTGGATCTGAAAATCTCAGGGGAGGCGTCAAGATTCTTTGTTACAGCTCCCTAAAACCCGAAGAACTGCTTCCAGGGCTCCACGACAGTGCAGGGGTTGCGTCGGCTAGTTCTGGAGGAGATGGCAAACTTCAACAAAGAGAAGGAAAGGAGGTCGCGGTGAATTTCGACGGCCAAAGAAATGGAGTCGACGAGAGCTCCTCCAAAGAGAGCAGGTGCCGGCACTGCTACGTCGAGCGAAGGACGAGTTGAGTCGTCGAGAAGGAGACGTCGGAGCCAGGGGCAAAGGACGCCGGCAGCTTCGTCGGAAAAGGAAATGAGAGACGTGCGGCGGTTCCTTACTGCGCTCGACTGGGGATGAGTCGCCGCGGGATCGTGAGTCGCGGCGGGATCGGGGAGTCGCCGCGGCGGCGTCTGCGAAGAGAGATCGGGATCGGGAGTCGTCGCCGCAGGATCGGGATCGGGAAGAACGGGAAGAGATGGATCGCGAATGCGCAGACGCGGTTTTTCGGGAAAATGAAACGCAGGGGGTGGACTGCTTCCTAAAAATAGCTCCCAGAGCTGTTTTTTGAAAAGTGATTTTATTAGGGAGCTGTCCCAAACAGATCCACTACCTGCTCTGGCGGCTGGAAAAGAGCTTCTCCAGACGCCAGAGCTGTCCCAAACAGACCCTAAGTGTATCCCCGGGCTACTAATATTGCCTTGTACATTTACACCATTCCTTGAGAGTTTTATTTGACAGAAAAAACTCACTTACACCCAACAATAGTTTTTCCCTTGAGGTAAAGGCATATCAGGTCCCACAAGTAGTTTTTTTCAAGTGCATGTATTTACTCAAGCATCACTTCTTTCCACTTAAGATAACCAAGGATTTCCTGCTAGGATGATGGAATAAGAATGGATAACAAGGAGGAAAAAAAGTTTCATGTGAAGCACATAGTGAAGCATAAGACATGAACTTGGACAGATGATGTTGGGTAGAACTACCTTCTTGTAGCGCGATAGGTTATGAAGACAAATCTAGTCTCGATTCTAGTATTATGGGAGGAGCCTGTATGTGTATGTGTGTGTGTGTTTATACCCTTGCTCCTTCGAGAGTACAGTTGCAAAGAATGATCACGAGATCTCTCATGGTCTTTGTGGTTAGTGGGAGAGGTAATGATATGAGGCTGATATGAAGGAGCAATAGGTAGAAGTATATGTGAGGAGTCCTCCTGAAAAGATAGAGAGCTCACTTCTATCATAGGTGAAGACTCAACTGAAGTGAGGTTCCATAATAGACCTATGATTCAAGAAAGGTAATGATTATGGCAATAAAGATCTTCTTGGTTACAGAAGGAAAACATTTGTAACTCGTTTGTATGAGGGAGCACCCAACAAAAACATATTTCAAAGCACGAAAGTCGAGTTTGGTTCATTGATGCAGATGAACAAAGTATATGCATCCAAAGATATGAGGATAAAGATGGGTAGGAGTGATCTGGAGAGTGCCGAGTGGAGTTTTATTTCCGAGAACACGAGTAGGCATATTAATAAGATAGGCTGCAGAGATGACAACTTCCCCCCAATATGATTCAGATTTCAGAAAGATGCATCTTAATTAGGATACATCGTGCCACATCAAGAAGATGACGATTATTGCTCTCTGTCACCCCCATTTTGGGTGGAAAAGTATAATAAGAGATTTGATGGATAATGTCAAGGTCGTTGAGATATCGCTCAAATCGAGAATCAATATACTCACGACCATTGTCGTTACGTAGCATTTTAATAGTACAATTGAACTGAGTGGCTCATTTTTTGAAAGCATTGAAACAGAGGAAACACTTTTTTCAACAAATGTACCCATGTAGTACTGTAAAAACAATTTATGAAAGTAACAAATGAAGAATATCCAGAAATAGAGGAAATGGGACAAGATCCTCAAATATCAGTATGAATAATAACAAAAAACATAATACTACGAGGAGAAACATGGTTAAAATAAGTACAACAATGTTTACTCAGCTCATTCATATCACAGTTAAGTTTTCAAATAACACTGTTGGCATAATAGGAAATAAGAGTTTCATAGTAGAAAGAGAAGGATGTCCAAGACGATAATGCCAGGAGTCCAAAAGAGAAGACTTGTCCACATGTAAGGCTTGTAGAAGTGAAGAAAAACCGGAACAGTCAAACACATAAAATCCATCACACAGTTTATCAGAGTCAATCATCATCCCCATTTTCAACAAAAACACATGAAGTGGGGAAAAAGTCACAGAACAATTGATTGAATTGGTTAAGTGACCAATAGAGAGGACGTTACGAAAAAAATTAGGAATATGAAGAACATAAAAAAGGGTGAGAGAGGAACAAGTGATGGATCATTTTCCAGCAATGGGGAAAAGGAACCATCAACAATGTTCACTTTGTATCTATCAGATGAGGGAAGGTAGGAAACAAAATATAGTTGAGTCAATCATGTGGGCAGTGGCTACAGAGTCAATGATCCGGTGAGTGGAAGAGTATGTGAAAGCAGGATGGTCACCTAATATTTCCTAATGAGCATACGAGGAGGATGAAGTGATAGAATAGCTATACATCATGTGGTGGAACACCCATATCTCATCAGCAAAAAGAACGGAAGGAAATCTAGCAAGATCGGTGCCAACATCGTGTATAGTCACCTCGGAGACCTCTGAAAGATGAGCAAAACGAGACTAAGGTGGCTTGCCTGAAAGAGACCAAAGACATGGCCCCCGCATGGAGCAGAACCTCCTCTCTGAGGAGAGAAGCCATGCAGCCTAAAGTAGGTGTCCTGTGAGTGGCGAGATTTTCCACAATAATCATAAATCAAACGACCTTTATAAGTAGGTTGTGATCAAGAGTTGTGGGAAGAATGACACCCAAAACTGTACTGAGTTGCGAGGGTCAACCCCTCATAAACTGAGTCAAGTAGCCAGGTCTATGGTCAATCAAAATCGTGTTGAACAAGGTTGTAAACTTCAAGAAAAGAAGTGAGAGAGTGCCCGAGAATTTGAACATTGATCTGATCAAAATCACGATGCAGTTCATGTAGGAATTCAAAGATCTCGTTGTGCTCGCCCAAGCTCGAATCAAAACTTCATCCTCAAGTGACACCAGGGTGAGTGAATCAAAGTGATCATATTTCTGAAAAAATTGAGTTAATTCCTAGTAGGCGGGAGGAATATTCGTCGTAGTTGGAAGATTTGGGTGGCATTCCCAGGACAAGTGTAAGTGGCCTCGACTCTTTTATAAATATTTGTCGTTGTATTAAGGAACAAGTTATTGAGTTGCGGGCAATGGGCAGTGGCTACAGAGAGGAACAAGTGATGGATCATTTTCCAGCAATGTGGAAAAGGAACCATCAACAATGTTCACTTTGTATCTATCAGATAAGGGAAGGTAGGAAACAAAATATAGTTGAGCCAATCATGTGGGCAGTGGCTACAAAGTCAATGATCCGGTGAGTGGAAGAGTATGTGAAAGCAGGATGGTCACCTAATATTTCCTAATGAGCATACGAGGAGGATGAAGTGATAGAATAGCTATACATCATGTGGTGGAACACCCATATCTCATCAGCAAAAAGATCGGAAGGAAATCTAGCAAGATCGGTGCCAACATCGTGTATAGTCACATCAGAGACCTCTGAAAGATGAGCAAAACGAGACTAAGGTGGCTTGCCTGAAAGAGACCAAAGCCATGGCCCCCGCATGGAGCATAACCTCCTCTCTGAGGAGAGAAGCCATGCAGCCTAAAGTAGGTGTCCTGTGAGTGGCGAGTTTTTCCACAATAATCATAAATCAAACGACCTTTATAAGTAGGTTGTGATCAAGAGTTGTGGGAAGAATGACACCCAAAATTGTACTGAGTTGCGAGGGTCAATCCCTCATAAACTGAGTCAAGTAGCCAGGTCTATGGTCAATCAAAATCGTGTTGAACAAGGTTGTAAACTTCAAGAAAAGAAGTGAGAGAGTGCCCGAGAATTTGAACGTTGATCTGATCAAAATCACGATGCAATTCATGTAGGAATTCAAAGATCTCGTTGTGCTCGCCCAAGCTCGAATCAAAACTTCATCCTCAAGTGACACCAGGGTGAGTGAATCAAAGTGATCATATTTCTGAAAAAATTGAGTTAATTCCTAGTAGGCAGGAGGAATATTCGTCGTAGTTGGAAGATTTGGGCGGCATTCACAGGACAAGAGTAAGTGACCTCGGCTCTTTTATAAATATTTGTCGTTGTATTAAGGAACAAGTTATTGAGTTGCGGGCAATAGATTCCTGCACATAATTTGTGAGTTAAGACATAAGCAGAGAATTCTCAAATTCTCATTACAACCACTAGGGAGAATTCAGAGTAGGTTCGCTCGTGGTCCCACAGACATACACAAACATATGCCAACTTTTCAAGACAAGAGTGATGGAGTGAGCCCATGGGAGATAATTCGAGCCATCCAATCTAATAGTAGAAATTTGAGGTGTGTTGTGATCATGGCTTGTATGGATGGATCCTGCGGCAATCACGAGAGAAGAAGAGGCACCTTCGTCGGATGAGATGGCATGTGAATCAACGGTATCTGACATCACTATCCATGAATAGAAATCAAGAAAGCACAAAAAACAAGGTTTAGAGAGTCAGACATTACGGTTTTCTCATAGAAAGTGACAAACACAAGATTTAGCACAGCAAAAGAGCCAATCGAAATCACAAAAGGTGAGGAGAAAGAGAAGGAAGAATTATTCCCTCAAGAGTGGAGAGGATCGGGAGTTGGAGAGTAAGTTACAACTCCATCGAAAGGATTTTAACGCCCTGGATGCCGATCGGCACAAAACTGGGAGCGACGGGAGTCGGAAACTGAGGCAAAGACGAGAGACGGCGAGAATGGCAGAGGCTATAGGATGGACAGTTGGGATGACTGGAGGAGACTCAAAGTTGGAATCAGCGGCCTGAAACGGAGCGAGATCGGGAAGGGAAAACGGGATCGAGCGTGGCGCAAAAGAGGGATCAAGCGTTGAGCGGAAACAAAGGCTTTGACACCATGTTGGAAAATGTTGGTCTCATTGATTCACTAAAAATTAAGGGCATTTTCGATAAATAATTGATCATGTCTTTTAAACCTCTTTTTTTAATAATACTGGAATAATGATAAAATCAAGCAGCATTATACAATTTCCCCGTTAATAGAGTGTAAATAACCCAACATTCATATATATTGTTCTCAAAAATTTAATGAACCTTGTAGCACACATTAGATCCAAATTATGTTCAAAAAGGAAAAAATTTAGAGGGGCATCAAAGCATTGGACCTGTTAGAAAAGCCAATGTAAAGGGGCCCATATATCTCATATTTGTTTATTTTTCTCTTTCTCTTCTTTAGTCTCACATCATGTATAAGACTCTCTTCTCTCTTTCTCCCACCTATAAATATGTATTCATACCTTGTATTTGAAGATAGAGAAACTATTTACAAGTTTGAGTTTTCTCCACATGGTATCAGAGCGACTCGGTCTCTACTTGCGGCTAGCTCTCTGCTAACCGCCCGACATTCCTCTGTTTGCGCTAGGCGCGGTCTGTGTTTGTCTAACCGGACGGCCTTCCCTTCTCGCGCAAGGCGCGCGGCTAGGATTTCTCTACCCCCCTTTCTCTTCCCCTCCGATCCCGCGGCCTCCACCTTCTTTCGCTCTACTCTCTATCCTTTTATAGGAGTTTCTCTCGCTAGTGGGGCCCTCTCCCACTTCCTCTCTCCCGCGCGGTTTCCTCTTTACCCGCGCGGTTTGGTTCTCTCTTCCCGTAGCGAGCTCCCCTCTTAGCTCGCGGCCTTCTCCCCGTTTTCTTCTCCCGGGCGGCTTCCTCGCTAACCGCGCGGCTTCCTCTCTTCCCGCGGCTTCTCTATCCGCGGCGAATTCCGCACTTGGTCGTGGCATCTTCCCCTGCCGCTGGTGTACTCACTTTGACCGTGCGGGCTTCTTGTGTCCAGTTTCCTTCTCGTGCGTCCTTCGGGTCGGTTAGTCGCAGCGGTCTCCCTAACCGCTCCGGGCTTAGCATCGTGGTCGCGGTTTCTTGCCGCTGGTGGCTTATCACCGAGACTGTGCGGCCTCCCCAGTTCGCATTCAACATCATCTTCTCCCTTTTGTCCGTTCGACCTCTTCTGGTCGATGTCTCTTCTGCTCTAGCCGCTGTCTTAGTACTGTACAGACTTCTCGTACGGCCTGCCTGCTGTCTGATTCTGGTCTTCCCGTGCGGTCTCCCCGTCTATCCGATGTTCGACCTCTCGGCGGTCTAGTCCTCTGCCCGCCTGGTCATGGGGTCCTCTATTGACTCTACCAAACCGGCGGCTTCATCTGCTTACCGCCCAGTTCTTGCCCACGAAATTCGTGATGAATTGCGGATTACTACTATCTCTTTGACCGGGAAGAAGAACTTTACGGAGTGGGTGAACTCGGTACGCTGTGTGCTTCAATCGAAAGGCTTTCTTCATCATCTGACCCAGGCCGCTCTCGTTCCTCCCACTGATGATTGGCTACGCAATGACGGTCGGGTCCAGACGTTGCTCCTCAACTCTCTGGATAGTGAACCATACCGCATGGCCATGTATCATGAAACCGAAAAGGCCATGAGGGATGAGCTCCATGCCCTCTATTCTGGCAAAGATAGTCTTCAACACCTCTACGACATCATCACTGATCTTCAAAGTCTCGGTGTTGGCGGGGCCTCCGACCTCACGTCCTTTGTTGCTCGCGCCAAGACTCTGGTCGAAGCATGGATTCAGCATCAACCTCCCACGTTGGATCTCACTGCACAACGTGCTCAAAAAGAAGTTGTCGGTGTGGCCATGATGACGGCTAGTGTACCGCATCATCTTCAGAACATTCGTGCACAGATTCTCTCCTCTGCGGCTACCCCATCTCTATCAGATGTGTGTGTCATGTTGCTCAAGGTCTCTCCTCCTCCTGATTACCCTGCTCCTCCGTCACCGGCTCTCCTACAGCAGACTTCGGCTCCCTTATTACCTCTTCCCCCTCCTGCTCGTGAGGGACGTTCAGGCTCCCGGGGCCGCGGTCGGGGAGCTCAGCCTCGACTAAAGTGTTCCTTCTGCGGGAAGGACGGCCACCTTGAGATTGTTTGCTTTCGGAAGCATGGGTTTCCTACACGCCCGCAGGCCACTGTTGCTGCCACAGACTCCTCCACTCGTACTGACCATGAAGAGGTCCGCCTTCGGCTGTAACAACTTCATGGTCTGCTCAGTCGCCCACCTGCCTCGGTTGCTTCTGCTTCCTCCATCTCACATGAAGGAATCGCTTATCTCTCCACTAGTCCATGTTGCATAGTGGATTCCGGTGCTACTCATCACATCACCTCTCTGCGACCACAACAATATCCGACTTCTCCTCATCCCAAGTGTATTACAGTGGCTAATGGGGACACTGTTCATGTCTCCGGCTCGGCTGATATCCCTCTCACTTCATCTCTCTCTCTCTCTTCGCTCGGCTCTTCACGTTCTGGGCTCCCCATTTAATTTGTTTTTTTTGGTCGTCTTACCACTGATTTAAACTGCTCGGTAACATTTACTTCTTCTTTTCTGATACAGGATCAACGGACACGGACTATCATTGGTAAATGGCGACTGCAGAACGGGCTTTACCTCCTTGATGACCCTCCAACTATCATATCTTTCGTATCCTCCGTCGATTGGCATCGCCGTCTTGGGCATGCCCCTTTATCTGTCCTCCAGAAGGCTCTTTCCGATGTATATTTACCTTCCTTTCAGTGTGAAGCATGTATTTACGGCAAGCAGCCGCGTTCATCTTTTTCGTCTCATTGTACCCGGAGCACTGCTCATTTTATGTTAGTACACTCCGATATTTGTGGACCGTACAGAGTTACTAGCGTTTTTGGTTATCGTTATTTCCTAACTTTTATTGATGATTACTCCCGGATGACATGACACTACTTACTTTGTGATCGCTCCGAGCTTCCCTGGGTCTTTCGGGCTTTTCTCCTTGAGACCCGCACGCAATTCTCCACAACTATCAAAATTATTCGCACGGACAATGCCCGTGAATACACTAGGCGCGAATTTGCAAACCTCTGCTCTGAATTCGTGGCTATTCACCAAACTTCATGTGTCTATACCCCGCAGCAAAACGGAACCGCTGAACGTAAGAATCGACATCTCCTCGATATGGCTCGCTCTATCATGCTTCAGATGCAAGTTCCCAAATCTTATTGAAACTTCGCCCTCTCCACGACCTGTTACTTAATCAACCGTCTTCATTCCCCCATAATCTACAATGCCACTCCATTTAGCCTCATGTTCCCTTCTACTCCGCCATTCTCCCTTACCCCCCGCATCTTTGGATGCGTCTGCTATGTCTGCACTCATGATTCATCCATGGACAAGTTGGATCCTCGGGCGGCCAAACATATCTTTGTTGGCTATTCTCAGACCCAAAAAGACTACGTATGTTACTCTCCGGCTACCCGAAAAGTGACTGTATCTGCTGATGTGACCTTTCAGGAGGATCTCCCTTTCTTCTTTGCCTCAGATCCTACACCTCTACCACCAACTGTCGTACGTCCTGCCATTCCTGTTATCACTCCTTCACCAACACGATTTCCCGACAAGACTCCCCTTGTTTCCAAGCCACCTCTTCTACGTGTTTACACCGTCGCCATCCTGCCTCTGTAGCCCCACTGCAGTCGGCTTCGACCTCTGAAGCTCCGCGTTCTGCTGATCCGGCACCAGACTCTACCGCTCATCCCATGGCAAACTATGTATCCTTACATCGCCTATCTCCACCACTCCACACTTTTGTCACTTCATTATCCTCTATTTTTGTACCTAACACTGTGCAGGAGGCTCTTCAACATCCTGCTGGCGGGCGGCCATGGAAGAAGAAATGACGGCTCTCTGGGCGAACCAGACCTGGAACCTGGTACCTCTCCCCCCGGTCAGAGACCCGTTGGGTGTAAGTGGGTCTTTGAAATCAAACATGCTCAGGATGGGACGATTGACCGTCTAAAGGCCCGCCTGGTGGCTCGTGGCTTCACCCAACAGCACGGTCTTTATTATGAGGAAACTTTCTCTCCAGTAGCAAAGTTTAACAGCGTTCGTGTCCTCTCAGTGGCGGTTCATCGCCAATGGACGTTACACCAACTGGACATCAAAAATGCTTTTTTGAACGGCGAGCTCCAGGAAACAGCATACACGCAACAATCTCCCGGGTTTGAGACCACGGAGGAGTCCCGAGTTTGTCATCTGAAGTTCATTTATGGTCTCAAACAATCTCTTCGGGCATGGTTTGACAAGTTTTGTAAGGCTGTTCGGGAAGTCGGTTTTACTCGAAGTTCAGCAGATTTTTCCCTCTTTACACGGCACCGAGCAACGGGAACGGTTCTTCTGCTGGTATATGTTGATGACATCCTGATTACTGGAGATGATTCAAAGGGCATCCATGCGGTTAAACAACATCTTAGCTCGGTCTTCCAAACGAAAGATCCGGGTCACCTTCGGTACTTCCATGGCTTTGAGATTGCAAGGCGAGCAGATGGTCTTGTCTGTGTGCCTGGATCTCCTTCCAGGACTCTGAAAAGTACTACTACTCCAATGGATGCAAATCATAAACTATGTGCTCACGCTTCCGACGCAGATCTTCCTCTTCAAAATCCGAAATAATATCAACGACTTGTTGGGAAATTGATCTACCTAACAGCTACAAGACCGGATATATCCTTCGTTGTTGGAGTGGTCAGCAGGTTTATGCATGCCCCGCGAACTTCTCACCTTCAAGACGTTGAGCGCATCCTCAGATACCTTAAAACAGCTCTGGGTCAAGAATTGGTCTACAAGACCTCATCTTCTACTCCAAGATTAGTTGCATATTCTGATGCTGATTATGCTGGTTCCTTGGATGATCGTCGATCAACCAGTGGTTTTTGCACCTACTTTGGAGGTCATCTCATTACCTGGCGAAGTAAGAAGCAAGCAGTTGTGGCTCGATCCTCAGCAGAAGCAGAATACCGATCAATGGCGTCGGTTGTCTCTGAGCTAACTTGGCTTGAAAGTCTTCTTGTCGATCTCGGGGTAAAACTTCCCTCACCTGCCCTCCTGCTATGTGACAGCCAAGCAGCTATACACATTGCAAAGAATCCAGTCTTCCATGAGAGAACGAAGCATATTGAAGTAGACTGTCATTTTATCCGGGAAAAAGTTCAAATGAAGAATATAGAATTAAAGCATGTTCTGGGCACTGAACAAGTTGTTGATATCCTC
Organism: Platanthera guangdongensis; assembly: GCA_039583875.1. Lineage (NCBI taxonomy): Eukaryota > Viridiplantae > Streptophyta > Magnoliopsida > Asparagales > Orchidaceae > Platanthera > Platanthera guangdongensis. The sequence goes on from CM077152.1 coordinate 18,707,189, forward strand.
ACAAAGGCTCTACCAAATACCCTATTCTATCAGTTTTTGTCCAAGCTTGGTGCATACGACTTGTACGCTCCAGCTTGCGGGGGAGTGTTAGAAAAGCCCATGTAAATGGGCCCATATAGCCCATGTATTTGTTTATTTTTCTCTTTCTCTTCTTTAGTCCCACATTATGTATAGGACTCTCTTCTCTCTTTCTCCCTCCTATAAATATGTATTCATACCTTGTATTTGAAGACAGAGAAAGTATTTACAAGTTTGAGTTTTCTCCACAGAACCCATAAAAACAAAAACGAGGATTTAAACAGAACAGAAAGAGAATCTACAAAGTAAAAGAAGCAGAGGCACAGAAAACAAGACTTCTTGTGGACTGGCCATCTTGTGTAAGGTCTTAAAATGTATAACACCACTTATAGGAATTAGGAAACAATTGAAACTAGATGTTAATATGCATCAAGATTTTATCCTCAGGGATTTGAAATCTAAATGAAAAAATCATGTGTTATGGGCTCGCTAGAGTATGGCCGGAGGCGGAGGATACGGTGGAGCCGGAATTGCGACTGCCTAGTGATGTAGGGTAGACTACGGGGTGCACCAAAACCTATGACTCTAAGTGGAGGTGCGGGAGTGACACTAATCCGAATCTAAATGCAATGCAACCGTCAGTGACGGCGCCAACAAAACTTGAGCAATTAAAATATTAGCGTCACATGAATAATTAAAGAGCAAAACAAACATTCAATTTGACGATTTAATATGACGTTCCTCCGCTCGGAGAGCCAAGGTCAAGCGTGTGGCGAATAACTCCTGCAAGTTAGTAGTGTATCGAAACAATTCTCCACTAGCAAGAATCAAAGCGATGTATATTAATTCACCAATGAAAATGTCAAATCACATAAACCAATATCACAAGAGGACTCACAAAGTAGAGGGTTGAACCGAAGCTCTGAAGATTATGGATCTGGACGTGTAGATTGGCGATCGAAGTTGGAACCGACGGCGCGGAAATGGTAGCGGTGGCTGTCCTCGGCGGCGAATGGGGAGATCGGGCCGGAAATGGAAAGATACAGCCACTAGAAGGGAGATCTGGGTGGGGGAGACTAGATTCGATATTTTGGGATCGAATCCGGGTGGCGGGGTGATGAACGGAAGGTGGAAATAACGGATCGGGGCTGAAATTCCTAGATCTGAATTGATCCAAGAAATTAGGGCTAGAGAGAAGTGGATCCACGGGGTGGAAGAAGTGGAGGGTCGGCGTGAACAGTGACAGCGTGAACAGTGACGACGTGAACAGTGTCGTCATGAACAATAACCAGTGGCCAGTTCCCGGCGAGCAGTAGCCGGGTTTCCTGGACAGCAGTAGTGGGTTGGAATTTGGGAACTGTAGGGGTTGCAGATGAGGGTTTCGGAGGGGGCAGAAGAAGACTATAGATGGGTGGTACCTTGGGGGGAAGTTTGAGCGCCTAGGAGTCGTCACCTAGGGTTCCACGGCGTCGGCATCGAGGGGTGATCGCGGAGTTTCGGGAATAATCTCTCCAAAACCTGCAATGCCCCTTTTCAGCCCCCTAACACTCCTATTTATAAGAAAACAAAGCTAGGGCTTCCCCATCAACGGCTATGATTGGCCCGGTGGGGTCGGCCAATAAAATACATAAATAATAAACCCAAAAATATAAACTAATATATGTTTTTGACTCGCGGCGACGTGCCGGACGCAACCGCGGAGTCGGATCGGCGACCCGATCAAGACTTCCTGCGCGAATAAATGAACATGAGTCCCGCCTTGCGGCGAACCCCTCCAGATGCACGATCTGATGGCTCCCCATCACCTAGGCTGGGTGTGCTCAAGAGGAGAGAACAGCCAAAATCTCATAAACAAAGACAAGGGAGAGACTAATTCTTACTTGCCATTACAAGACCCAAGGGATCCTTTAAATAGAAAATAAAAGGGCATAAACGTAATTAAGCCCCCAACACTTGGACTACGACATGAGCGATAAATAAAAACACAACATAATAAGACACACATAATAAAAGATGAACATAATACAACCCTAAGACAACAACATAATACCCGAGAATGAAGCACATAACATCTATCCCGCATGCAAAAAGAAATTGCCCTCAAACTCAAAGGAGATCAATGACGGTGTCAATCGTCACCTGATGCTTTCCTCATTAGAGACTTCAACATGTAGATAAAAAAGTCGTTGGCGTCTGTGTCCACGAGTATACTACTCATCACAGTTATAACATAATCCTTGTGTGTCGATCAGACATTTCTGCACAAGACAGTCAACGGATATGTGGGGTTGGGTGCCCTCAGCACATCCCTCTTGAGTCCCTATGTTGATGGTGAAGTAGGCCTCCCGAGCCAGCTGAAGTCGACGGGCACACAATCTGGTTAAACTCATAGAAGTCACCAAGTCCCTAAGAGCCTCGAATTCAACATCCAAGCGCAATCGATTGTGAAAATGATGACCTCCATCTCAGGGGCCAGGGAGTATCGTGACGTAAGCCTGAAGAATTTGAGATTATTCCAGATATCCATCAATTGACCCTGTCTGACATAAGGTCGTGAAGGAGCCAAGGGGCTGATGGGGGACTAAGCGCAGGTTGCAGGCCCACTTAAAGTCACGTCAAATCATCCCAGAATTGTCGGCTTGCAGACGGGCGAACCATAGCTGAGCGATATCAAGCATGTGGACGGAGGTCAGACTGATCCATTTTGTCACCAATGTCTGTTGATGGCTAAAAAATTGTTCGCATCGGGTGAGCCACCCTAAGTGATCGTCCTTCTCATCATAAATTGGGAATGACAACTTGGTGTAACGAGGCACGATGTTGACTTCAAGTGGTATCACGGTTGAGGAATCCAGTCAAAGAAGCGGCGACGGAGACACCTGGCTACTGCATGCTTGCTCATGCGTGAGAATGGTGAAAACTGGCAGAGCGATTATGAGACCATCGAGGCACTTGGAGAGGGCAGCAATGGTCTCCTAAAGACATACCTCGGTAGTAGTATGATGTGTCATGAGAGCTTGCACCATGGTCAAAAGATGACTAAGCTAAGTTGAAGAGTCGCACATGTTGTGCAAGGAAAAAGAAATGGAGCGAGTGATGAGTCAACTAGATTCGGGCGAAGCAAACGGAATGGACTCGCTCGAATTGCACCACGTGAATCACGACGCTTCCCTATATTGACCCCAAAAAAGACATCCAATAGCCTTTTGAATTAAATAATCAAATGGATGAATTTTTAAGTGAAGTGAACCAGAGCTGACTCAAAAATAAAATAAATCACGCGGGTTGATGGGAACAAGAGAGCAGGGCTCGACACAAGTGGGCGGTGTGGAGGGCGTGGGGATCTAAAAGGAGCAGGGTGTGTTGGCGACTCGAGGAAGGACTTTTAAGGGCTCGATGAGCAGGACACAAGGCGGGGCTCGACTCAGAATGCAGAAAGGTGCTCGCAGGCCGCAGCAAGTTATTTGGCTCGTATAGACTGGAAGAGCAGTTTTTGATCCATACGATGACGGCCTGCTACTGTTACGCGTGAAGACTGGACGGGCAGTTGTCGATACAAACGGCAACGTCCTGCTGCTGTTATGTGTGAAGACGAAGGCAGCAACTGTTGGAGTTGATCTTTCTAGTTGTTGCAGACTGTGGAGATGAAGGCAGCATAGTCAAGCAACTGGAAACCGGAGGGATTCAACGACGAGGGATTCGACGACGAGGGCTTCGACTGTTGCAGACGACGAGGGCTTCGACTGTTGCAGATGACGAGGGCTTCGACAGAGTCAAACAATCGGAAACGGGAGGGCTTCAACGGCGAGGGACTTGGCGTCGGATGTTCTCTCTCTTTTTATGTGGCTGGATAGTGCGGAAGAGAGGAGGCAAAAGGAAGACTCGCTCTGATACCAAGTTATTATGGGCGCGTCGGAGTATGGCCGAAGGCGAAGGATACAGTGGAGCCAGAAATGCGGGTTGCCTAAGCGGGGTGTGCTCGGGAGAAAAGAGCTATCAAAATTTCATAAACAAAGACAAGGGGAGAGACTAATTCTTGCTTGCCAATACAAGACCCAAGGGGTCCTTTAAATAAAAGATACAAGGGCATAAACGAAATTAAGCCCCCAACACTAAACACTTGGACTAAAAGATAAATATATACACGGCATAATAAGACACACCCTAATAAAAGATGACATAATACAAAAAAAAAACAACATAATACCGGGGCACGAAGCCCATAACACTATGTCACTAACAACACTTCACGTCAAAATAATGAAGAGATTAACAGGAGTAGTTTCAAGCATGAACAAAAATAATTCTTTTATGAGAACTTTAATTTTGAGATGCATAATTAAGGAAATAATTAAAATAAATCAATAAGTTCAAGATCATAAAAGAGAGAATAATTACAAGGATAACAATGTTTCTAGTTATTGTAGCCAATGTTTAACTTACTGGAATTATCAGTTTTTGACCCCCACGATGCAATTCAAATCTCCACGAGATTCCCTACTTGGTAATCAGCAAACAAATTTACAAGTATGACAGGTCAGATCTCTAAGTCGAAGTAACAACACTAAAAGCTATTTAAAACAGAATGAAGAGCATAAATTCAAAAATATAACTAAACAAGATTTTTTTCAAATAAAAGAATCTGATTTGCTCATAAGCTCCACGCACCTGAATTCCTATGGTATAAAGCATTCGTACAGTACTAAATTCAGATATTCTCCTTCCTCCTCCTATTTCAAATTCAAGAGCAGTGCTGAAAAAAGTTATAAAATAAGCTAATGAACTCCAGGAAACAAAAAATCTAAGAACTGCTCAGATATCATAAAAACAAAATGGCATCATAGATGTGTTTTCCTAAAATGAAACAAGAAAAGAAAGCTGCAACTATGTGTATCACGACTAAACCTGTATCACATGAAACAATATGGTGCACGATGTTTGTGTTACGGACCTATTTCAGCGGAGGTCAGAGTAGTGGTCGGGGATGAAGATGAAGGTGGTGGAGGGTACAACGGAGCCTTGACGGCAGCTGCCTAAGCGGGGTTGCTTACTAGAGGAGAGAGCCACCGAAGATCTCACACACAATAGATAGGAAATAGACTTCTTCTTGCTTACCCATTACAACCCGCCATATGCCTTTATATAGGCTTACAACATATAAAGAGACGAACAACAATAATGACACCTAATACTAGACTCTAAACCCTATCCTGGGCACGATCTTACGCTTCACCTTAGGTCCCTACCAACACAGGACGGGTCTAACAAAAAGTATATGTCCAATATAGGGATTACAAAATGAATAATAAATTTATCCGATGGTTGAACTTGCAACAATAAGCATTATAAAGAATATAACGCAATCACATTTAGGCAAAGTTTCTATTGAGGAAATAAGAAATGCAAAACACATGTGAGAGTGCTAGAAAGTAGATACTTCCATGAACAAAACCAGGCAAATAGTGAAATAATATTGGCAGTTGGCACAAAGAATACAAACTAATATTACCCAAAACAGTTAATTTGCACAAGAATTCAACACAAAATCAATCTAACAAAATAATAAACATACAATGATTATGAAATAAATAGCTTGAATAACTTGATGCTGATTGGAGGTTTTTAGGGCTCTGGATGTTTTCCTGTGATTGTAAGTAGGAGGCTGTGTCGGGACTGGTGGACTGATGTATGCGGGGAAGTGACTGAATTGTTGTATTGCTAGTGTGCGGAGGGTCAGCAAATGGGTGGAAATGGCTGGATGAACTTACAGGCCTAGTAATTTGTATCTAGTAAGCTTTTTGATGTAGGGTAAGGTGTGTAGTGGACTCCTAGAATGCACACTAGTGGTGACTGAAGGTGATTCCCAAATTCTACGACTTACAATTAGACGCTAATAATTAATTCCAAACAATTAAATAGCATAAATAACATTGCATCAAATTATAAACAAAAGTAAGATTTCTTATAGGCTAAAGGCGTGGCTTTCCTCCACAAAGAGGGCCAAAAAGTAGCGCGTGGCGAATTAATCCTTCCCGCAGTTAGAGATTTATCCAAGAGCAAATGGGATATTAACTGAAATCCATAGCAACCAAATCGCAACAATGTTTACAACCAATTAACCAATATAAAAACACAACACAAATATTAGGGCTGCTGTAAATAAAATAGATCTGAACGTTCCAGGGCTCAAAGAGGGGTTCCGGTGGTTGGTGGACCGGATCGGGTAAGGGAAAGGCTGGTTGGGGGTTGGAAGGGCTGGATCGGGGAGGATAGGGGTTGGATATGGGCTGGATTGCCCAGATCTGGGCAAATCTGATGGTGGATGGCAGTTTAGAGGTGGATCCACGGGGTGGGGTGGCGGCAGCAATTGGGGGAAGGAGAGGGAGGGCTGGATCTAGGGTTTCCAGGGGTGACCGCCTGTATAAGATGGAGTCGGTTGTAGGGGGGGTGGCGGCAGGGCTGAACAGGGAGGGGGAAAAGGCTTTTGGGCGGGTTCTGGAGGGGCTAGGGCAGGCGGCCTAATGGGGGAAGGAGGCGGCCTAAGGGTTGAGAGGCGGCCTAAGGGTTGAGAGGCGGCAGCTTGAGGTGGGGCGGCTGGAGGTAGTAGCAGAGGGGGCGGTGGCTTATGGAGGGGTGGCTGGATAAGGTGTCCTGATGGTGGTCGGCGGCTGGACAGCAAGTAAATGAGCGGCTGGACGGGATCCTGATGGTGGCCGGTGGCTGGACAGCAAGTAGGGAGAGAGAATGGGGTGGATAAATCAAGGGATACAAAACTTCCCGCCAGACATGACAGAAATGATACCTTATATGGATTTTTCTCACCCAAGTGAGGTCTTTAGTCCGGTGAGTGGTCTGTCATTTGTTTCTGACTCTTCTCTTGTGACCTCGACTGAGAGCGAGTCCGAGCAACTTATTGATTATATAGTGATGTGTCCCTCACTCACAACCCTTCTTCTGTCATGTCCTGGGTTACTTAGACCCCCTACCATGACTCATTTCTTGACATCGAGCCGACAGGCCCATTCTTGAGAGTATATTCAGACCCATATATTAGCGGCCCTCCGGAGCCAGCCTGTTGTTGCCTCGTAGTGGCTATTGCCACCCCATTCAGTCCACACCCGATGGCTGGACATTGCTGGACAGCAAGTAAATGAGCGGCTGGACGGGATCCTGATCGGTGCTGGACAGCCCACACCCATACCTTCCCTCCAGACATGACAGAATGATACCTTATATGGATTCTGTCTCCACCAGTGAGGTCTTCACCATTAGTCCGGTGAGTGGTCTGTCATTTGTTTCTGACTCTTCCACCTTGTGACCTCCGACTGAGAGCGAGTCCGAGCAACTTATTGAGTGAGTCCCTCATCACAACCCTTCTTCTGATCATTCATGAGTCTGACCCCTACCCCTCTACGGACGGTCTTGAGAGTGGGTCGCTGCCTGGTTCACTGGCGCAAGTTGTTGTCAGGATTCGAGACTCCTTACGATGGTACTCGTTTGGAGGTTGACGATCTATGGCAATCGGAGCCTCGTGAGGATCGGATCGTGAGGATCGGATCATGTATGAGAATCGCAACTGATGCCTCTATTAACATTCATAAATGAGTAAGCACCAAAAAATACGTGAAACTCTTGAATTTTGTATCATTAAATTGAGACGCACATGCTCAATTAATAAAAAAAATCAATAAATTGAGTAGTATTTGAATAACTATATTAAATTTTTTTGAATAACTAAATTAAAATTTGAGATAATACGGTCATGGACACTCGTAAGTTCAATTTCAGTCTATACTCCACGAGTAACTCCTGATACACCAAATGTTTCCACGTCATTATCAATAAAAACATGTTGGTCTATGTGAATTTGCCTCATTGAATTATTGAAGTCTGTTGCGTCATTTGTTCAGTCATTTGCATGAGTTGCATGAGTCAGTCAGGCGCAAAATAAATATGAATACTATAAGGAACATGATAAGCATAGGCGAGAAAAGATCGTTCTAGTAGGTGAGGGTATGGTAAGGTCTGCACGGAGATTGGGATAAGGTTAAACAAGTGCTAGATCGGACAGTTTGACCTGATTGACGCATGGGGTCGGGAAAATGCTTACGATCTGGACATCCACGCAACATGGGTTTTTAGTTCAATGTCGAAGACCTGAGGCCATACTTTACCGCGAATATTCAGACCCATATATTACGGGTTCACAATCGTTTTGCCGACCTAAAGATCCTAAGATCCGGATCGCGATCCCAGTCATAGATATGTCGATTTAGCCACACTAGGTAAGATCCGGATTCTGTCGTCACCATTTGATTCCACCGAATCTGGACGTAGTGAGTGAACGATCCTATCTCCGAGATCATTACGCATGAGTATCTCTACGGACGGTCTTGTGGTTGTTGCCTGGTTCACTGGCGTTGACGACCCTTCACCGATGACAACTAGATGCTACCAGCAAAGCTTGATCTATTCGTCCTTGTACTTCGACTTCAGTACGACCGTCTCCATTCTTCGGAGATAACAACTTTTCAGTCTGGAGTTTTATTTGCAAGGATACTTTTCTAGCGACGACATTTGGACGGCCTCTAGTGGACATCATCGAGTCTTACATGACATACATCGAGAGAATTCCGATCTCTATTCATCGGGAGATGAATTCTTTCAAGTCGGGGAGAATGATGCGGAACAGAGACGTGGAAGCCAATCTTCCCCGAACGGGCCCAAAACTCGTCCACCATTGCAGCCTGCAGGTCCACGTCTCTGCTCTGCATCAGTCTCCCCGGCTTGAAAGAATTTATCACCCTTATTAATGATTTAATGCAGCTTAAAATTTAAAATAAACACACTACCAATTAATTAATGCCCAAAGTAGTTATACACTAAATTTTGATTTTTGTTAAAAAAAATCATAATCCTGAAGTATGTATCATTATGCTTGTCAAATCAACTTTAATAAAGTGGATTGGATTGGTTTAATGGTAACTTCTCAAAAATACCCCTGATATGGCTAATAACAGCCGTTCTCAAAAAGATTGTTGCATGCCTAATGACAGCCTACCATTCGTAGGTGTAGAAGCTCTACTAAAAACTTTTTAGATTTTATGGATTTTCTTCATTACTTTTAATTTTGGGATAGTGTAATTACCTGAATGGACATTGTATTTTAATTTTTTTTGAAATAGATTATAATATATGTTAAGTCATTAAATTAAAAAAAAAGTATATTTGGCCATTTTGAATGTTTCCCGAAAGACAACTTTTCCCTTTTATATCTTCATATTTATATATATTATATATATATAATTTAAAATTCTAAAGGCGTATTGATGGGGATCCATCATAGTTGGTTCACCGCAAGGCAGGGCCCACATTTGTGTATTCACGCAGGAGGACATGATCGGATCGTCTATCCGACTCTATGGATACAACAAACTTGTCCTTCACTACTTTTTCATATATTATATCGCTATGTTTTATTTTATTTCATGTAATCGGGTTCTCCGCGTCCCTGACCAATCTTTGTCGTCGATGTCACTTATCAGAGTGCCCTGATATTGTTTTTATTATAAATAGAGAGCATGAGGGATACTAGGAGGCCATTGCAGATTTTGGAGAACTCTATTCCTTGAATCCAATGATCTTTTCACAGTGACGACTTTGTGAGACCCTAGGTGACAACTCCTTGGTGGTTTCTTGCATCCCAAAGGTACTTCCCTTCCATAACCTTCATCTCTCCCCCTCCCAAGCCCTTGCGCACCCTCTACTCCTCCCTAGCTAAACACCTCCAATCTGCTCCCAGCCCTGCGTCCCATCTCTCCTTGTATTCCATCCCTGCTCCTTCTCTAAAATTCCGCCCAGTAACAACCACAGACCGCCCAGATCTAATACCCTATTTTCCTCCCTTATTGCCCTCTCCAAGACTCACCCAACAGCCAAAAGGTCCAAAACCACCCAGATTTGCCCCCTGCAGCCACCCCACTACCACCTTGCCACCACCAGCATCCTTGCTGCCTCCCCCATATCTAAAGACCGAAACCCCCTAGAAACACCCAGATATGCTCCTCCAACTGCCCACATCCTTGCCCAAACAGCCCCCGCTCATATTTCATCTACTATCCCACGATTCAGCCATTCCCCCACCCCAACACCCAGTCTCCAGCCACAATACAATACCGTACAACAATTGTCTTCTCCCGAACAGCCACCAAGCACTCGTGTATCACTCAATCTCCCCTCACACTGCAGTTCCCGTACTTTGTGAGTATTTATTTGTTGTATGGATCAATCTTTTCTAAATTGAATTATGGTGTTGTGATTTCATGTTTGAGTAGATAAATAACATGGAATTTTGTTCTAGATGTACTTGCGATTTGCACGAGGGAATCAATCGTTGCGCACTTTGCATTGTCCCTCCCAGCGGAGGAAAGTCATTACTTGTTAGCCCAAAAGAAAATTACTTACGCTTGTTTATTTATAATTGCGTGGGTTTTATATTTATTGCTAACTTTTGATTATTATCATCATTCCTTGCATGAGTGCATTGCATTTAGCGTAAGGGTAGAAGAGTCTAAATTCCACCTTCCACTAGGATTGCATCGTAGTCTCACACCACACACCCTACCCTATATCACATATCCTCTATATTTAGTTATTTGAAAATTAGCGATCACATGTCCTTATATCATTCCACATGTCATCATTGTTTCACTGCAACATAGTTGGCGTTAGAGAAAGGAAGTCATAAATGTAGGGTTGTAAGCGGTTTAATTAGGTTCAATTTGAGTAAAACTGAAACTGAACCGAATACCTTCAGTTTTCACACATCCCAAACCGAAATTGAACCAAATCCACACGGTTTGGTTTTTAAACCTCGATTAAGTTGTCCAACATAGCTAGATCACAAAAAGGCTCCCTATTTTCACCGGTCAAGCGGTTACGATCGCATGAACCGGACCATAATTAAGGTTCCCCCAAACGAAGCCTAAAAATTACCCAAAATGCTTTCTTTGAGTTTTGATTAATTTTTGACTTAAAAGATAAATTGATTTAGATTTATAGTTAACTTAAATAATTAATCTTATGTCTATATATTTAAAATTAGAATTTGGCCAAAAAATGCTCTTTTTCTATTAATCAAGTAAAAACAATGGATGTAAGCATGTATATTACGATGACCTGGGATATTGTTATGGATGAACTGATCAAGTTGATACATATCTTAAGCATCCATACTTTTTTAAATTATGAATTTACCTATTTTAGTATTGGTTAGTGTCACCAGAAATGAATAAGTTGGATGTCTTGACCCAAACAGAATCATAATTCATAAACTTTGCTAATAGTCTTTATTCTCTAATTGATAAGCTCTGGTTTGGTTTCCCGGTTTACCTAACTAACAAACCAAGTCGAATCAAAATGATGATGATTTTCAGCCCTCTAAACTGAAATTGAACCCTTTGGTTTGGTGATGCGGGACAGGCATCACACCTGCCCGCCACCCTGGAGGATGACATTACCCGACGGATACGTATTGATGCTCCTACCTTCGATGGTCACTTGGACCCGAAAGCATTCAGTGATTGGCTCATGGACATGGACCACTACTTTGACTGGTTCGAGATGAACGGTGAGAGGCGAGTACGGTTCGCGAAGATGAAACTAATAGGCCAAACAAAGATTTTTTGGTCGAGTCTGGAGAGGTCCTTGGAGCGTGATGGCTATTAGCCCATTACCCAATGGGATGAGATGAAGCAGCGCCTACATGATAAGTATCTTCCTGCTTCTTATCGAGATGAGCCGTTAGATCAGTTGCACGCGCTACATCAGGGTATTCTTTTTGTTGCTGATTACATGTCTCGATTTGACGAACTTGTAGTTCGCAGCGACATTATGGAGGAGCTCATTGCTACTGCCTTGCGCTTTCATGCGGGTCTTAGATCAGACATCCGAAAGGAACTAATTCCCCATAGGATGGAGTCGGTTGAGCAGGTTTTTCAGCTTACCCTCGAATACGAGCAGTATTTGTGCTCAGCCGGCCCGAGACATACCACCACTAGACCCGATGCTTCCACATTTAGGAAGTCCGTCCCTACCACGACTTCTGCCACCCCTCGCCCACCCACAGATGCGACAGGGAAAGCTATTGTTCCAGGAGGCCCCAAACCTGGGGACGTCCAATGCTATCATTGTTCCGGCGGAGGGCATTCCGCTGCCCAATGCCCTACCAGGAACTTGCTGATTGAGGAAGCTGGCGAGCCCAGCGTCGAGGCTGAGGGAAACGTAACTGAGAAGGTTACGGCTGTTGTTGAGGATGGTTGGGAGAGCGATGCTGAGAGATCGCTAGAGGTAGGAGTCCTCCGTCGCATCCTCCACACCCCACGTGTTGAATAGGATTAGCGTCGCACCACTATCTTTTTCACTTACTTCCAGAGCGCAGGAGGACACTACAAGCTCGTCATCGATAGTGGAAGCTGCGTAAATATTATTACTAAGAAAGGGTTGGAGAGGATGCAGCTTACTGCTGAGCCTCATCCTCATCCATATCGTGTCCTTTGGGTGGACAAGTCCACCATACAAGTTACACAGCGGTGTCTGATGCCGATCCGATTAGCGTCTACAGAGGACCGGGTTTGGTGCGACGTTATCCCTATGGATGTCGCTCACGTTCTTCTAGGGAGACCCTGGCTTTACGATTGTGACGCCACGTGTTATGGTCGTTCCAACACATGCGTATTTTTTGACAAGGGTCGAAAGATTACTCTCACCCCGACTCAGCCCAGGGATCCTCCCAAGGGCAAGGTTGACTCGTCAGTTAGTGCAAGATCGTCGAGACCCCTGCATATCTTGAGAAGGGGTGATTTCTTGAGAGAGAGCCTAGACACTGGGATCATGTTTATTGTGGCAGCCACGTTGGCGATCGAGACCCCTAGCGAGGCTGAGATTACTGATCCGGATGTTCAGCAGTTGATGGATGACTTTACGGACATTATGCCTGAGGAGCTCCCTGATGAGCTTCCCCCACTGAGGGACATCTAACATGCGATTGACCTGATCCCAGGGGCATCTTTGCCCAATCTGTCACACTATTGTTTAAACCCAACCGAGCATGCCGAGCTAAAGCGACAAGTTGATGAACTTTTGCGGAAAGCGTTTATACGAGAGAGTCTCAGCCCGTGCGTCGTGCCAGCCCTTCTGACTCCGAAGAAGGACTGTAGCTGGCGCATGTGCATTGATAGTCGTGACATAAATAAGATCACAGTAAAGTATCGTTTTCCGATTCCCCGCCTCGATGACCTCCTGGATTCGATGACCGGTGCCCAGATCTTTTCAAAGATCGACCTTCGAGAGGGTACCACCAGATCAGAGTTAGAGAGGGGGATGAGTGGAAGACGGCCTTCAAGACGAAGGACGGCTTGTACGAGTGGATGGTGATGTCGTTCGGCTTATCGAACGCACCCAGCACATTCATGAGGGTGATGACTCACGGGTTTTGCGACCCTATATGGCAAATTCTTGGTTGTATATTTTGATGATATTTTGATATACAGCCGGAGTCGCACCGAGCATTTACGCCACATTCGTCTGGTGTTCGATCTCCTCTGAAAGGAGCATCTATACATCAAATTGAAGAAGTGCTCGTTCCTATCCACGTCCGTTCATTTCTTACGTTATGTTGTATCTGCATCTGGTATTTCTGTCGACCCTGACAAGGTCAGGGCGATTCGATAGTGGCCAATCCCCTTGAACATTCATGAGGCTCGTAGCTTTCATGGACTTGCCACCTTTTATAGGAGGTTTGTCTGAGCCTTCAGTTCGGTCATGGCCCCCATTACGAGCTGTCTTCGTGAGGGAGAATTTGTTTGAACGAAGGCTGCCACTCGAGCCTTCGAGTAGATCAAGGAGAGACTGTCTACTGCTCTCGTGTTACGCTTACCCGATTTCTCCAAGCCCTTTGAGGTAGCTTGAGACGCGTCAGGAGTTGGTATCGGCGCAGTCCTTAGTCAGGAAGGCCACCCGGTGGCCTACTTTAGCGAGAAGTTGAACGAGGCCCGTCAAAAATATTCTAACTATGATCGGGAATTCTATGACATTGTGCAGGCACTGCGATACTGGCGACATTATCTCCTGCAAAAGGAGTTCATTCTATACTCAGATCATCAGGCCCTGAGATATCTCGACTCCCAGAAGAAATTGGGTCACCGTCACGCCAAATGGGTGGAGTATATGCAGGAGTTTCACTATGTTCTGAAGCACGGAGCAGGTGTCGAGAACAAACCAGCAGACGCCTTGAGTCGCCGAGTTAGCATCCTCCATACCATACGAACCCGAATTGTGGGATTCGAACAGTTAGTCTACGCCTATCCTGAGTGCCCAGATTTTGGGGTCGTCTACACGGCGCTATCGAGGGACCCTCCCGATCTTCGAGAGGGCTACTCGATTTTTGACGGGTATCTATTTATGGGCTCACGCCTTTGCATTTCACAGTCATCCCTCCGAGACATCCTTATCTGTGAGTTACACGCAGGCGGAGCTGCGGGGCACTTTGGTAGGGATAAGATGATTGCGTTGGTAGAGGATCGCTTCTTCTGGCCCGGCCTAAAGAAAGACGTCTCCAGGGTAATGAGGCATTGTGGAGTTTGCCAGAGGGCAAAGGGATCTCGCCAGCCTACAGGACTATACACTCCACTTCTCATCCCTGAGAGGCCCTGGTCTGATGTTAGTATGAATTTTGTTCTCGGACTCTCTCGCACTCTGAGGAAGCTCGACTCGATATTTGTTGTGGTTGATCGCTTCTCCAAGATGGCGCATTTCATTCTTTGTCGAAAGACCGCTGACGCCTCCCACGTGGCAGCGTTATTCTTTAGGGAAGTATTTAAGTATCATGGTCTCCCCACCTCTATAGTCCCTAATCGCGACGTACGATTCATGAGCTATTTCTGGAAGACTATGGAAAAAGATGGGTACGACACTGAAGTTTTCCTCCGCTTACCACCCGCAGACGGATGGACAAACTGAAGTGGTTAACCGGTAGTCTTGGGACTCTTCTTCGTTGCCTAGTTGGGGATAGTCCATCGACCTAGGATTTTGTCCTTCCCATAGCAGAATTTGCATACAATAGCTCCGTCAATAGGACCACAGGCTTGAGTCCATTTCATATCACCTTAGGGTATGAGCCTAGGAAACCCGTTGATTTGGTGAATATTCCCCTAGGGTCCAGACCTAGTGAGTCAGCTGAGTCTTTCATCCAGCATGTGCATACACTACACGAATCGATCTGTAAGAAGATTGCCGCTAGTAATGATTATTATAAGGATCAAGCAGATCAGCACAGACGAGAACAAATCTTTGAGGCAGGAGAACAGGTGTTAATTCACATTCGATCTGAGAGGGTCCCACATGGACCAGCAAAAAAGTTAAGCGCACGCAGAATGGGCTCCTATACAGTCGTGCGGCGGATTGGTACGAACGCATATGAGATAGACATCCATCATGATATGGGCTTTAGCCGAGTATTCAACATAGAGGATTTGACACCTTATTACGAGGAGCATGTGTACGTGGACCCACTCACCACACCCCCCCCCCGAGCCCTCACTTGTCATTGCCCCACCACCTAAGCCTCCTCCTCTCATTACCTCTACTAGTCCCTCTTTGTTGCCCCCAGCGGCGTCGCATCATGCAGATCGCGTGGCACCTTCGACGGATCCACTGACATCATTGCCAGACGGAGATACATCATTGTCAAGACGGAGATACATTGGTACCACCTGCTTCTACTGGCGACGTGCTTCAGATCGTTGGTCACGACTTCCACGTCGTAGACGGGCGAGATACCCTACGATATCTTGTCTGTTGGAGTGGCCGGCCACTGCACGATGCTACTTGGGTCTCTCCGGAGGAGCTCGAGAGACTCACCATGCGGCTCCGCAACTACTACGACCACGAGCACTCATCGGAGTTGAGTGCTTTTAAGCCCGGGGAGTTGACGGCGCGCCACGATCCACCCGCGTGTACACCCGCAGGAGGCGGTGATCCACTGCCCAGACGGGCGATCGGAGTCCATGGCTGCGCCTGGATGCTCGATTTCAGCCACTCTCATGTTTTGTGTTTTTTATTTTGATGTGTATTTAGTCCCCGATGGCCCAAACATTGTGAGCCGTCCGATCGGGATAGTTTTATATGTGTTGTATTAGGAAGGGTTGCTTGTCGGTTCAAGAAGATGAAGCGGTTCGCATCTAGGGTTTTATAAAACCCGGCGGTTGTAGTTGATGGGTATCGTGGATTTGGATTTTCTCTCCAAGTCGCCGGTATTCGAAGAGGTGTGACGCCACTTTCTTCTTCGCTTCCGGTGCGACGTCGGGACCCTCCTCTGCCCCTCTTCCGCCCATCTCCAGTCCGCCGCAGGAAGCCACCACCTCCTCCTCCGTCCATCAGCGCCCAAGTCGTCGCCTCTTTCTCCCGTCGTCCCCCCTTCCCCGTCGCATTCCTGTAAGCCCTCCTCCGACTTCTCCACCCTACCCCATGCCCCTCCAAGCAACAACCTCTGATTCCTCCGCCTCACCTGTTTACCTGCAGTCCGTGATCTCTCGGTAGCAGTCGGCCCAAGCAGCACTCCTCCCCTAAACCACCACCACCCGACTGCCCATATTTCCATACCTGTTTTAATTGCAACTGTACAAGAATTAAATTTACTGTTCACCCATCTAATCTCCACTCAATCCTCTCCAAACAAACCCACTGTGATCCAAACCACCCCAGTCCCACCAACCCATCCTTCCCCCACAACCTCCTGAACTCTAATTCCTACATCTATAAACCCCTCCTGTCGTGGATCCACTTCAAATCAGCCCACCCCGACGTCGCCATACCCGTGGATGCCTTGGATGCCTTTTTCACCTTCCCTCACCGCCGCCTGCACGGGTAAATTGTGGTAACAGTCATTTCCTTTTAATTGTTTACCTTGGCACTTGTATTGTGATGGTTGTATGTTTTATTGTTACTAGTAATGTTCGTCGTATGATTTGCAGGGCGTATTCTGTGGTTGCTTAAAATATTTGCGTGTCGGTGTTTGTAAAATTAATAGTTGTTTTCTTTTTACTCAAATATTTGTGAACGCACGTGCCCTGTTAATTTGCTATAATAATTAATAATTACTTGTTAACAATTTTGGCAGACCACTTGTGCACTTGCATCACACGTCATTGCATATAGGAGTGCATTTAGCGAATTCACCCAGTGTCTGCCTTACCACTGCATCATTTGGTCTCTAAATCGATTCGGTTTGGTGAGTTTAGTTGGGTTCTATCGGTTTCGATCTTTATGCACACACCTATATAGATGTAGAGCTTGAGAGAGCCGCCAAGTGGTGGGGGAGGGGCTAACATGAAAGTTCATAATAGAATAAGAATATTAACACAGATTGCTCTAGAGGAGGTGAATATGGTATTTAAAATTCGGTTGCAAATTTAATCACTTTCACAACACATTCACATATTAAATCACTCTAGAATAAATCAAGACAAAAAAGTAATCTAAGTTATAGAGAAATCAACACAAAAGACAACAAAAAATTTATAGATGTTCCCCTAACTTGAGTTCTTCTTTCTTCTACCACATTTAGGAATCCACTTCCTATAATATGACTTAGAGTCTTTTGATAAAGAGACTTTTAGAATCAAATTGCATTTTTTTAAAATAAAGAGGCTCTTAAAATCATTCCAAGTCTTTTGATAAGAAGATTCTTACATGCCTTTTGATAAATAGATTCTTAAAACCAATCTGAATCATTTGGAGAGAGATTCTCAAAACTCTATAAAATGGTTGTTATATTAAGCAATGAACTTTTCCATAATATGAGCAATTTTCAACAAGTTCATATCACTTCTTGTATTCAACTATGTGGATTCAGTTTTTTGTAATCTCTAATTCTGGGAGAAAGGGAAGGCATAGTTGTAATATGTTATGTTCAAGTCGGGGTAGTGTTGTAATTTTACTTTATGTTTAGGTTTCCCTTACTCAAGTATATAAGAGTAAGGGACCTCTCTCTTAATGATAAAACATTACTTTTGCATTCCACTTGATATCAGAGGCGTGAGAAGAAAATCGTGCCCTATTCCCGTCGATCTCGATCTCTCCTGTCGATCTCGATCTCACCCGTCGCTCGTCGATCTCGTTCGTCTCCCGTCGCTCCCGTCGAGGCGAATCCTGTCTCCCATCGGCTCGTCGTTCGGATCTCTCATGCCGGGCGGCACTCCTGCCTGCTGCTGAGAGGAACGCCGCCGCAGTTCCTCCATGATGCATCCCGCCGCCTCTTCCTCTTCCTGCGGCTAAGGTCTACAGATTTTTCTTCTTCGAGTGATACAAGAAAGGGCGCTCGTGTTCTGCGTCGACTCTCTGTCTGTTGCCGATCCTGGTTGCTGATCTCTTGGTGCTGCGTTTCTCCACTACGTTTCTGATGCTGCATTTCTCCACAGCAGATCACTGCATTTCTGATCCTGTACTGCTACTTTTGCATTTCTAATGTTGTTGGATCCCAGTGCTACTGGATCCTGTGCTGCTTCTGATCCCTGTTGTACAACCCCGTATCCGGCGAGTGAGGTCGTCAGGAACCAGACCGGCCGGTTCAGATCGCCCAGGCAGCAGGCGAGCTCGGCAGGGAAATCTGAAGGCAGCAGGCGAGCTCGGCAGGAAAATCTGAAGGTCGAGCTCGGCATTCGTCGACCCCAAGCTCGGCATTCGCCGAGCTAAGCCCGGGCTTCGTCGAGCTGAGCTCGACTAATGAAGACAGATCGAAGGGCGAGCACAGTAGCCAGCTCGCACTCGCCCTATGGAGCTCGACAGACAGCATGCGAGCAAGATCTTCAGGGGTGGCCGAGCTCGCCCAGGCCTATGAGGTACTTTTTACTATTTTGCCCTCGCTGGCCTGCCCATAGCCTTTCAGAACAGCGGAGTTACGCTGTTGGCAGACCAACCTGGACTGCACATAGCCGTTCAGGACAGCGCGAGTTGGCTATTTGCAGGTCGTTTTCAGAAATCTATAAATAGGACCCAAGGGGTACCTCAGAAAGCATGCTTCTTGTGCTCTCTTGCTCGTCTCTCAAGCGCTTTCTGAGGATACATTAGCTCGGCCTTTGGCTAAGGAGGGAAGCGCTCTAAGATCTTCCGGGTGTGTGGTGGGTCCTACTCGCCGAACCCTTGGGCCAATTTTTCCTTGTTTCCCTTGTTATTTTGCTTGCAGGAGCGAAGTAGGTGCGCAATCACCCCTTCCCCAAGGGTGAACTCCACAAGAGACCGAATTTCGGTTTCAACACCTGTGCTTCTTGAGTTCCTGCGGCCGGATCATGTGTTGCTTCTCCACTGCTTCTTGAATTAGGGGATGTTGATCTATTTTGTCTCTTCGGTCGGTATGGGTGAACCCGAGTCATCTGTATCTTCTCCGCTCGTGATCCAGCCTCCGATGGTTGAGCCTCAGCGGCCTCATGGCCACTCTAGCTCCTTGAAGGTCACCACGATTTCTCTGGATGACACGAATTACCTGAAATGGTCTCGTGCTGCTCAGCATGTCATCCGTATTCAACAGATGTTCAGCTATATCGATGGGTCGATTACGGAGCCTCCTATGTCTGATCCCTCCTGGAAGCGCTGGGATTCTGACAACTCTCTGGTTGTGTCTTGGCTCCTACATTCGATGTCGCCCAAGGTCTATCTGAGCTATATGTTGATGGACTCTGTGTTCGAGATCTGGACTCGTGCTCGTGAAACTTACACTCAGATTGGTAGCTCCACCCAGTTTTATGAGCGCACTCGCCGCATTTTGGAGTTGCGTCAAGGGTCGATGACTGTCTCATCATTCTTCTCAGAGTTTGAGCGCTTGTATCAAGAACTGGACTACTTTGCTCATTTCACTCCAGCGTGTACAGCGGATGCCGTCTTGTTGAAGCAACGGGAGGACCGTTTCCGACTTCATGTCTTCTTAATGGGGTTGAATATGGAATTTGATGTGGTCCAGACACATGTTATACACCGTTCTCCTCTTCCCTCCCTCTGTGAGGCGTTCAGCATGATCCTGGGTGATGAAGACCGCCGCAAGTCTCTCAGTGTTATGACTCCTCCAGATCGTTCCGCCTTGACGAGTGTTGGTCGTGGCCTCATCCCTACTCCTGCATCTTCAGTGCCTATCTGTGATTACTGCGGTCGACGGGGACACTCTCAAGAGGCATGCTTCAAACTTCATCCACATTTGGCTCCTCCGGGTCGCGGTCGTGGTCGGGGTCGTGGATCTGGCCGTGGGGGCCATAGGCACAGTGGCTACCGTTCTCTTGACGCTGCTTACACTACTGATGTCTATGACGAGTCCCAGTCTTTCGACTTCCTCCTCTCTTACTGCTCATGAGTTGGATGTCTTTCGTTGTTTGCTTCACTCTCAGTCTGATCCGGTCACTGGAAGCTCGACTTCTCTTGCCACTGTTGCTATGTCTAGTGCTCATGCGGCCACCACCTCTCCTTCTGAATGGGTGCTCGACTCTGGTGCCACCCACCATATGACTGGTTCCTCCTCAGGTTTTTTTTTTATACTCCTTTGTCTGGTAAGGAGAAAGTTATTTCAGCTAACGGCTCGTTGTCCTCTATTGCGGGCAAGGGCAACATTTCTCATTCACCGTTCATTTCTCTTACCACTGTTCTTCACGTTCCCTCTTTTCCTCGCAATTTACTTTCATCAGCAATCTTATGAAATCTCTTAACTGCTCTGTAACATTCTTTCATGATTCTTGTGTTTTTCAGGAACTGGGTACGAAACGGAACATTGGCAGTGGTAGGTGCAGTGGCGGCTTGTACTACCTGGATATTCCTACTCGTTCTCAGGCTTTTTTCAATTCTACTGCTACTGCAGAGGATGTTCACTGTTGGCATCTGCGTTTGGGACACCCGTCCTCCGTATACCTGCAAAAAATATTTCCTGTTTTTCATCTTTTCTTCAGAATTTTTCTTGTGATATTTGTGATCGGTCTAAACATGTGCGACAGACCTCTTCACATCTTTATTTTTCTATTAGCAACTCTTTTGATGTTATACATTCTGATGTTTGGGGGCAGTCCCCCGTTGTATCGTTGACTGATTTTCGATGATTTGTCACCTTTATTGATTATTTCTCGCATACTACATGGGTTTATCATCCACCAGAAAGGGGGGGGGAGTATGACGATCGTGGTTCATTTGGCGCGTACCTCACCTCTCACGGTATCATCCACCAGAAAACTTGCGCTTACACATCTACTCAGAACGGTGTGGCCGAACGGAAAAATCGGCATCTCCTCGAGGTTGTCCGTTGTCTCCTCTTGACAATGCATCTTCTTAAACCATATTGGGGAGATGCGGTGCTTACTGTTGCACATCTTATTAATCGTCTAGCCCATCTCATTTGGCGCGTACTCACCTCTCACGGTATCATCCACCAGAAAACTTGTGCTTACACATCTACTCAAAACGGTGTGGCCGAACGGAAAAATCGGCATCTCCTCGAGGTTGCCCGTTGTCTCCTCATGTTCTCTCCTTTACTACTCCTCTAGCTCATCTCTCTACCTCTGGTGTGGTTCATACTTCCCATTTGTCACTCTGTGTTTTTGGGTGCGTATGTTACGGGCATGTGCACCAACCTCAACGTGACAAACTTGACCCTCGGGCTCAACGTTGTGTCTTCCTTGGCTATTCCACCACGACCCAAGGGTATCGATGTTATCACCCTCCTTCCCAGCGTATGTTCTGCACCACGGATGTTACTTTCCGTGAGGGAGAGTCCTTTCCATCCTCGACTCATGCTCTTCGTCAGGGGGAGAGTACATCTACTACGGATGATGTGACTACTGTCCCTCTGCCTCTTCTCCAGTCCTTCTCCTCTATTCCTTCACCTCCTTCTACGGATGTTCCCAAAGCTCCTCCTATCCCAACACCGGACTCCTCTACAATGATCTCTCCTTTTCCCCATGTATACCACCATCGTTCAGGTACACGGGTCATCGCCGCTCCGCCTCTACCAGTGCCGACTTCTGACTCAGATTCTGATGATGCCGACCTGCATATGTCTCTTGCCTTGCTGAAAAAGGGTAAAGCTACTTCCACGCAACATCTGATTTCTAATCATGTGGCTTATAGCCATCTTACTCTGATTCATCAGACCTTTGTCTCATCTTCTCTCTAGTTGTTATTCCCTAAGACATAGCAAGAAGCATTGGCTATATCGACTTGGACACAGGCTATGCGTGATGAGATGTCCGCCTTGAACAAAAATCATACGTGGGACATCTCCGCTCTCCCTTCAGGAAAGAAAGTTATAGGTTCCAAGTGGGTCTTCTCGGTTAAGCAGAACCAAGATGGCAAGGTGGAACGGTAGAAAGCGCTTCTTGTCGCTCAAGGATACACCCGGACTCAAGAAGTTGATTACCAGGAGACTTTTGCTCCTGTAGCAAAAATGGACTCTATTCGGGTCTTGTTATCATGTGCAGCCTGTCTGGACTCGGAACTTCATCAACTTGACGTGAAAAATGTGTTTCTCCACGGTGAGCTTGAGGAGGAGATGTACATGAAATTCCCTCCTGGTTTTGTGAAGAAAGGATCTGAAGGGCTCGTCTGCCGCCTAAGAAAATAATTATATGGCCTGAAACAATCTCCAAGGACCTGATTTTGAAGATTTCTCACAGCAATGCTCAAGTTTGGGTACAAGCAAGCCCAATTAGATCATACCATGTTCATCCGGAGACATGAACAGCGTGTTGTGGTTCTCATTGTCTACGTGGATGACATTGTGATTACAGGAAATGTATAGAGGAGATCGTCAACCCCAACATCCTCCTATCGGCTGAATTTGAAGTGAAGGACTTGGGACGATTGCGATACTTCTTGGGCATCGAAGTGATTTGATCGGAGCGGGGTATCTTTATATCCCAACGAAAGTACATATTGGATCTCCTAAAGGAAACGGGTATGCTTGGTTGTGTTCCTGCGAACACCACTATGGAGGAAAATCGTAGGATTGATGAAGATGGTGATCATGCTAATGTATCACGTTACCAAAGATTGGTCAGAAAACTTATATATCTATCTCATACACGTCCCGACATTACGTATGCAGTTTGTATTCTTAGCAGATATATGCATTCTCCTAGAATCAGGCATCAAGAAGCGGTGTACCGTCTACTACGGTATTTGAAGAAAGCTCATGGTTGTGGCCTCCTATTCTCTAGGAACAACAATTTGGAGATTGAGGTTTTTCCTGACGCTGATTGGGCTGTGGTTGTCAGGATGACAGGAAGTCCACAACAGGATATTGCTCCTTTGTTGGTGGTAATCTGGTGACGTGGCGGAGCAAGAAGCAAAATGTGGTGGTCAGGTCAAGTGCAGAGGCAGAATATCGTGTCACGGCTCAAGGCTTATGTGAAGGATTATGGCTACGTACCGTGTTACAGGATTTTGGCTTTCCTGTGACAACTCTTTTCTCCTTATTTGTGACAATAAGGCTGCAACTAGTATTGCTCATAACCCGGTCCAGCACGACAGGACAAAGCACGTCGAAGTGGATCGACACTTTATTAAGGATCACATGGATAAGAAAACAGTTGTTACTCCGTTTGTTCACTCCAGGGATCAGCTCGTCGTTGTCTCATACCATGTTCATCCGGAGACATGAACAGCGTGTTGTGGTTCTCATTGTCTACGTGGATGACATTGTGATTACAGGAAATGTACAGAGGAGATCGTCAACCCCAAGATCCTCCTATCGGCTGAATTTGAAGTGAAGGACTTGGGACGATTGCGATACTTCTTGGGCATCGAAGTGATTTGATCGGAGCGGGGTATCTTTATATCCTAACGAAAGTACGTATTGGATCTCCTAAAGGAAACGAGTATGCTTGGTTGTGTTCCTGCGAACACCCCTATGGAGGAAAATCGTCCCGCAGACCGTACACCCCAACCCATCTCATCGGTCCCACCACAGGGAAAGAAGGTCGGTGAGGCTGGGGCTCGATCCCTGACCTCCTTGATAAAGAGTCCTCAGGCAGACTCTCATCACCAACTGAGCCGCAGATTAGTTGGTGATGAGAATCCGTCTGAGGACTCTTTATCAAGAAGGTCGGGGTATCAAGCCCCGGCCTCAACAACCTACTGACTTTGTGGTGGGACCGATGAGATAGGTTGGGGTGTACGGTCCGCAGACCTGATAAAGTCTCCATGGTGAGACACCATGGTGGGTCTCCCTGGTGGGTCTTCCTGGTGGGACTCCAGGATGGCAGGCAGGTGTGACACTTGTCCTGCATTAGGTACTTTAGTCATCCAAATAGATTCTAATGATCCTATTACAAAATGATTGAACAGAAACACAGTATCAAACTTAGGGACCTAATTCTAACTTTGACTGAGTGTAATTTTTCCTATTATATGCTTAGAGGGTTAAAATATCAAGATGGTACAAACATCAATTGAAAGCACACCAAAAGTTGAGTAAATGTTTCGAGAATTTGTACAAGTTTACAACTAACCATCAGCAATCAAAAAACTTAGAACATACCATCGGGACTAATGTATACCATCTGGACTAATGTATACCAAGAGTTGCATGAAACTCCGACAATATTTGAACTAACATGCAATAATAAAAATGCCTAACAAAATTTGAAATAACATGTAATAAACAAAATGCATGAAGGTTGTGCCATCTAACCATAACATAAGCTTACAACGATTCACTAGTCAACTCTGGATATTAACGTCTTAGAGGAATAGTTTCAAATGGCATGAATTTATGACCGTTGTAAAATTGAGTTCTTTTATTTCCTTTCACAAATGGCATGTCACATTCAGCAAATTTACATACCCTTGGCAATAGTCAACTTCTAGCAGATAAAACAAGTGTCAGATAAAATTTGTAAATAAGACTTCTTAGAGGAATAGTTTCTTCAACTAATAAGTAACATCAAATATGCAGCAAAATGATATAAAGGAATAGTTGATGAGAATATCATACTTTATTAACATGTAATTCAGAGGGATATATTATCAAGTGAACATGCTGTGAATTACACAAATATGTTGCCTTTTATCATTATGGGTAATGCCAAACGCCTGGTGAAAATTTTGCATCAGTCTTTTCTAAAACTTTTATTTTTCAGTTATCACTGCTACCGTATAGAGAACATATTCATGGCAACAGAAGTAAAACGGGAAGTATAAAAACTCAGGTTTAAAGATACCTCCCAATCCTACCAGCAACCCGTCCATGAGACTTCGTAGAAAAATGGTGAGTATAATGAGCAGATGCTCCAAGAGAAGTTGTACCAAACTACAAAAGATTGGAAGTGCATAGCCAATATCAGGATCAACCAAAATCTACAACACAACAGAAACAAACTCAAACTTCAACCATTAGGATCAAAATAAATAAGATGATTCATACTGAACTTTTACCAGCAACCATTCCAAAATTAAACAACGGTCAGATCTGGGCACATGAAAATTAGTTCTTGAAAAAGGTGCCGCAGTCTAGAAAATATCTAATATCATTATTTTGCCTCAACCTGATTATTTGGCATATATTTAAAACATCATTTACCAATAGTTAACACAACTTAAAATTGTAGTTGCTTCAGGTTACCATTAAATTGGGTTTCCCCCTCCTCGGCAGACTTGATCTTGAAGTCCATAAAAAAGTTAAGACCAATATTTTGGAGGTTTGGGTTTAGCTCAAAGCCTCAAAGAATAGAGGTTGCAACCTAATAGCTCTGTTGTTATAGTGACCACTTGTGACTGGCTTTAACAATGCACTGCATGTGAAATCTTTAATTGTAAAACTTTTTGTTTGCAATTTTGTTGCTGAAACTCTTTTGATAAACCTTTCTTCTTGGTTACTCTGTTGTGGTCACTATTCTGCCTACATTGGGCCATAATGAGTGTTTTTTTTGTAGTTCTTGGCGCTGGAAAAGCTGATATGTGAGACCTTAACAAAAGAGAAAAGGAAGAAAATGGATCAAGGAATGAATAAGGCCGCAAGGAGTTCACATTTAAAACACAAAAAAGTGTAATTTGTGAATTTTAAATAGATAGAAATCAATTAAGGTCGATGGAAGATAATAAAAATAAATTAGTGTCATAGATTTATGTACCTCACATATACTCAAAGAACGAATGCATACATATTAGGGGATAGTTTCAAGAGTTAAATACTTATAAATGTAGAAATGCCTCAAACAATAGAAGATGAGAAGATATCATGGAGACTTATAAGTTAGAAGTAATAGTCACAAATGGTAACAAGTAACAATGTAATCATCACCTGTGTTATCCCATCTATTTCAAGCCAATTTTATGGATAATTCTACATTCAATTCCGTCGAGTGTTGCACAAAACCAGACCCAAATAATTAGCCAATGATGATAATGTCGGTGATCATTGCACCTATCTTATTGCTACCCTTCACAATTATGGAACCTAAACAGCATCTTCAATTTATGTCTGTAAGTGCAGTATGTGTTAGTGTGGGTGGGGGCTTACTTTGTAGCTTGGTTCTATGTAACTAAATTAGTTTGTGATTCTATTTTTGAATTTGAAGGAATTTTTTAATCACAATGACACATAATAAGATGTTGCTTGAAACAGAATAAGAAGTTTATACTTTGCACTTTGAAAGCATTAAAAAACATACCTTCAGTTCTCCAGACGCTGAAGTTTTTTCATCTTTCTTTTGCCAACCGACAGATATGGCTGACTCTACTCCTAGAACAAGTTGGATCTAAAACATTATAAACACGGAAAGCCATTAGAAAATGAAAATCTCCATAAGGTCAAATAATCTGCAAGGCCATTTCATGAGAGCATATGTGCAAAAGAATGTTCTATGAAATCATTGTCATTATCCAGTCAATTCTTATTTATTAATCATCCTTCATCATCCATCGAGACTTTGTGTTGAGATACAGGTGCTAAGTGTACCTAAATAGCTAACTATTTGTTTCAGTATTTTAATAATATCCTTTGCAAACTAATTCTAGCAATCTATCATATGGGTACGTTACCATATATTTGAAATGCTCATAGCGTCAGTGTAGGTGAAGCATCCTTATCATGGATACAAAAAATGATTAAAAAAATGGAAGAAATGTGTCAGTGGTTTCCATTAATACACTTAGATATACCATACAAAAAATGATAAGACAACAAGAGCTTAGATAAAAATTTAGAATCAAAAAGTTGAAACAGATTTTTGAAATAAAATTATATAAGAACTTACATTTCCAACTGCCGTTTCTGATAGTTGGCGAGTCCAAGCATTTGAGAGATTAACTGAACCATCCCTCAAGGATATCGCAATACCAGATGTCGCCATTGAATGTTGTGAAAGCTGACTGGCAAGGTTGCAGTAGAAGTTCAGATTGCTCATATAAAAATTTATATTCTGAAGAAGAAAAACAAAAAGATAGTCTTTGCAGACAAAAAAAGAGACCAGCAAATTTAGAGAGGAAGATCCATACCGAGATGTTTGAACACCAAGTAATGCTCGTAGCCCAGCAGAAGCCATAAACTCTATAGAAGCAACTGAAGAAATCTGGTGCCTGAGCAAAGCTGATGCAGAGCCTGTCCCAGATTCACCAGTTACCGACAAATTCCCTCCAATTGACATTGAATTCCGCTTTGATAATTGAGATTCTAGCTCACTAAACATCACCATCCTGTTTATTATGCAAAATTATTCAATATATTTTTAGTGTGGTAAATTTTTTGCGTATAAAGAAATAAATAACTCTTTTATTATTCAGCAAAACTTGAAAGACATTTTATAAAAAAATTTAAGCAAAGGAAGCAGGGAAGGGTGTTCAACCATATATTTGAATTTGACATATCCTCTAAGCAAGTTATAACATTAGCCAACTCTTGAATATTTAATTCAATAATACAAAGTTCCTGGAATAACCAAATGTTATTGTATCAGTTGACCGTTGTGTAATTTGTTCAGCACTCTCTATCAAATGCCCATATGTTTCCCAACTTAGGCATCATCGAGATATGAACAAAAAAGAAATGTCATTTGGGTATTTATTATCCAAAAGAAAAGGAAAACAAACAATTGGTCTCTCTGAGTAAGATAAGAGTAAAAAACACATAATAATTCAGGAGAAGAAAAAAATGCAGATTGAACATTGAAATAATGTCAATTCCATACATATCATAACAAGGAGATAATAGTGGAGTGTACCCTCTAACAATGCTACCACCCTCGAGATATTGGGGCAAGGATAAATTGGCGAGAAGTAAGCCAGTGGGCCTGGAATTAGCTAAAACCTTCTCTTCTTCCTTTTGCCTTCTCAACCTCTCCAAAACCTCCTTTATCTCTTCTGGCTTGTTAAGTCTCTCTCCAAGTTCGAATCCTGATTTCAGCCCTTCCATTCCATAAATATCGTAAATCTCTCTCTTGTGCTCATTTGACAATACCTCATAAGCATCACGAATCCTCTGGAAATTTTCGGTGGCAACATCCTTCATCTGTAAAACAAAAAACAAAGATAATCGATTTTAGGGCATTACTTATGAACGAAAAGAACGCGGGAAGGGGGAAATTGAATTCAGTGGACGTTGGCTCGAAATAGAAGGCAGTTATTTTCCCCGCTCGATGGGATTCCCGACGAAGATAACAAAGAAGGGAGGCGGGAGGAGGGAATCGACTCACTTGGAGATCCTGGTACTTGTCCGGGTGGTAGACCTGAGCCCATTGGCGATAGGCCTTTCGAATCTCCTCGTCGGAAGCCTCCGGCGATAGGTTTAGAATAGCGTAGAGATCTCTATTTGGCTTCTCCGGCGACTCGATCCCTGACATTCTTCGTCCCTTCGTCGGCCCTTCGTCAGTAGCCCTTCGCCCTCGACGCTTTTCTTGCGCGAGGGTTTAGGAGGGGGCGTGGCTGATGAAACTCGCTTAGGAAGGAATTGGAATCGGGTACCTTTAATTTCAATTCTGCTGTTCGTTTGACGTTTTTTAGGAAGGAATTGGCATTCAAGGAAAACCTATGGGTTTTGGAGGAAGGTGTTTGACCAAAACTCATGGCACTCCAATTCTTGCGTTCGTTTACTTATGTTAGGAGAGGGAATTGGTTTTGGCCCAAAACTCATGGGTTTTGTTCTTTAAAAAATCCTTCTATACCCAAAAACCACCTCTTTAGGTCGGTTTTGGCAAGATTTTGACACTGTAGCTTCTCCCTGACAGCTTCGCACCGGCCTAAAGATGTCGCTGCCGGAGCCGGACGGTCCCATTAGAGCGGTGAAGCTTCCCGGCTCGGCGTATCCAGTAAGGCCTTCGAGCACTTGCTGCATCTCGCCGCTTCCAAGCGCCACCGTCACCGTCAAATCCTTCCAAGTAAGCCTCGTCGAGACGTCGCCGAGCAGCTCCGTGTTCGTCTTCTCTCTCCACAGCGTCTCGCTGAGCGACCTTCCTCTTCTTTAGGTCGGTATTGTAGTTCGGTAAAGGCGCAGCCTATGCTCGTGCTGTAGGATGTCGCTGATTGTTTTGGAGAAGATGATGAACAGTAAATTCGTTCATCTCAAAACCTTCTCCTAACGAACAAGAAGAGGAAGGTTTTGACTCATTTCCAAAACCCACAAATTGAGGGTTTTGACCAAAACCAATTCCCTCCGTATAAAACCTAACAAACGAACGCAGCCTTAATATTATTCGGGGGTTTAGCCACTGTTTTGAAAATGGGATCAATCATCAAATCAGAGAAGCAAGAGGTTCAAAGTTGAACAGAGTCCACCGATTCCGGTGGAATCGAATCGGTATATCTTTCACTATTATAATTTATAAGGGACAAGTTATCTTTGACAAAACATTCAAAAATATAAATTATGTTCTCATTTTTATATTTTAATGACTTATATATATTATAATATATTTCAAAAAATTAAAATATAATGTTTATTTCAGTAATTACACTATCAAAAAATTAAAAGTAATGATAAAAATTCATTTAAATTCAAAAGCTTTTTTATTAGAACTCCTACATCTACTATGGTACGTTGACATTAGGCATGTCAGCGATCTATTCAAGGAAGGTTGACATTAGGCACTCGTGTGTGTGTGTGTATACAAGCAGTCATGCACGGGGGACCCCGTGTGGGACGACATTTGTCGTAGTGGCGACATTTGTCGTAGAGCAACATTTGTCGTGGGGACGTCATTTGTCGTGGGGGCAACATTGGTCGAGAGAGGCGACATTGGTCGGGGGGCGCCATTGGTCGGGGGGCGACATTTGTCGTGGAGGCGACATTGGTCGGGGCCGGCGACATTGGTCGGGGGCGGCGACATTCGGCGGGGGCCGCGACATTCGGCGGGGGAGGCGACAATCGGCGGGGGGCGGCGACAGTCGGCGGGGGTGGCGAAGTCCGGTGGGGGAGGCGGAAGCTGAGTTTAGGAAACAGTGTTTAGGAGTGAAGAGGTCGCTGTCAACGGAGATACAGTAAAGGAGTTCTAGATGGCATATCGTGGAAGAAGCCCATTCCGCAGTCGCATAAACGGTGGTCGGCTCGATTCCTGTAGACGATGGAGGGCAGCCTTCTTCGTCGATGTAGAGACGCGAAGCGAGGAGTTAGTCGGCGAGAACTGGACAGCGGGAGGAAGGCAAAGGATGGGTTTGCGAGGGGGGCGGGGCTGTAGCGACGGGTCCGCGTTGGAGAATGACCAGTCGCATTGTGTATATCTGAGAATTACCTATTTGACTGGGCGTTAAGGCGGAAAGCGCGATCCATGGCATTCGCATAAGACGATCCGTGTCCGTTGATTTGTAGTGATCGTGTGGTGGGAAACCAAAGGATCTGTGGCTTCATCCGTGGCTCATCTGTGACCCTTGATTGCAGTAGATCTTGTGGCTGGTAATGTTGGCGGGAAGCAGAAAAAGTGGAGGGCTTTTTCAGAAGATGAAAGTTACGCCATTTAGAAGGGTAGTTTGGGAGCAGAAATGTTACACCACCCCTGAAAACCTCCTCCCTTATAGTATAAAAATGACATTGTTTCCATGAATCTCTTGCTCCGTAAAAACTCAAGTCATTCATGGCACCAAACAAACAGCCCATCCAGAATCACGCCATTGCAACCTTTACACCTCTCTTTTCCTTCTCAAATTGAATCACCTAGCAATATTGAATTTAGGTTCTCAAGCCCAAAAAAAGTATAAAAAAAGAAAAGAAAAAAACTTTCCGCTATATCCATCTTCTAACCACTCCAGCTGCTCTACTCGTGTTCAGAATCACAGGGAGAGAGCTCTACTCTTCTGTTCTTTTTGATGGGATTCCGACAAAAATAATATTTGATCGATCAACACAATACTCATTAAGAGCTTTTCTAACCTGGCATAATCAAATACCCAAATACATACACCGGTTAATACGATTGCTTTGACAAACCTTCGCCCCATTGCTTCGGCGTACTCCTTTAATCCGACGATCACTGTCGAAAACCCAAAACAGATCATGCCGGAGAACCCTAAGGCGAAATAGCTCGTAGAAAAACGAAAAAAAAAACCCCGGCAAGAGATCGAGAAATAATGACTATTACTGGCGGTGGCGAGGGCGTTGACGGGGGGATTCGCCATGGTGATGACGGCAACTCCATCTGCTCCGATCTCCATGGAAACACGGGTCTTCACCATGGCTTCTCCGATCAGATTTTGGCAAGAACGGACTTAGCTGAGCTCTTTCTGCTGAATAAAGTTACTTCAGGCGCCGTAGAAGCTGAAGAAGAGGGGTATCAGAACAATGAGACGGGTGAACAGTGTCATTTCATATTAATTAAGGGGTATTCCAGCCAAAAGACCAAAATACCCTCAAATTAACTCACCAAAACAGTTTTTATAAGGGTTTTTTTGTATGGTGGAGTGGGGATCGAGACCACTCGGAAGGCGAGCCTTCATGTGATGTACCGACGGAGCGTCGCCTCGACGTCCCAGACCCCGCCCAGGAGGAGAAGACCATGATAGGTTAAAACTCCAAAAATATTTACGGTCACGCGGCGACCCGGGGGTTTTATTTAAGTAGAAAAGCGGATTTGGTTTTTATTTAGAAAACGGGGCGCGCGTATTTATTTATTTGGATATAAAAAGGTGTGATCGAGTTTTAACGAAAGGAGGCAAGTGTACCTATCGTGAGTAGTACATGATATTCCGGGTGGAATATCGAGGTCGTATTGTTCTCGGGGTCGGTTTGATTATTTCTACTCTTCCCTGGAGGGGACTATTATTTTACCGATAATTATCTTGTCGGGATATTTTATATATAATAAAAAGGCAGAAAATGGCAGAAAGAAAATGAAAGCATGAAGGTGGTGCCGATGAAGAGCTTAGTTCGATGACACCGAAAAGAATTTGAACTAAAATATACTTTAAATAAAAAGAGCTTCTAGGTTTCTAATTAATTAAGGCGGAGACTTGGCCGTGGAGGTTCCACTAGAATGAGCTCACTTATCTCTAGGACTATCGCTCACCTGAACGCTAAGACTATTCGACCGAACGTTAGTCTGACGAAGGATTCCTCTTAACGCCCGCATTACGCTAAGAACCCCGCTATTGGGGGGGAACCCAATCCGGTAGAGTTGACGCGCCTCCTCTCTCGAGGGTTAGTGTGAAACTCTCTTTGCCAAGGGGTG
Source organism: Platanthera guangdongensis (assembly GCA_039583875.1). Taxonomy (NCBI): domain Eukaryota; kingdom Viridiplantae; phylum Streptophyta; class Magnoliopsida; order Asparagales; family Orchidaceae; genus Platanthera; species Platanthera guangdongensis. Next base: position 18,739,879 of record CM077152.1, read on the forward strand.
ATCTGTCCATACGCACGGCCTCTCGGCGAGCGTATGGAAAACAAAAATAGGGCCCACACATCGATATGTGGTCCTACGTGTCGTTAACCCCGGACAAACCTTAAGTACTTTAATTAATTAGAAAAATGAGACCTTTAATTATTTTAAGCTATTTTGTTTGTCCCAATGCTCTTCGATACTGAGGGCTAAGAACAGTTAGCCACTCATCGGAATGGGGACGGCTTACGAGGAAAACAGAAAATAAAACAGAAAAAGAAAGCAGTAAATGAAAACGATAAAAGAAAGCTGTAAAAGAAAACAGAAAATTGTAAGTCCTACTCAAACGAGTAGGACTGAAGAAAGCTGTAAATTGCGAGTCCCGGGGCAAATGCGTGGGCGGGAGAAAGAAAGCGGGTTCTACTCAAACGAGTAGGACAAAATAAATGCAACGCACGCACACACTCTTCATAAAGTAAAACTCACACACGCACTGTCTCGACATAAAGTAAACACACACACACACTCGACATAAGTGAAAACGCACGCACACTGCAGGAAAGTAAACACACTCCACACACTCTACTGAAATGAAATAAAAGCATTGCGTCATTTAACTCTTAACGAGTAGGTGAAAATAAATGCGCACGCGTAAAAAATTGCAAAAAACTAAGTTATCTGAAAATTAAAATGACTGCATTTCTACCGCTAGAATGTGGTAGAAATGCATAAAAACTGAAAATAAAAATAAACGGAGCAAAAGTTTTTGCAAATAAACGCAAAATGAAAATGCTCTAAAAATTAAAACGAATACATTTCTACCGCTAGAATGCGGTAGAAATGCGTAAAAAGAAGGCTAAAAATTTAAAAGAGCAAAAGTTTAAAACAAAATGAAAGTGCACGAAAAATTAAAACGACTATATTTTCAGTCCTATAAGTTGATAAAAACGCTAAAAAAGTGTAAATAAAGTAAAAAAATGAAAAAGTTTTACAACCTAAAAAGAAAAATCTAAGTTAAAGAAAAATGAAAGACACTTTAAAACGTTTTTACGGGTTTATAGGAATGAAATAAAAGCTATAAAAATCTAAGTTTAACCAAAACAAAGTAAAAATAACTAAACATAAAAACATGAAAACTATACTCATACACTCACACACTCATTATAAAAGAACAAAAACTAAGTTAAAACAAGAAAAGAAGATAAGATTGCATAAAAAAGAGTTGCATAAATCCATTCCAAAGCTATAATAAGAGAAGAAAAACAAATTTTATTAACTAAAAACACGAGTTACAAAGACACGAAAATAAAAACTAAGGAGTGGGGGAGAAAATATCCCTTACATAACTTTGGAAGCATCCAGGCAGCGTTTCCCCTATACAAAATGGATCCAAAAGGGGAACATGATTGCATACAGCAAGGGGCTATTTATAGGGAAAAAATTCATGGGACACGCCCTCTGACACGGGCGTGTCAGGGGGCGTGTCAGCACTATTCCTGATGGCGGCCGTCGATTTGACGGGAAAGTGGACTTCGGGCTGGACATGTGTCGGTCTCGCGTTGGTCACGCCCCAGGTCATGGGCGTGACGGTGGGCGTGTCGAGGAGGTCGATCTGGGCGCGGGTCGCGTCGAAAGTCGTCGCGCGGGTCTTGTCGGCCAGGTGGAGAAGTCACGCCCCAGGTCACGGGCGTGACTCTGGGCGTGTCAGGGTGTCGACACTCGACAAACGTCGAGCGGAAAATGCCGAGTTGAAAAACGTCGAGCGGGAAGAGGAGTCACGCCCTAGGTCACGGGCGTGACTCTGGGCGTGTCGAGGAGGTCGACGATCGTCGAGCTGAAAACGTCGAGCGGGTGGACACGGGCTTGGGTCACGCCCCGTGTCGGGTAACACGGGCGTGTCAAGCTTTTCTCTTCAAAATTTGCTGATTGACGGGATTTTGAGCTGTCACGCCCTGGTCACGGGCGTGACCAATTTGTCACGGGCGTGACATGGCATTTTTTGCAGATTTTGATTTTTTTCCTGAAAAATAAAATAAAACAAGTTAGTATAATATTTACAAAAATAGAAGCATTTTATTGAATAAAAATAAGTAAAAATGACAAAAATAAATGAAAACAACTAAATTAATGTACAGAAAAATAGGTATATTTACAATTCATCAAATACCTCCATACATAAGCTTTTGTTATTCCAGAGCAAAAGTTGGAGATGAACTTATAAGGAATAAAAGAAATCCTAAATTTAGCTACCGCTTGAATTAATTAAAAGTAAGATCAAAATAAACATCCGGGGTTAAAGAATTAAATCCTAATTTATAAAATATTATGAATAGAGGAAGAGTTTCAAAAAGACTTCTAGATAAAATAAAATATAAAACAAAAATTTATTTTTGTTAGTTCAACAAAAATGGATTGGATTTATATAAAAAACTTTAGCTTAAAAGAAGTTAAAGAAAATAATGCAATTTAAAAGTTATGCACTGAAAAAATTTTAAATTAATTCTAGAATCATTGAAATAGGCTAAGTGATTTGGTAGTTTATGAAGAAGGCTTGAATATTGAGGTGAGGTAATTTTTTCTCGAATCTCCAATTTTTTTCTTTTTGGATAGTTAGGAAAATGAAATCTTATTTTCCCAACACATAATAATATTTTTTTCTTCATAAATAATAAATAACTCAATGTATATGTGTAGGAGTAATGAATTTTATCCTCTTACTCCATAATATATAATCTTTTTAAATATTGGGTGTCTATGTTTACGGAATGAAATCTTATTCCCATTGACATAAGATCTTTTGAGGGATAGAGGTAAACATGTCAATTAAGGCATGAAAAAAAATGGAAGTGAGTTTATTTTTTTTCAAAAAGAAAACTAGATTAATGAACGTTTCAATGTTTCTAAAACCAAAGAGTAGAAATAATTGAAATCCATGTATGTTATTTTCTAACATAAAAAATGAGATTCTATTTATAAAATTAGAAGTGGTGGTGAAAAACAAGTTTCCTATTATAAGGATAAGACATAAATTTTTTTTAAAACTTAACCCCAGACACTTAAATCTATCGAACTTTAATTAATAAATGAATAGTAAGCAAAGAATTAAAATAATTTGCTTATAAATTAACTCGAAACAAGATTTTTGGAAAGTAAAAGGTTTAAGATAATGACATATTCGATTTATTTTGTTACATAATTAACAAAACATATTTTGATTTTTTAGGGATTTTATCATCATTTTTTTGTGTTTTAATTATTATCTTTTTAGGATTTTTAGAGTTATTTTCTTTTTTTGGTTTTAATAATTTTTTTGTTTGATTTTTTTTTTTTGATAAGTTATTTACAAGAAATAGGAAAGAAAGAAGTGTTATTTACAAAGAAGATAGTGGGGAAAGAGAGATTTTTACAAAAAAAAGTACAAAGTAAAAACTCGAATGCAGCCCGCGAACAGACTCTTATTGAGGTGGTTGGTTCGATAAGTCGAACGCCACGGGGAGGCAAAATGCGAGTTTTTACGAAAAAAGAAGAGGGGGGGGGGGGGGGGGAAGGGGGATTTAGTTTAGTTTTTTTTTTGAAAAATATTTACAAAGTAAAATGAAAATATTTTTTTGAATTTTTTGATATTTTATAAGTTTTTTTGTGATTTTTGTTTGTGTTTTATGATTTTTTTGAGTTTTTTTGATTATATAAAATAAGAAAAAAAATTTATGTTTTAAGTATTGCAATTTTTTTTATTATTTTGATGAGTACAGAATAAAAAATACATCATAGGAAAATACCTTCATACTTAAACCCAACATTGTCCACAATGTTGCAGTTAGGGGTGCAAGCGGTTCGGTTTGGGTCGGTTTGGACCCAAACCGAAACCGAACCGATGTTTATCGGTTCGGTTTGGTTTTTTGGTCGGTTTACTCGGTTCGGTTTTCGGTTTTTCACTTGTACTATTTTAAATAATTTTGTACTTAAATATCTCAAGAAAATTAAAAAATGGTATGATAAGTAAAAATAAATATCATCAAGTTTTATTTACATATGATATATTATAGCTAATAGCTCATGTTACATTAAAAAAATTATGATTGAATATTTTTATTGGGGAAATCGAGTAATAAATATAAAAAGATATAAATAAAATCACTTAAACAAAATGGTTAATTCTTCTTGATGCATAAAATATGCATTACAAAAATTTATTTTTGTTCAAATGATATAAAAATTATTAAGTTGATATAATTTGTGTACATTATTTAGTTAATAAAAATAGTTCAAAAATCATTATTGGTAATATTTTTACATGTATTATTAGTCGGCGCGGTTCGGATTTTCAGAGAGGAAAACCAAAACCGAACCGAGTCGTTCGGTTCGGTGTAAAATCGGTTCGGTTTGGGCGGGTTCGGGGCGGTTTGGTCGGTTTTCGGTTTTTCATGCACACCCCTAGTTGCAGTCTAAGTATGCGGAACGATTAATATACAAAAGAGAATATGTGCAAAAACAAAAAATAAAAAGAGAGGGTAGAAGCTTCCCTTAGACGAGTGCGGGAGGCCCGGGTTGATACCCTGCAATAGTTAGAGAAAAGAAAGAAGCAATAAAAAGATATCATAAAAGCTAAAAAGATAAATTCGGCGAAAAGATTGCGGGCGGTAGGGAGAATGTGCGTGGGGGAGTCGATGGGAGCTAAGACCTTAGCTACGTGAGTGTGATGGAAATGCGCACCCCTAGCGCGCACAAGAATGGAAGCGCGCCGAAGCGAAACAAAACAAAATAAAATAAGTTAAAATAAAATAAATTAGACAAAATATATTCACGTTTATTATTTATTTTTTGTTTTGTATTTTTCTGTACGTTTTTTATTTTTTTTGTTGTTTTTGGGTAGTTTTTTAGTTTAGTTTTTTTTTTGGTTTTGAGTGTTTTTTTAGTTTTTAAGGTTTTTTTTAAAGTTTTGTTTTGTTTTTTTTTTCATTTTGTTTTAGATTTTTTTTTTCAATTTTTTAGTTTTTTAGAGATTTTTCGATTTTTTAGTTTTATGGGTTTTGGAAATTTTTTTTGTTTTTTGGTTTATAGGTTTTTCAAAAAAAAATTTAGTTTTATAATTTTGTAATTTTTTTTTAGTTATTATTATTATTATTATTATTATTATTATTTTAATTTTTATTAGTAATAAAATTTTTGTGGGCCCTTTTTGTAATTTTTCGTAGAGATATATATATATATATAAATAGGTAAAATTAATAGATTTCCAGGGTTCAAAATAACGACTCGAAGATCTCCGACAACGGCGCCAAAAACTTGATAGGTTAAAACTCCAAAAATATTTACGGTCACGCGGCGACCCGAGGGTTTTATTTAAGTAGAAAAGCGGATTTTGTTTTTATTTAGAAAACGGGGCGCGCGTATTTATTTATTTGGATATAAAAAGGTGTGATCGAGTTTTACTGAAAGGAGGCAAGTGCACCTATCGTGAGTAGTACATGATATTCCGGGTGGAATATCGAGGTCGTATTGCTCTCGGGGTCGGTTCGATTATTTCTACTCTTCCCTAGAGGGGACTATTATTTTACCGATAATTATCTTGTTGGGATATTTTATATATAATAAAAAGGCAGAAAATGGCAGAAAGAAAATAAAAGCATGAAGGTGGTGCCGATGAAGAGCTTAGCTCGATGACACCAAAAAGAATTTGAACTAAAATATACTTTAAATAAAAAGAGCTCTTAGGTTTCTAATTAATTAAGGCGGAGACTTGGCCGTGGAGGTTCCACTAGAATGAGCTCACTTATCTATAGGACTATCGCTCACCCGAACGCTAAGACTATTCGACCGAACGTTAGTCCGACGAAGGATTCCTCTTAACGCCCGCATTACGCTAAGAACCACGCTATTGGGTGTGAAACCGAATCCGGTAGAGTTGGCGCGCCTCCTCTCTCGAGGGTTAGTGCGGAACTCTCTTTGCCAATGGGTGATCTGTCCATACGCACGGCCTCTCGGCGAGCGTATGGAAAACGTAAATAGGGCCCACACATCGATATGTGGTTCTACGCGTCGTTAACCCAGGGCAAACCTTAGTACTTTAATTAATTAGAAAAATGAGACCTTTAATTATTTTAAGCTATTTTATTTATCCCAATGCTCTTCGATACTGAGGGCTAAAAACATTTAGCCACTCATCTGATTGGGGACGGCTTGCGAGGAAAGCAGAAAATAAAGCAGAAAAAGAAAGCAGTAAATGAAAGTGATAAAAGAAAGTTGTAAAGGAAAGCAGAAAATTGCAAGTCCTACTCAAACGAGTAGGACTGAAGAAAGCTGTAAATTGCGAGTCCCGGCGCAAATGCGTGGGCGGGAGAAAGAAAGCGGGTTCTACTCAAACGAGTAGGACAAAATAAATGCAACGCACGCACACACTCTTCATAAAGTAAAACTCACACACGCACTCTCTCGACATAAAGTAAACACACACACACACACACACACTCGACATAAATGAAAACGCACGCACACTGCAGGAAAGTAAACACACTCCGCACACTCTACTGAAATGAAATAAAAGCATTGCGTCATTTAACTCTTAACGAGTAGGCGGAAATAAATGCGCACGCGTAAAAAATTGCAAAAAACTAAGTTATCTGAAAATTAAAATGACTGCATTTCTATCGCTAGAATGCGGTAGAAATGCATAAAAAGTGAAAATAAAAATAAATGGAGCAAAAATTTTTGCAAATAAACGCAAAATAAAAATGCTCTAAAAATTAAAACGAATACATTTCTACCGCTAGAATGCGGTAGAAATGCGTAAAAAGAAGGCTAAAAATTTAAAAGAGCAAAAGTTTACACAAAATGAAAGTGCACGAAAAATTAAAACGACTATATTTTCATTCCTATAACTTGATAAAAACGCTAAAAAAGTGTAAATAAAGTAAAAAAATGAAAAAGTTTTACAACCTAAAAAGAAAAATCTAAGTTAAAGAAAAATGAAAGACACTTTAAAACGTTTTTACGGATTTATAGGAATGAAATAAAAGCTATAAAAATCTAAGTTTAACCAAAACAAAGTAAAAATATCTAAACAAGTTAGTATAATATTTACAAAATAGGAGCATTTTATTGAATAAAAATAAGTAAAAATGACAAAAATAAATGAAAACAACTAAATTAATGTACAGAAAAATAGGTATATTTACAATTCATCAGATCACTTCTCGGTGAAGGAACTGCCATATCATGAGGATCCGTTTTGCGATGCGCTGGTCATCCAGACGACCATTGAGGGCTACACCGTCTCCCGAATCTTGGTTGACAACGGAAGCTCCGTCAACGTCGTTTTCAAGAAGGCATTTGATGAGATGAAGGTAGAGCCAAGGAGGGTGTTGGCCTCGGACGGACCCCTGTTCGGATTTTCAGGGGAGAGGAAGGGGGTAGAGGGTGGATAGTGCTCCAAGTAAAGTTGGGAGGGGCTTCAAGGAATTGCCGGTTCGTCATTGTTGACGCTCCAAGCAGCTACAACGCCATCTTCAGAAGGCCCCTCATCAGCGCCTTCCGTTGCGTGCCATCTTCCTTCCACCAATGCCTCAAGTTCAGCTTAGGAGGTATCCAGGTCAGAGTCAAGGGAGACTACAGGATGACAAGACAATGCTACGTCACGACCGTCAACACCATCACTTGGATGGCCAGGGCGGAGGAAATGGAGAAGATCATGGATAGCCTGAGCAGGATGGGAGTGTCCGACGAGAAGGAAGCGGATGACAGCCATCATGCCCAGGCCCCCCTGAAGAAGCCTCGCCCCGACAGGATCTCCTAGCTGATTAGGTCGAATGTGCCTCAGCCAGGCTCTCACTAGCTGATTGGGTCGAATGTGCCTCGGGGAGAGCAAGCCCCACCCCCGAGAGGATCTCCTCAGTCAGGCTCCCACTAGCTGGTTGGGTCGAATGTGCCTCAGGGAGATCAAGTCCCACCCCCGAGAGGATCTCCTCAGCTAGGCTCCCACTAGCTGGTTGGGTCGAATGTGCCTCGGGGAGAGTAAGCCCCACCCTCGAGAGGATCTCCTCAGTCAGGCTCCCACTAGCTGGTTGGGTCGAATGTGCCTCGAGGAGATCAAGTCCCACCCCCCGAGAGGATCTTCTCAGCCAGGCTCCCACTAGCTAGTTGGGTCGAATGTGCCTCGGGGAGTGTAAGCCCCACCCCCGATAAGATCTCCTCAGACAGGCTCTCACTAGTTGGTTGGGTCGAATGTGCCTTGGGGAGAGCAAGTCCCACCCCCGAGAGGATCTCCTCAGCAAGGCTCCCACTAGCTGGTTAGGTCAAATGTGCCTCGGGGAGAGCAAGCCCCACCCACGAGTGGATCTCCTCAGTCAGGCTCCCACTAGCTGGTTAGGTTAAATGTGCCTCGGGGAGAGCAAGCCCCACCCCTGAGAGGATCTCCTCAGTCAGGCTTCCACTAGCTGGTTCAGTCGAATGTGCCTCGGGGAGATCAAGTTCCCACCCCCGAGAGGATCTTCTCAGTCAGGCTCCCACTAGCTTGTTGGGTCGAATGTGCCTCGGGGAGATCAAGTTCTCACCCCCGAGAGGATCTCCTCATTCAGGCTCCCACTAGCTGGTTGAGTCGAATGTGCCTCGGGGAGATCAAGTTTCCACCCCCGAGAGGATCTCCTCAGCCAGGCTCCCACTAGCTGGTTGGGTCGAATGTGCCTCGGGGAGAGTAAGTCCAACCCCCAAGAGGATCTCCTTAGCCAGGCTCCCACAAGCTGGTTGGGTCGAATGTGCCTCGGGGGGAGTAAGTTCCCTTTTGCCCCGAGACGGTCCCGCTGCCCAGTCTCTCACTAGCTGGGCAGGGCCGGTGGTACTTCTCGTGGAAGCCAAGTATTTTTTACCCGGAGGGGGTCTCGTCACCCAGGCTCCCATCAGCTGACATGACATATTGACCCCTCTGGGAGGCTAAGTATTGTTTACCCGAAGGGGGTCTCACCACCCAGGCTCCCATTGCTGGCATGGCAGGTTGACCCCTCCGGGGGGTGAAGTGTTTTTTACTAGGAGGGAGTCTCGTCACTCAGGCTCCCATCAGCTGGCATGACAGGTTGACTCGGCGGAGAGGCGCGCAAGAAAATTACACTCGGCGAATACGTTGGGTTGGACGTTTCTTTCCGAGCTTATGCCAACCTCGAAAAGAGCGAGGATTGTGTACAACCTCGTATTCGCAGGTTTCCGGTTTTAAGCTTTTGGAGTGCTTTGAGCTCTTGGTGACCAATTTTTGCCTAGCCCTTGGAATATACTAGTAGGGGTAGGAAAAATCTGTCTCCCCCCAGTGGCCCTTTTTTGGGGGCGGGTGCGACACGTTGGTCGGCACCCTCCCCAACTTGCTAAGTTCGAGGTGGGGGCAAGACCTTCCTGCGGGCGGGGTCTCGCCCGGCGGCCTGCCTGGTGGCGAGACCGGCATGCGGGCAGGTCTCGCCGGCGGCCTGCCTGGGTGGCGAGACCTGCCTGCGAGCGGGGTCTCGCCAGGCGCCCTGCCTGCGGGCGGGCTCTCGCCAGGCGGCCTGCCTGGTGGCGAGACCGGCCTGCGAGTGGGGTCTCGCCGGCGGCCTACCTGGGTGGCGAGACCTGCCTACGGGCGGGGTCTCGCCGGAGGCCTGCCTGGTGGCGAGACCTGCCTGCGGGCGGGGTACCTGGCTCGCGGGGCTGCGGCTCTCGCCGGGCGTCCTCGACCTGCCTGCGGGCGGCCCGCCTGGTGGCGAGACCGGCCCGCGGGCAGGTCTCCCCGGCGACCTGCCTGGGTGGCGAGACCTGCCTGCGGGCGGGGTCTCGCCCGGCGGCCTGCCTGGTGGCGAGACGGGCCTGCGGGCGGGGTCTCGTCGGCGGCCTGCCTGGTGGCGAGACCTGTTCGCGGCCGGGGTCTCGCCCGGCGGACTTCCTGGGTGGCGAGACCGGCCTGCGGGCAGGGTCTCGCCCGGTGGCCTGCCTCGTTTGTCCGGGGGGGGGGGGGGTAGGGGGCTTGCTTTTACTGTTGTACCCCCAAGGGTGGATTTCCCCCTTTACCCTCCGATGTGGATGTTTTCCATTGGCCCAAAGCCTATTTGTCGTAGGGGCATTTCAGGCATTTTGGCTTATGGGGTTGGAAAAACTATAAATAGACCCTTAGGGGTGCCTTGAAGAGCATGACTTCTTCATTCTCTCTTCATCCTTCAAGGCACCCTAGCTCAAGCATTGGCTAGGGAGGGGAGACCTCAAAGGTCTTCCGGGTGTGAGGTGGGACCTCTGCGCTAGAGTCGAGGGTCTGTTTCTAGCTTCTTGACCCTTTGGTGCGTGACGTTCTCCTGAGTGTAGTAGGTGTGAGGTCACCCCTTTCTATGGACCCCGAACTCCACAGAGGTCATTTTTGGCTTCAACACAGGCCCGTTACAGGGCCCTGATTTGGGGGGCTAGCCCGGCCCGATACCCGACCTGGGTCGGGCCGGGGAAAGCCCGAAATTCGGGCCGGCCCGGCCCGGACCCATAGGCCGGCCCGGCGGGCCAACGGCTCTTAGAGCCGTTGGAAATCTAACGGCTCTTAGAGTCGTTGGAAGTAGCCAGCAGGGCTGCTGCTGACAGCCCTATCGGCTGTCAGCAGCAGCAGCTGCTGGCTGCATGTTGTGAAGTGTGGCCTAGGGCCTAGGCAACAGCCAAGGCCCTAGGCCATATTAAAAAAAAATTAAATTTTTTTAAATTTTTTTATTAAAAAAAATCTATAACCCCCCCCCCCCCCCACCCCCACACACCTACCTGACCCTCTCTCTCTCCCCCTTCACTCTCTCTCTCTCACTTTCTCTCTCCCTCTCTTACTCTCTTACTCTCTCTCGCTGCATGACAACGTCCTCCTCAACGTCGGCGTCGTCAACTCAAAGCACGGCCGAAGTGGTGGAGCACAATCAGAGGGCGCCCGTCTGGGAGCATTTCGATAAGGTTAAAGTCAGCAACGAATTCAAGGCGTGGTGCAAGTTATGCTCAAATTTGCTAACTCTTACCGACAACTTAACACTAGCGAGACACGTTAAGTTGTGTTTTGCGAAGCAAGCTCCCGAGTCCATTCATGGACAAATATCAGCATCAGGACAAATTTGAACGCACGATCAAGCAAGACAGCGAGACCTCCAGGTGAAAAACGTCATCAGATGTGGGTTGTCATTCAGTCACTATGACAACGATGAGACAACTGAGTACATACATGAAGGGCTTCAGCCCAAATATAAACAGGTAAGTAGATCAACTATTAGACGCGACACACTTAAATTATATTTTGATACAAAACAAGATTTAATAAAATATTTTGAAACTTTCGAGGGACGTGTGAGTTTAACGAGCGATGTTTGAAGTAGTAGCGTAAAGGTAGGATTATCTTATATTTGTATCACGGCTCATTGGATCGATCAATCCCGTTTCATGGAAATTAAATAAGCGTGTAATATGTTTTGAAGGTTTTGAATTTCCGCACACAGGTAAGTCTATATATTCGGTAATTAATAAATGTTTACGTGAATTTAAAATAAAAAATAAAATAATAAGTCTTTTTTTGATAACGCTAGTAATAACAACACCATAGTATAGTGGTTAAAACGTGAATTAAAACCAATGCATAACGGTGCGTTTTTTCACACTCGATGTGTGTGCCACATTTTAAATTTAGTGGTACAAGATAGTTTAGAAGCTATGGAACCATATGTTGAAAAAATTCGGACTATGCTTATATTTATTTACTGTACCAAACAACGAAGTCAAGATTTTCAAAAATTTGTTATCGCACAAAGTCAAAAATATTTGAAACCTCAATTTGATATGCTTGTAAGATGGAACTCAACATATAAAATGTTAATAGAGCGTTTCAACAAAAAAACACTTCTTATGAAATACTACACTGTGACAAATAATTATGATTTAACTAATAACGATTGGGATGTACTATTACATTATATGAATTTATTAAAATATTTTTATATGGTGACTGTTTTTCTATCTGGTGTGTATTGTACAACTAGCTCGTTAGTAATTGAAAATTTTGTAAATATAACACGAAAACTTAACTATTTTAAGCAACACTCTGGATGGCTTCCTTTAATTGAAGTAATAGAAGAAATTTTTTAAAAATATTATAGAGAAATGTCTTCTGCATTTTCATGCGTCGCCGCTTTAAACCCGTTATTCGCTGTAGACGGCATATAAAATTTGATAGATGAAATTAACGTTAACTTAGACATAAATATAAGTTTCGATGACGTTGACGACGTTAGTACTACTAAATTTAATTTTATTTTTACCGAATGTTTTAATTATTACGACAACTTATATGATTCACGACCCCGAGAAGAAATAACTCAACGTAGGACAAAAAATTCTTTTACAAATAAAATTTTAGAATTAGCTTGCAGGAAAAAAAGCACGCACATCGAGTACTTTAAACGAATTAGGACTGTATACAAAAACGCAATTTCGTGATTTTATGACAACGGAAGAGATCGAAAACTTCGATATCTTAAAGTGATGAAAATGTAAAGCTAATACCTACCTTATTTTGGCTTGTATGACTCGTGATTTACTAACAATTCAAGCTAGTACAGTGGCTTCGGAGATCGATTTTTCTCCTAGTGACAGGATTTTGAACAAGCCAATGAGCCAACTAAATGAAGAATCACTGAAACTATGCATCTGCTACAAAGATTATTTAGATGCTACGAAGAGGAAACAACATATTTCAGCGTTGAAGGAGAGCTCCGAGAATATCGAAGAGGAGATGGACAACCTGAATTTGTAAAAGTGTAATTTTTTTAATTATCATTAAAAATAATAAATTTCATTTTTTTCCTAATTTTATTTTGCAAAAGTGTAATTTTAATTTTTTAAATTTCAATATTAATAAAAATTTTTTATTCAATTTTTTATTTCAAGTTTTATTTTTTAATTAAAATGGTTTTTTTTTAAAATAAGGGCCTGGCCCGGGGGCGGCTCAGCCCAATTTGCAAAAGCCCGGGCCCGATCAGGCCCGGTCTGGGCCGGCCCGATTGTCCCTTTTGGACAGGCCTATATGTATATATTATATATTTAATATTTTTATAAAGTTAAACAATTACCATGTGATTTGCTGGTTCGCACCTATGATGGAGTGTGAGTTTGCCTGGGTTCAAAACCTCCCCATTTTTTGGGGGCGATTAAATTCTGGACTGTGGCCCGCCCGGTTCTGCCAACCCGTGCTCGGTTTGCGGTTAGCCGGTCTGCCCGCCCGGTTTAGCGGTTCTTAGGCGGTCCGCTGCTATAGCGGGTCTTGACCCTTGACCGGACATGCCGGGGGGCCGGTCGGCGGTCCGACCGGTTGAACCAGCCGGTCCGGTCTGGGTTTCAAAAGGTTTAGCATACATTATTATTGTATATTTTATAAGGGGGCTGATATTTTATTATATATTTTATTAGCATCACACTTTTGACTATTCATACTTTTTTTGCCTTTATGGAAATTGGCTTCGCTGCGCCCTTCATAATCAAGCATGAGAAGATGTTTGATTAATCGCAAGCATAGTTTAAGAGGTTGGCTATACAGAAGCAGTTATCTATTAGCAAGTGTTCTTTTAGGAAGTTGCCTATTTGCAAGCATTTTGTCATTTTTCACAAGACTTAAAAGATACTAAGGGTGTGTTCGTTTCGCAGGAATTGAGATGTAAGAATTGGTTTTGGTCGAAAACCTACGACGCAGAGGAATTGAAATTGGTTTTGGTCGAAAACCTACGACGCAGAGGAATTGATTTTGTGTCAAAACCAATTCCTTTGTTCGTTTGCGGGAAGGTTTTCAGTCACAAGAATTGAAGTTTTCATTATTTCAGTTCGTTTGTAGGATGAATTTCGGAGACAGGAATTGGCCGGAATGTAACACTCAAATATTGCAAACAAATTTTATAAAAACATATAAGCTGCAGCGTGCGAATTTCGTCGAACCATTTCCGAGCTCGTCATGCGATTCCTTCTTCCTCGAGGATTTAGGGTTTATCCCCCTCTCGCCGGTGATTAGCCGCGCCGTGCCCTTCGTATTCCTCGAACAAGAACCTGCAAGCTCGCCTGGCTTCCTCCTCCTCCGTCGGGAGTGTACACCGCAAGCGCGCGATTTCATCCGTCCGTCGTTCTCGCGCGGGAAAGGCGATCGACGGAACGATGGGGCTGCGTCGGCGAGCTTCTATCCGAAAACCGACGGGAGGAGGTAGGTTTTGATTGCAGCGCTTTTTATATTTTTTGAAAACCCATGGGTTTTGGCAGGAATTCAGATTCTTGTCTAAATGTGTCGAAACGAACAGCGGAATTGGAATTGGGACACCGAATTCCAATTCCTTCCCCCAATTCCTGTGAAACGAACGCACCCTAAAGGATCATCAACGTCATGTTCTTCTTTTCTCCATTCCTTCCAGAAACAAAAAGATCGAACCCAATATCCTTACTTTTGAAATTTTTACAAACAAAATTTCACAGTAAAAAAAAATTTTTTAATGCATGGGATGGGAGAAGATGATTTTCTGAAGCGAAAAGACTTGAACTTTAGGATTAGGGAAACAACAATGACTTAAAAGGAGATTGTGCGCGACGGCAGCAGGGAAATAAAATGCACGGGGGAAGTATAAAAGTCGGAAAGTTTCGGGCCTCCGGCGAAAACAGAGGAATGATAGTACATCCATGCAATGAAAGATTCAGTGGTGGGGTGTGGCTAAATGAGTGTGATGCTAATATGATTTTTAAAAATCTAAAAAAATCAATTTTTTAGTGCGGGCAGACAAAAGTGTGGTGCCTTTTTATTAATTGTATATACTACACTAATTTTATTATTAATTCAGTTGTCAATGTAGTAAATTTGATATTAAAAAGGCAAATGTTATTAGCAATCCAACGATTGCTATTCGCAGACTTAAAAACACTTCAAATAATTATTCGCAGTCCTAAAAATACTTAAATTTGAACAACAAATATAAATGAACTATGTTTAACCATTATAGAACTGCTTATAACGTTATCTTATATGCAATTGTCAATTGAATCCATCTTTTTATTGGCTGCATTTATGCAGAGCTACCCTCCTCCTACCTGAAGGTACATTCTTTTTTTGGCAGTTTCATGAGAATTTATCTACTTCAATATATATAAACTTAAAATCTGTTTTTTCACATAGTTTAGTTAAAAAATTATTTTTTGTGTGAAATTGAGTTTGTAAGATAAGGTTTTGAAAAAATTGGCAAAGAACAAAATAAAGTTTTTGGTGAATTTGTTTTCATAAAATGATAACCAACACACACAAAAAAATATTTAAAAGACATATTTTACAACTAGCGCAAAAAAATGTTTATGACAAGAAAAAAACATGTTTTTGTTAACCAGTAATTAGCTCGCGATCTCAGTCTATATTCTAGGTTCATATGAATGATCTGCAATAATATCACGTGGCGCGATCATCTCGTTTACACGACCTGCCATATTAGAGCATGTTTCTTGTCGGCCTTGTGAGCCTAGCTCATCACCTCGACCCAAATATTCACACGTGAATGATGTCGGTGAATGAAATTATGTAAAGTCGTCGTGGTCATCCCAAATATATGTTTGTTTGTCAAAACGATAGTTTGACATGTCCCGCAGTATGACTCACTTCTTCTTCCAAATGTTGAACGATCATTCAATCACAATTCTAAGCGATGAGTGTGCATGATTGAGCATCGCTCGATGTCCTTCTACTAGATGACCATCACGAACAAAATCAGGGAGATGATACGATGTATCTTGATACGATTTTAAATATCCTCTTTGTAAAGGATAGTCAAAACCAACTAAGTAATATTTTCCTTTAAAATATAAAAATGTTTAATAACAGAAAAATTGTAAAGTAATAAATAGATGAACAACTTTTCAATTAGTTACCTCGAGATGGATGGGGGAACCTATAACATGGATCACTTATGACATAATTTAAAATGCCGCTATCGCGAGCAGAATCCTCCAAATCTGTCATAACGAAAGTGATGCACATGTTGAAATCATTGGCTACCATGATATTTTGTGTTGTTTTTTCACGTCTCCCAATATAAAATACTTGATTTCAAACTGACAGAGTGCAACTGAAAGATCTATCTGATGGTTGAATCACTTCCTCGACTAACTGCAATAAATGGTGAACACCTCTAGCAAAAAATCTGCTAGTTGTCTTCGTTCAAGTTGAAAGCGCTCGTATGTTTTTCTCATCGATTCATTATGCAACAATATATACATTATCAATGCTAACATTTCTCTGGATGTGATCCTTTTTATTCCTTGAAATTCAAACTTCTTTTCCAAATAATGCAATAGATCCATAAATATTTCTTGATTCATCATGAATGAACTATGAAATCTCACTCGAGAAACACTAAGTAGCTCTCCGCTCATTTATCGCATGTTTGCTTTTAAGTCATGCATGAGACTGGATGGTTTAACAGAGGGATGTGTTTGGAGACCAAACAAATTGCGGCCACCACATCTTTTTGATGGGCGATAACATAATTTCTTCTAGTGATCTCATGGCCTTCTTAGGAATTCTCAGTCATTATCAGACATATTTTGGTCCGGGCTACGCATAGTATTTCCAAAATGCGGGATTGTGTTATTGGCAGACCAAGTTGGGAAAACTATAAATAGACCCTTAAGGGTACATTGGGGGGGATCAATCTCAGGCTTTATTCCCCATCTTGTTTTCTTTGGTTGGTTTCTAGAGCACTCCAAGGTGCCCAACTCAGTTTTGGCTTGGGAGTGGAAGCTCTCTCAGATCTTTCGGGTGTGTGGCGGGACCTCCGCGCTGCAGCTCAGGGGTCTGTTCCATAGCTTCAAGTCATTAGTCAAGGGTTCAGCTCAGGATAAGTGCAGGTGATAACTTCTCAAAAAGAAGTTATCTTGTGCCTTAAATACTTCTAATTTGATGAAATGGTTTAACAAATTTTTATAAAAAAGTATTGTATTTACGCATGTTGTCAACTTTTAAAATCGTGGGTATTAACGTCATTTTAATATGTGTTTACCCTAGGAAACCCGAAGTATTCACCTCGATGCGGCACGGGTCAAGTACATGGAAAGTCCAGCAAGACGATTACAACATTATTGCAACAGTTTTGAGGCTGTCAACAAACCTAGAGTGTTTTGTTTTCACATTCAGAAGACTTAGAGACAGAAGAACCTTTCAGATAAAAGCAGTTTTTCCAAGTCAGAAAATGGGTTCGACGATAGCTGAACTCAGCTCGACGATCGTCGATCTCAGATAGACGAACTCAGGACTTCTTCTCTGAGTTGAGCTCGACGAAAGTTTAGCTGAGATCGACGAATTGTCAGCCTATATCAGAAACTCAGTTCGACGAAGTGCTATCTCAGCTCGATGAAATGCTATCTCAGCTTGACGAACTTGTAGTTCCGTTCGACGATTTTTCTACTGCTTGTCTGCCTTATTCAGCTCGACGATAGTCGATCTCAGGTCGACGAAATTGTTGAGTTCGACTATTCTATGGCAGATTCAGTTTGACTATTCTTCCATGCAGTTTTCCAAGGCAACTTGATTTCAGATTTAATTTTATATGTCTATAATACTCTGATAATTAATGTTACATATTCTCTAAAATATATCTGTTTCAAGGCAACATTAATTATGTTATTCACAGAGTAATTGACTTATTTACTGGGACTGTTGAGGAAACAAATCAATGGCATTTTCTAGCCGTTCAACTCTCAGGATTTTGGCAGTAAATCAAGGATAAGATTCAAAATTCAAAAGCTTATTTTTTGAAAAGGATATATAAGGTTTCTTCTTCTTCTTCAATAACATGAGATATACAGATACAATACCAGACACACAATAGTATATACAGAAAACTGAAAGGAGAACACAGTAACATTACATCTTCAGTCTTCTTCAGTTTTCCTTCAGGAATTTCAAGAGACAGAAAAATTTCATCAGTCTAAAAAGTTTTCTAAAGATCATTCATCAATTTGAAGTCCTACACCCTGAGCAAAGCTCTCTTCTCTTGAACTATTCTTCATGTCAGGGGGAGCTTTGACAAAAGCTATATCCACTAGTTTTCTCTCTGACTGTTGACAGAGAATATATCATCTTTTATTTTCTTTCACCACTGTACAAAGGGTTTCTTAACTCCATTCAAAAGTTATTCTTTTAGTTCTCAAGTCTCCTGATCAAAAGACTTGGTTTGGTTTTTGGGCATCTGGTCAAAAGCTCAAAGGGTTGTTATATCTCCCTTAGAAAATAGATATTTTGTTGGCAGGGCACATGATCAAAAACCTATAGTGGATTCCTAACATGGTGGTAGAAGAGTGGATATACCCAAGTTTAGGGGAACCACTATAAATTCTTTGTGTCGTCTGGATTGCCTTTATTTTTTATTTTGTTGTGTTGTGATTATTTTTATAGTACATGGGAAGTTCAGAAAATTTGTTATAACAAGTTACGGAAGTTCAAATTTTGAATTATGAATTCCTCCATATTTTTGGCAGTTACAAGTGCATAGATGACAACCATTCAGCAATAAAAATACTCCTTTTGGAGGGGAGGAGTATAAAGAGGGGGTGTGAGAGAGAAAATATATTCTCTTCATAATATTCTAATTTCAAAAGTAGATCTAGGTTTTGGGAGAGAAGGAGGAACCGCACCGGATCTTCATCAAAGAGGGATCTTACAAGCGTTTGAGTGGAGTTTTATACAACGTTTTTGAACTATTATCATCATGTTTTGTAAGATCTACCCAATCTTGTATTTCTCTTCTCAAATCATGAACTAAATTCCCTAGGTTTTGTATTTTGAAAGTACTTTGCTCTACTTTGATGTAATCCTTACTTTTATTTTAATTTATGAGAAGATTGGTGTGAATTCCTTATTTAGTTGATGATTTTGTAGTAAAACTTTTGGATTATTGTTCCATTCGATGCTTCATTTCGAGATTTGAGAGAGGAGAAGTGTGAGTGTTTAGATGAAGCATATTTTACTATGTGACAAGATTTGAGAGAGGAGCCACGTAAATTTCTAACCAAAGTTTTCAGATTGTTTTACTGCGCTTCAAGATTCGAGAGAGAAGAGGCGTAAATGTATCATCAACTCGATATAGCGGAGAGGGGGAAAGAGATTTCACCTTTCCGTTAGCAACTTTGATTTTCATTATTAATCATATTCTTTGTTCGCCTGAGTTAGAGATGACAAGGGAACAATGGGTATAGTGATTTCTGATATCGAGAGATACAGATCTCTACCGTAAAATCGTTGCAGGGGAGTGCACCTAGATTTCTCATAAACATCTTCCTTTGATCCATCATTATAGACTTAGGAAATCAAATTAAATACAAGACCGTTTTTCCCAAACTTGATAAACAATAATTTTAGAAAGTCTTAGCAATTTCACTTTATAATTTTATTTTTCTTTCAACTCACTTAAATCTACTCACTTGGATTTAAAGAAAAGGACTAGCTAGTATTTGTGAGCCTTAGATTAATCACCTCTCTGTGTGAACGATCTTTGCTCATTCTTTATTACTTGATTCGGCACGTGCACTTGCATAGTTACGTATACCTATTTCGGGCGTATCAATGGGCTACCCCCATTGGGTCTGAACTCTCTTTGAGACCGGGTAACGATTTCAACATTTTGGTGCAGTGAGCGTGGAAGTGGGGATGAAGATGGTGGAACGGGCGAGATAGGAAAATGAGGCTATAGAGGATGAGGAGGAGGTGATGATGGAGTTGATAGTGCTAGGAGAAGAGAAAGAAGAGGTGGAAGGAGCAGAAGAAGATGAGTTCTACGCTTAGTAGGCCAGGGGATGAGTCGATGGAAGATCAGGCTGAGTTGATGGCAATAGAAGAGGTGGGGGATGAAAAGACACTCGTCCAAGGAGAGAGGGTGAGGGGCGAGTGCGAGGAGCAGTCTCGGCTGGAGGCAGTGGAAGTGGTGGTGGAGATGGAAGTTCTTACCCGGTCAGGGAAGATAAAAAAGGTACGGGTCAGCGGGGTCCTGAGCCTAAAAGACCTAGGGAAGATACTGCAGTACATCCAACATAACATCGACATCTTCGCGTGGAGCACGACGGACATGTCGGGCATCAATGCGGACGTCGCGTGCCACAGTCTAAACCACTACCCAAAGACACGCCCATTCGCCAAAAGAGGAGGATCGTCGCCAACAAGCTGGAGGAGCCCATCCGGGAGGAGGTGGAGAAATTTCTTAAGGCAAGTTTTGTATCAGAGATCCGATATCCTGGGTGGGTCTCTAATGTGGTAACAATGAATAAAGGGGATGGTCAGTGGAGGATATATGCCGATTTTTATCTTTTAAATAAATCATATCTTAAGGATTATTATCCTCTGTATAGAATCGGCAAGATGGTTGACCCAGCCATCAGTTTTTCTGTGTTGAGATTCTTGGATTTTTTAGATTATCACCATATCATGATGCACCCATGAGTTGTCAAAGATGTCTCATTCATCACGAGTAAAGGGTGTTACTGTTACAAGACGGTGCCCTTTGGGTTGAAGAATGACGTGCGACGTATCAAAGGATGATGGATTGAGTCTTTCGAGAGCAGAGGGGAAGGAACTTGTAGGTGTATGTGGATAAACTCATGGTGAAGAGCAAGGATGTGAGCTCTCGTATTCAGGACCTGGAGGAAACATGTTTCGCCCTGTGAAAATTCAAGATGCGGTTGAACCTCTTGCAATGCGTCTTCGGGCCTAGTAGAGGAAAGTTTTTGGGCCATCCCCTACCACGGCAGGGGTAGAACCCAATCCTAATAAAGTATAGGCCATAATGGAGTTGGAGTCACCGCAAAACACTAAAAAAGTTCAACGTTTGATATGGAAGTTCATCGTGTTGAGCAAGTTCCTCTCGCGGGCAGGAGAGAAGTGCTCACCTTTTTCCAAGGTACTATAGGGTACCTAGAAATTCGAATGGACAAAAGAGTGCGAGGAGACTTTCCAAGCCTTGAAGAATCAACTCACCAAGGCTCCACTTCTGCAAGGACCCGAGTAGGGGGATCTAACTCTGTACCTCAGAGTCAGAGCGGAGGCAGTAAACTCCGTCTTGGTCCGGGAGGAGGGTAAAAAATAGTTGCGCATCTACAACGTAAGCAAGGTCTTAAAGAAGGCAGAGCTTTGATATCTGATTCTGGAGAAGTTGGTGTTTACCTTGGTCATCTCAGCTAGAAAACTCAAACCATACTTTCAAGCGCATTAGATCAGAGTGGTGATCGATCATCCTCTCTGTAAGATCTTTGAAGATGTAGAACATTTAGGAAGACTGACTAAGTGGTCTGTGAAGTTAAGAGAGTTTGATATCTCTTTTATCCCCCGACTATTGATAATGGCTCAGACGATAGCAGATTTTTTGTCTGACTATGTGACCGAGGTAGAGGATGAAGAATCGTCACGATATATCGCCTGGAAAATGTTGGTAGGTAGAGCGTCGAGAAGACATACCATGGGAGTCGGGGTAGTGTTGGAAAGCCCCCAGGGGACCAAGATAGAGTAGGTCATGGCCATACATTTTCCTATCACAAACAACCAGACAGAATACGAAGCCGTGATCATGGGGTTAAAACTGGTCAGGGAGCTGGGGGTACAATATGTGGAGGTGCTTACAGACTCGATGGTAATGGTGTCACAGGTCAGGAGATAATTTGAGGCGAGGGAGACCACCCTCATGAAGTACTTGGTTAAGGTGAAAGGGCTTATCAGGGGATTCCGAACCATTTCCATTCAACACATACCACGGGAGGAAAGCGCCTCAGCTAATCGGTTGGCCAAATGTGTACCCTGGGCTGGAGGGACCCTGACATATTTGTTTTGCTCATCCATCGAGGAAGGCGAGTTGATGGAGGTCGATCAGCACCCCTCATGCATGGATCCTTTCATAACTTTTTTGACAACATGTAGGTTCTCGGAGGAAGTCCCGAATCAAAAATGCTTCAGGCATAAATTGACATATTACCTGTTGCATGACGGAGGTCTGTATCGGAAGACCCTTTTAGGGCTTCTGGCACAGTGCGTGGCTGAAGGAGAGGTCCCGAAGATCTTGGAAGAAGTCCACTCTGGCGAGTGCGGGAGTCACTCGGGAGGAAGGACCTTGAAGTCAAGGGTGATGAGGCGTGGGTATTTTTAGCCGACCCTAAGCAAGGATGCAGAAGAGTTTGCAGGGAGGTACTAGAAATGTCAGTTGTTTGTTCCACTCAAACTCTTACCAGCCCAGAGGCTTAGGAGCATCACGTCGCCCGGGCCCTTCGCAATTTGGGAAATTTATTTGGTAGGACCTTTCCCCAAGCGAGTGGACAGAGGAGGTTTCTCCTGGTCATGATTGATTACTTCTCAAAGTGGTTAGAAGAAAAGGCGCTGTCTAAGGTGACCTCCCAAGTAATCCGCAACTTCGTGTGGGGAGAATTCATTTGCCGGCAAAGACTTCCTCAAGTCATCGTCACAGATAACGAACCGCAGTTCGCCAGCGAGGAGTTTGTCAGCTTCGGCACCCAACTGGGGATAAAGATTAAGCTTGCGTCTGTCCGCCACCCCAGGAGCAACAAACAGGTAGAGGCGGTAAATAAGATCATCATGAACTTATTGAAAAAGAAGGTAGAGAAGCTGAAGGGAAACTGGGTGGAACAGCTTCCCTCGGTCCTATGTGCCCTGAGGACTACCCCCAATACAGTCATAAGGGATACCCCCTTCAAACTTTCCCATGGTTGCGAGGTCATGCTTCTGGTGGAGTTCTATATCAAGTCACCATGGGTTGTAATCGTCGGAGAAGGAGATGGAGAATGGAGAGCAGGGAATGAAGATGAGCTATGACTCTCACTAGACCTAGCATAGGAGCTCCGCGACTTGGCCGCTATTAGACAGGAGGAAGTCAAGCGGCAGATGGACAGGTACTTCGACAAGTATATTAGAGTCAATCAGTTCGTGGAAGGAGATCTTGTCCTCAAGAAAGCAGGCGCGACAAAGAGGTCGGCGATTAGGAGGGGCCCTGCATAGTTGAGGAGGCACTAAAGTCTGGAGGGTACCACCACCAAAATGTGGAGGGGAAGTTCATAAGTCACACTTGGAGTGGTGATGATTTGAAATAACTTTTATAATGAAAGAAAAATGTTTTTTCTATGGTTGTTTCTGTTCCAAGTATTTTTAATTACTGTTTATTAATGTAAGCTTGGAATAGTGACTTCAAGCAGATCCCGCTGACCAGACTTTCATTAGCTGGCAGGTCTGAAAGTCACTCGATGACAAAAAGAAAAGATGGTCCCGAGCAGATCTCGTTGACCGGGCCCTCACTAGTTGGCAGGTCTGGAAGTCGCTCGGTGGCAAAAAGAAAAGATGTCCTGAGCAGATCTCGCTGACCAGACTCTCATTAGCTAGCAGGTCTAGAAGTCACTCAGTGGCAGGTAAAATGCGATTTGGAAAGATGGCCCCGAGCAGATCTCACTGACAAGACTCTCACTTACTGACAGGTCTGGAAGTCACTCAGTGGTAGGTGAAATGAGATTTAGAAAGGTGTCCCCGAGTAGATCCCGCTAACCATGCTCTCATTAGCTGGCAGGTCCGGAGTCACTTGGCGACGGAAAGAAAAGATGGCCCCAAGCAGATCCCGCTGACCAGAATCTCATTAGTTGGTAGGTGTGCAAGTCACTCTGTGGCAGAAAGAAAAGATGTCCTCGAGAAGATCCCGCTGACCAGGATCTCACTAGCTGGCAGGTCTAGAAGTCACTCGGTGGCAGAAAGAAAAGATGGCCTAGAGCAAATCCCACTGACCAGACTCTCACTAGCTGACAGGACTGGAAGTCACTTTGTGACATGTAAATGTGATTTGGGAAAGTGGCCTCAAGCAGATCCTGCTGACCAGACTTGCATTAGCTGGAAGGACTGGAAGTCACTCGGTGGCAGGTTGAGGGGAAAAGTGGGGGAAAAGTATTACACACCAGACTCTCGACACTCGGCAGGAATAAGGCGGTGAAAAATATAGTAATAAAGGTGAGTGGACTAAGCGCACCCACTCACTAGCCAAGCTCCTACCCCAATCCCTTAGGATAACTATCGCCTGAAGGGGAGAAAGGGGGCAGAAGAAAGTTGGGCCATAGTAGCTATACTCGTGCATGTTAAATGTGCATGGAAATGAAGTAAAATAAGGCGAGTGGTCAAGTTCATGCGTGGTTGGGACCGACCAAACCGTAACACGCGAAAACATAGAGCGCATATCAAGCAATGCACATAACTATATAAATGTTATACATGGACTTCATTAAGAATTTGAAGTATGAGATGTTTACAAAAAGGGAGCCTCACCTTGAGATTTGCTGCCCTGAGTGAGGGGTGGTGTCTGTACAACCCCGTATTCGCGAAGAATGGACCCTAAATAAGGCGTGATTAGTTTTTAAGCTTTTTGAGTATTTTGAACTATCGGTGGCCAATTTTGGCTATAGCTTGGAAACATACTAGTAGGGGGAGGAGAAATCAGCCTCCCCCAGCGGCCCCTTAGTTGGTGTGTGAAAGCGACAGGTGGGTAGGCACCCGCCCGGGCCATTTGGGTGTGGAGGCGGGATCAGCAGGCCCTCCCCCTCCCTCGTTTTCCCCTCAGGCCGGCGAGACCGGCCCCGAGCCCGGCGGGTAGGCCGGGCGAGACCGGCCCTCGGGCCGGGTCTCGCCCCGCCCCGCGGGCAGTCAGGAGAGACCGGCCCCAGGCCGGGTCTCGCCCAGCCCGGCGGGTAGGCCGGGCGAGACCGGCCCTCGTGCCGGGTCTCGCCCAGCCCCGCGGGCAGTCAGGCGAGACCGGCCCCAGGCCGGGTCTCGCCCAGCCCGGCGGGTAGGCCGGGCGAGACCGGCCCCAGGCCGGGTCTCGCCCAGCCCTGCGGGCAGCCAGGCGAGACCGGCCCAAGGCCGGGTCTCGCCCAGCCCGGCGGGTAGGCCGGGCGAGATCGGCCCCCAGGCTGGGTCTCGCCCCGCCCCGCGGGCAGCCAGGCGAGACTGGCCCCCAAGTCGGGTCTCGCCTAGCCCGACTGGTAGGCCGGGCGAGACCAGCCCCCAGGCCGGGTCTCGCCCCGTCCCGCAGGGTGGGTCCCCTATTTGCTTTGGCTGACGCGTTTTTCCTTCTCTACCCCCCGGCGTGGCAGTTTCCTACTGGCCCGAGGCCTTTTGGCCGTAGGGGTATTTTGGTCATTTTCGGCCCATGGGATTTGGAAAACTATAAATAGGCCCCCTTGGGTGCCTTTGGAGAGGATCCTTTTTCTTAGCTTCCTCCTCCCTGTTGAAGTTGGTGACCGGGCGGTCTGGCGGTTTGTCTTGGCGGGTTGAAGACCGCGCGGTCTGGCGGTTTTTCTCAGCCGGCTTGGAGGCCGGGCGGTCTGGCGGTCTACTCTGGCGGTCTCTCTTCCTCTCTGGTGGTAGCCGTGCGGTTAGCTCTGCTATCTAACCGCGCGGCTTGTGCGGTTTGTTTTGTATAGTCCGCTTAGTCCTGTAAATTTTAGTCCCACATCTCTTATTTGTATTCTCTCATCTCTCCTCCGTTCTATATAAAGGAGGGCATACCATTGTAATAGATACCTTTTTTGAATAATAAAATTTCAGTTATTCAAAAGTTTATTCGGCTTGTTCTCTACTTTTCGCTTCTTTTCTCTACTTTCTAACATGGTATCAGAGGACACGGTCTTTTCCTCCTGATTCTGTGCGCTCTCTGCTTCTAGCGGCTTGTTTTCCGCTATCCGCGACCTCTTTCGCAACTTGCCTTCTCTTCTGTTCGCCGCCCTGTTCGAGCGGCTTGTTTCTGTCCGCTGCCCTGTTCGCGCGGCTTGCTTCTTGTTCTCTTCTCCTGGTGCCTTTTCGCAGCGACCTGTTTCCTTGTCGCCGCGTTCCTTGCTCTTTCTTGCATCTCCGAGTCTTTGCGGCTTGTGTCTACCCGCTGCGGACTTCTTCTCCCTGTCCGCTTCTGCTTTCCCCATATCCGCTTGCCCCTATTCTCGCGGTTTGCTGCTGTGATCTGCCTGACCGTGCGGGTTGTTCCTTTCTCACCCGCATCTTGGTCGCGGTCACCTGCCCTTCTCCTCTCTTCTGTTCGCTCGGCCTTTTCAGTCCGCGCGACCTCTTCCCCGCTGTGCCTTTGACCTTTTGCTAGCCGCTGTTGTTCGCGCTACTTGATTATTCCCCTCTACCCGTTCCTGCTTGCTAGTCGCGCCGGCCTCATCTTTTGCCGTGTGACCTGTTCTCCTCTGTTCGCCCGACTTTTTCAAGCCGTGCGACTTCTTTCTCTCTGCTTCTTGGTAGCGGCCTTCCTAGCCGCCCGACCTGTTGCTGTTCGCCCGGCTTGGTGCTCTTTTCTCTTCTTGCGGCTTGTTCTTATCGTCGCGGCCTGCTCCTCTCTTGCCTCCATGGCTTTTCCCTCCTCAGGCCTGTCCGCCTCCGTGGTCACCTCTTCTGGTAGTGCTCATGTTGTTACTCACGGCAGATGGCTCATCGATTCTGGTGCAACCAATCATATGACAGGAAATCCTCAATATTTCTCTCTTCTTGACACACATGCTCGGTTGCCCCCGGTCATTGTTGCTGATGGATCTCCCTCCCCGGTCCATGGGACGGGCATGGTTCAAGTCACTCCCTCTCTCTGCCTGGCTGATACCTTCTATGTGCCCAAGTTTCCGTGCAACTTATTATCGGTTACTTCTTTATGCAAGCAACTACGGTGTTCTGTCATATTCACCCCTAGCTCTTGTACTTTTCAGGATCCGGATTCCCAACGGACGATTGCTACCGGGACTGAGAGTGGTGGCCTCTACTTCCTCGACAACGTTTCTGCTTTCTCCGCCTTCTCCTCCTCCTCTACAGATCTTCTCCAATGGCATCTTCGCCTTGGACATGCTCCTCCCCGAATTCTCCGCCAGCTCTTCCCGCACCTCCCTCCTCATCATCCTCCACTAAACTGTGATGCATGTCAACTTGGCAAACATCACCGCTCATCCTTCCCCCCAACGCAAAGTCGAGGCTCTTCCCGTCCGTTCGACCTCGTTCACTCTGACATATGGGGACCCGCTCCTAACCTCACCATCGGTCGGGGTAGTTCCTATTTTGTCACCTTCATTGATGATTTCTCTCGCTGTACGTGGGTATATCTTCTCAAAGATCGCTCCGAGCTGTTCTCTGTTTGGACCTCCTTTTATTCTATGGTTAAGACTCAGTTTGATACGTCTATTAAACTCCTTCGTTCTGACAATGCTAAAGAGTATCTTAGCCACGACTTCTCCTCCTTTTGTCTTCACCATGGTGTTATTCGTCAAACAAGTTGTGTCTACACCTCCCAACAAAATGGGGTGGCGGAACGCAAAAACCGTCACCTCCTTGATGTTGCTCGCACTATGATGACTCACATGCATGTTCCTCGCTCCTATTGGGGATATGCTGTCCTCCTCTCCTGCTATCTCATCAATCGCCTTCCCTCCACAGTTCTCCACGGTGCTACCCCCTTCTCCATTCTTTATCCAGACAAGGATCCCTTTCCTCTTCCTCTACACATCTTTGGGTGCACCGCTTTTGTGCACTCTCCCGCTGCCACCCGTGACAAACTCTCACCACGTGCCACCAAATGTGTCTTTCTGGGCTACTCTCCCACTCAGAAAGGATATTGCTGCTTTGACCCTGTTACCCGCAAGCAATTTGTCTCTGCGGATGTCACCTTCTTTGCCAATGCCTCTTACTTCTCTCCCGCTTCCTCTTCTGCCCCTCCTACTCCTACTTCTCATACCAACCCATCCCTTCCCTCTGCTCCCACTACTGTTCCGCCCGCTCCACCCACTCCACCGTCTTCCCCATCCTCCTCCTCTCCACCCTCTACTCCGCTTTCTCCCTCCACTCCGCTGCCATCTCTCTCTACTCCCGGGCCAGCTCTCTCCACCACGGATACGCCGGATACTGAGGCACCTGCTGACCTGGATCTCCCGATTGCTCTTCACAAAGGGGTTCGGGCCTGTACCCAACACCCACTTGCTGCAGTTGTTTCCTATGATCGTCTTACCCCTGCTCGCCGAGCTTTTGCACTGGCTATCTCGGCCACTGCCACCCCCCGTTCCTACCAGGAGGCCCTTACTATTCCTCATTGGAAAGTTGCCATGGATGAGGAGATTGCTACTCTCACTGAACGGGGTACCTGGACCCTTGTTCCTCCTCCCTTCGGCACAAATGTTGTTGGCTGTCGCTGGGTCTTCGTGGTGAAGTTTCTACCGGATGGCAGTGTGGATCGTTATAAGGCTCGCCTGGTTGCCAAGGGTTTTACCCAAACTTATGAGATTGATTACTTTGACACCTTCTCTCCCGTGGCTCGTCTCAGCACTATTCGGGTTCTTCTCTCTGTGGCTGTCAACAGGGATTGGCCCATCTCGCAGCTAGATGTTAAGAATGCCTTCCTCTATGGTGATCTGCAGGAGGATGTTTACATGGAGCAACCTCCTGGGTATGTTGCTCAGGGGGAGACACGGGTATGCCGGCTAAAGAAGGCTATCTATGGCCTCAAACAGAGTCCTCGTGCCTGGTTTGACAAGTTCAGTGGCATTGTTGCGGCCATTGGTTTTACAAGAAGCTCAGCAGATCACTCCTTGTTTGTTCGGAAAACTGCCTCTGGTCTTGTTGTTCTTGCGGTTTATGTTGATGACATTCTTCTTACTGGCGATGACCAGGAAGGGATATTGATGACCAAGAAACACCTTCGTCAACATCTGGTCACAAAGGATATGGGCTCCCCGAAATACTTTCTGGGAATTGAAATCTCTAGAAAGCCCAACTCCATGGTCCTTTCACAACGGAAGTATGCTCTTGATCTTTTAAAGGAGGCAGGACTGACTGGTGCTAAACCTGCACGTTGTCCTATGGCTGTTGGAGAAGACAAAACTTGGAAAGATAACTCACCTCTTCTCTCCGATCCTACGAGATACCGTCATCTGGTGGGCAAGCTCATATATCTCACGGTAACCAGACCCGACATCTCTTATGCTGTTGGCAAGGTGAGCCAGTTCATGCAAGCTCCGAGGGAGTGTCATCTACAATCTGCTCTGAGGATATTAGAGTATATTAAAGCTGCTCCAGGGAAAGGACTCTTATTTCAGAAAAATGGTCACCTTAGGGTTGAAGCGTACTCTGATTCAAGCTATGCGGATGACAAAGGGGACCGCAAATCGACTTCAGGTTTCTGCACATTTGTTGGAGGCAATCTTGTGAGTTGGAAGAGCAAGAAACAGTCTGTCGTTTCCAGGTCCAGTGCAGAGGCGGAATATCGCAGCATGGCATCGACTACATGTGAGTTGAAGTGGTTGCGGGCTCTCATGCTTGACTTAGGAGAGGTTTACAACTATCCTCTTCCTATGTTCTGTGACAATAAGGCCGCGATACACATTTCCAAAAATCCGGTCTTTCATGAAAGAACAAAACACATAGAAGTCGACTGTCATTTTATTCGGGAAGAAATATTGAAGAAACAGATTTGCACTCCTTTTGTTACTTCCGACAACGAGTTGGCAGATGTCTTCACCAAGCCGGTGTCCGCTTCCTTTTTCCACATCTGCGACAAGCTGGGCATGATCGATATATATGCTCCAGCTTGAGGGGGAGTGTTGAAGTTGGTGACCGGGCGGTCTGGCGGTTTGTCTTGGCGGGTTGAAGACCGCGCGGTCTGGCGGTTTGTCTCAGCCGGCTTGGAGGCCGGGCGGTCTGGAGGTCTACTCTGGCGGTCTCTCTTCCTCTCTGGTGGTAGCCGTGCGGTTAGCTCTGCTATCTAACCGCGCGGCTTGTGCGGTTTGTTTTGTATAGTCCGCTTAGTCCTGTAAATTTTAGTCCCACATCTCTTATTTGTATTCTCTCATCTCTCCTCCGTTCTATATAAAGGAGGGCATACCATTGTAATAGATACCTTTTTTGAATAATAAAATTTCAGTTATTCAGAAGTTTATTCGGCTTGTTCTCTACTTTTCGCTTCTTTTCTCTACTTCCTAACACTCCCTTAACTTCTTCTTGGTAGAGTGGAGAGAGCTCTCAAAGGCGCCCAGCCTAGCCCTTTGGTAAGGGAGGGGAAGAGCTCAGGTAGCCTTCCGGGTGTGAGGTGAGACCTCCGCGCTAGAGCCGAGGGTCTGTTCATAGTCTCCTAAGTTTTCGGTCCGTGACGTTCTCTCGAGTGTAGTAGGTGTGAGGTCACCCCTTTCAGGGACCCCGAACTCCACAGAGGTCAATTTTGACTTCAACAGTATCGTTATAAATTGGTCAGCTAAAGCTGACCGTTGTCTTATTTGCCATCCTTGTGGTGGATTGTCCTTGTGCGGGTGCTGGAGAGCCGAGTGAGAAATAGCGGATTGTAGCCCTTTGATGTTATGTTGGCCCTTGAAGGCCAAGCGAAGGCTTATTTAGTGTTTTTCGTGTGTGGTCGGCCTGCTCGCTGATGTTTGTAAACCACTCTTTTGGGGAAAAACATTGTAAGGTCTTAAGGCCGCACTGTTTTGTGTATTTTGTATAAACATTCCTATATGGTTTATTTTAGTGGACATTTATATTACTTGAGTTCAAATTAATCTTGAAGCTTCCACTAGAATGCTCTGAGTTAGGATTCGTTTGGTCTCTCGATATTAACATATAACCCCGCTGACTGTCTGTGGAATATGGCGTGGGGCCCCAGCCGGACCCTCTGTTATATTTCATGTGACGGATGAAAGAGTTATAATTTGATATCAGATTGTCTCGGTCTTTCTTCTCCGAATTCATGGTCAAATTCTTTTGAGCGGTGGCGAGCACGTGGTTGTGCTTACCGTTATAACAAAAATGAACCCAAGAATGTCCACTTAGGAATGAAAATACACATGTTTGAGGAACCTACGCGTTCTTGATGGCCGTTGTTTGCCTTTTGAGTAGTCGTTAAATTGTGTATTTTATACTTATAAGTGACTAGAAGTGGTGCGGGGCAGTCTGAACCCCAACGTTCTGTTGAGAGTGCGACACCAACTGATGTGACCACACCTCATTCTTCTGCGGAAACAGTACTCTTAGTTGTTGAGGCAGTGTTTGCAATGATGAATGCACAACAGATTGGGCATGTGCGATCTGTGATGGTACCAGTACAGGTTGGTGTAGCCGAGCCTATAGCTGTTAGGCAAATGCCTGCTGATGCTTTGGTTGATAAACGAGCGACTGAACGACAACTGAAGCACTTCAAGAGCTTTAGTTCTCCTACGTTTGCGGGTGCAGGAACCCCAACGCAAGCAGAGAACTGGCTTTCGCGTATCAAGAGGATATTGACGGTAATAGAGACAGAGGAGGGATAGAAGGTCATCTTAGCCACTTTCCTGTTGGAAGGAGAGACTCGGATTTAGTGGGATGAGTTGGAATTACACCACTTCGCGGGCAGACGACTATCGAAGGTCTCAATGAAGGAGTTTTCGAGATTGTTCTTCGCAAAGCATCTGCCGTCGTCGCAGCGGATTGCCATGAAAAATGAGTTCAACATTTGACACAGGGCGAGAGCAGTGTGGATAACTACTTACACGAGTTTACCAGGTTGGGACGTTATGCGGGATCTACTTTTGTTGATGAAGAGCGTTGGAACAATAGGTTCTATGAGGGACTGCATGATGAGCTGAGGTTACTGCTCTCGGGTCCAATGAATCACGGTTTTCAAGTATTGCTTAATACAACCCGTTTGTTGGAAAAAGATATGAAGAGGGTACAGAGCAATAGGGACTTGGTTGTGACAAAGCCAGAGTTCAAAGTATCGCGTCCTGTAAAATCTGAGTACCGAAAGAAGTGGAGAGCAAAGTACAAGTTTTTTGGACAAGCTCCATCTGCTGTTGCTTTTGGAGCAACGTCAGGGCGCGGTCCGCTCACATGTTACACTTGTGGCAAGCCAGGGAATTTTGCCCGTGAGTGTACCAATGACCTTCCAAGGAAGGATACAAAGATAAGAGTATCTTATGCTGAGAAGAGAAAGGCGGTGGAGTCCACTGCATCCCAATATGCTCCAGCTCAGCTGAGGGTTTACAATCTTAGCCAACATGAGGTCATCAAACAGGCTGATGTCATCACAGGTACAAGTAGTATATAGTTTTCATGCTTTAAAGTATACCTTGTGAATTACTTATGTATAACTTGATAAGTGTAGGCTTTGTAATTATTCAGGACTATCCGACGAGAGCACTATTCGATACAGGTGCTTCTTATTCGTTTCTATTTGAGGACTTCGTATCGCGGATCGGAGTGCCTACTCTTATGTCGACAGATAGAGTAAAGGTGTTGTTACCTAACGGATGCGTGATATGTGCGGATAGGTCTTGTTGTGTTGAGGTGCGTATAGAAAGTCAAGATTTCGGATTGCAAGCATCTGTGTTGCTGATATCTAAGTTCGATGTAATCTTTGGTATGGACAGGCTCTCTAAGCAGCGTGCCTATATAAATTGCAACTCTAAGGAAGTCACACTGGGACAGAATACCGAATGAGAGACTAAGTTCGCTGGTATGAAAAGATCTAGCAAGATATTAATGTCTGCTCTCCAGGTAGTCAAGGTTGTTCGGAAGGGCGCAGTGTTATTCTTCACGTTGTTGGAGGCTAGGGAGAATTGTAATGCCCTAAAAATCCTGAAAAAGGAAGGATTAGAAGTTAACGTGCGTCGGTAGAATTAACGTCAGCGCTAGCTATGGAATTAAATCGTGACTACCGCGTAGCGGTAGTGATCTATCGTGTGGCGATAGCTGCTCTCAAAGCACTCGACACTCTCGACGCACTCGACGCTCTCGACAAAGCGTTGAGTGAATACCACGAGGTGGTAGTAAGCTAACGCGCAGCGATACCGCTTGGTGGTAGCTTGCCACGTGGCAGTAAGGTGGATGCTGCTTTGGGTGACAGAGCGATGTCCATCGGGCCAAGAGACGACCGCCTTAGATACCGCGCGACGGTAGCCTTCAGATATAAGTTGTACATGAGAATGAATTCTCATTGTTCTCTCTCATAGTTCTTGAAGTTCTTAAGAGCAAGAGTCTGGGGCTGAGCTTTGCAAGCTCGATGAAGGAGATCCTATGGTCAGATTTAAGAGTTGAGGCAAGATCCGTAAAGGGGAAAGCGAGACAATCCTTTTCATTTGGATAGAAGACTTGGTCATGGCTCCAAAATGACTTACGAGGGTAACAAGTTTATCCTTGGACAAGTGAAGACCTCAATTTGTATACGTGCATGGAACCCCTCACCAAAAGGTGAAGAAAAGGGTGGTTTCCATAGGGTAGATAGTTTTGATCCGCGATAAAACTTATATATAGAATCCGGAATCGAAGTACAGAATAGGAATGTTGTGTGAAGCTCATCTGGACAGGTTGGTCTAGATTGGTGATAAATTGATTTGTGTGTCGGAGAAGACTCCGTGGATAAAACGTGTTGTTAAACGTGTAGAATTTGGGGTCTGTGGGTGTGCAGGATGTTGTAGTGATAGTACTGGAGTTTGGCTGTTGGCAGACCCACCTGGGCTGCACATAGTATCTCCAAAAGGCAGGATTGCATTATTGGCAAACCAAGTCAGAAAAACTATAGATAGACCCTCAAGGGTACCTTTGGGGGATCGGTCTTGGGACTTTTCCCCCTCCTATTTGTTTTGGTTGGTTTCTAGAGCCCTCTAGGGTGCCCAGCTCAGCTTTGACTTGGCAGGGGAAACTCTCTTAGATCTTCCGTGTGTGTAGCGGCCCTGATGGGACCTTCGCGTTGCAGCTCAGGGTCTGTTCCATAGCTCCAAGTCTTTGGTCAGGGGTTCAGCTCAGGATAAGTAAGTGCAGGATACCCCCTTTTGTTACAAAATCGCTTTGAAACCGAGTAACGAATTCAACATTCACCCTTTGACATTACTGTTTCATCAATAGATTCCAGAGAAACACTCCTAAAATGAGGGGTGTAAACACGATTTCCTGTAGCGACACACAAATACACACACAAAACTACACACAAATAAACATACATAATAACACATACACAACAATAATAACACATACAGTTGAAAATTGTGAAGTAAAAGTGGTTGATCGAGCCGCGGGTATGTGGCAGACTCAGTTTGAGTCCTCAAAGTCCATTGTGGCGGACTGAGTTTGGAGATCGCGAGATCGACATTGGTCCATTCCCTTGATCTTTGGTGATGCGATGGGTGATAACCGTGTTCTTGATGGCGGACTGTGCTTGGAGCTGGAGATCTGGCTTCGTGTCTGTCGAGCTCGCGTCATGTGATTGGTGGGTTGTTGGAATTGGTCACACTCTGTGACAAGTCCAGGGTATTCGCAGCGCCCGAGGTATCCGCTGGTTGACTGGGAGATCTGTGTCTGTTGGTCGTGGACTCGTCTGGCGGGCTGGTGCAGTGTCCGCATGTAGCATGCGAACTGGTGTAGTATGTGGTCTGTTGCTGTCTGCGTGCTGCGAAGCATGCGGACTAGTGCGGTGTCTGCCAGGTTGCGGACTGGCTTCCTGACTTGGTGCCAGGCGAATCGACTGGTCTGGCCTTCTCCTTGCGGACTCGGCGGACTGTGTTGTGCTAGCTGCGAGCTGGGGTGGTGACTCTATTCACTAGGGCGGTGACCACACTCCTCACCCTGCCTATAAATATGACCCCCGTCACTTCAATAGTAATTGAATGAACAGTAAGTTGAGCGCAGATTAATTGTTGTGGCCTCAGTTTTCTAGTCTGCGCGGATTAAGAAGGTTTAACTGGTTGTTGTTTGCAGGTTGTGCAGCCAGCACTGTGAAACCAGGAGTCTGGTTTTAATTGTGGTTAGGAAGCAGTAGAGCTTGCGGTTACAATCAGCGGTTTGCAGTAGATTGCACTTTGCGGCCAGCCAGTCTTCTCTCCAGCAATTGAAGTTCAAGTTCAATAACCAGTTCGCTGGTCTTGGCGGATTTGGCGGTCTGTTTGTTCAGTTCGGCGACAGCTTGTAGAGCAGTCGTTAGCAGAATAACGGGTAGTCCGCAGACTGCACAGACTCCGTAGATCAGTGGTGCAGCAGCAGCGGCTTGGTGGTCTCAGCGGACTTGGCGGACTAGGCAGTCTCTGAGGCTGTCCGCCCGGCTTGAAGTTTCTTGTTTATTTGATTCTCTATTGTACTTGGCGAAATCATATCTCGTCATGTATACCTTGCTTTGTAAAGTTGATAGTTGATTAATACAAGATCTGCGATTGTTCTTTGTTGCCTCTGATTACTTAGGTCAGTTTATGGTTGGAGTGTTCCTGCGCCTAGTTCTCGCTTTCTGCTTGATCAAGTGATCAGTTTGATAGCTCTGGAAGTGTTTGCTTGATACCAGAACTACCGGTTGATCAGCTTGTGAGAAATTTCAACACATATACACACATAAACATATAAAATAACACATACACACACACGGAAAACATATACAATAACGCGCGCACACACACACACACACACTACACATGCACCCACATACACCAAACATACACACACCCAACCACACACACACACACACACACACACACACACACTTATACACATATATACATTAACAATCACACATACATACACACATATACTCACAAACACGACAAAAAAACTAGAAATCAGAGAGCGGGATTTTCGCAGAGGCCGCCGACGACGAGAGCAGCTGTGACTTGCGATCAGAAGGGCTCGATACCGCCGTCGACGATGCGAACGGGAAGGGACTTGCGATCGGGAGAGGTCGAGTGTTGCGGGAAGGGTTTCGTCGAATTGCGTCTATGTTGAGAAGTAGCGGAAGCCCAGCGAATCAGATGTAATACATTACTGCGGCTGATAATAAATGCGAGTCGTATAGTATCCCAACCAAACATTGGGTTAGACATAAATTTCGTTTTCGAGCTTCCGGTCCACTCCAAATAAGCTTAACCAAATGCCACCTTACCGTGGACATAAATTTCGTTTTCGGCTGAAAATTTTATGTCATGTAACTAGTGATGCTAGTATAATGTGAGGCCCTGCCAGACCCATATAATACGGTTTTCACAGATGAGATATTACAACTTTAATTTAAATAATACATATTAATTATATATATATATAATCTATTTATCAAATAGTTTAAATGATATTTCTTGAGTGTGTTTGAATATCATTCCCTAGCAACAGTAGACACAAGTTACTTGTTAAACATACAAGATAAAAGAAAAGGTATTTGGGGCAGAGGAGCTGCGAATCACATTTAATTTTCAAGAGAATTATATTTATATACATGATAAATAGAGAAAACAATACATATTGTTAGCTTACACATTCCACCAGCTGTAAATACAATAATACAGCAATACAGCATTGTGAAATTAAGCCAAATTAATGACACGGATTAAGAGTGCTATAATTAATTTAACTAAAACGCAGTATGAAATTGAGTATTAATTAAATTAACATAGAAAGTGTGGGATGGAAATGACGCTGTGATAGTCCTGTGTTTAAATAAACAGGGATGGTTGAAGCTTCTTGTTTCTTTCTTGCTTGAATAAGATGGGCTCGGAGGCTATTCTCCTGCATCTGCATACGCCAAGGAGGTGAAACAAACATTTTAGTGACTTGGGAGAGTAAAAGTTGCCTTTCATGAAACATTCACAATTTACGTATATTATAATATATTTTAAAAAAATAAAATAAAATATTCACATAAGTAATTACACTCTATTATTAAATTAAAAGTAGCGATAGAAGTCTATAAATTTGAAAGAAAAAAAATTTAATAGTGTTCTTGTACATACTGAAATTCACTTTAATTGGGGCTACCTACTATGGCTCAGTTTGTTCTGGTGGTGGCGGTGAGAAAGGAGCAACGTTGGGAACGGAGCTTTGAGAAAGGAGCTCCGGACAGTTGCCGGAAAGGAGCGTTGGATCGGCTGTGGCGTTGAAAAAGGAGCAACGTTGGGGTGAGAACGTGCGAACCAAACAGTTCCCAGAAAAAAACGACGCTGCGGCTAGAACTCAACGGAGCTGCATCGTGGAAACAAACGGACCCTATATCTTGCCCAACTTTATGCCCTCTTATATTCACACACCTTAACAATATGGCTGTGTTATATTGCAATTATTTTTGAAATATCTTTCTTAATTTCTAAGTTTTAGAAAAAAAAAAGTAAGGACAGCCCGGCGCACAACGCATACGTGCGGACAAAGGGTCTGAGGAAGAGTCTCATCATAAGGGTGAAATATAGACAAACCTTAGCCTGCATTTTTGCAAGAGGCTGCTTTTGGGACTCAAACTCGTGATCTCAATCAAATTCACACGACAACACCTTAACGAATGCGACAAGGCTCTCCCCTTTGTGAGTTTGAGAATAATGAAAAATATATATTAAAATGTGTGATATATTGAAGTGGCCGGATCAATTAAAATATTATGCTAATTAATTAGGAATTATAATATACCATGGAAGGAAATTTTAATTAAATACTAACCTCAAGAGAAGTGATTAAGTGGTTTGTGGTTCTCAATTCAACCAAGCCTTCTAGTTCTTGTCGCATAACTTCCACCAACTCGCACACTAACGACTTTACCAGCTCAGCCTGTTTCATGAAGAATAAAACCTTCAATTAAATAATGAAAAAAATATTTGTTTAGCGCGCGTGTGTATATACATGTATACTATTAAATAGTGAAACCATTTATGAAAATTAGCATAATTACATGTTGCATTGCATCAATATTGTAATAAAATAGCTATTTTATATTAGTTAGTTATCTTGTTTGTTATCGGGGTCTGCTCGAGTCTGTATATATGGGCGTTGTCCGCACCGCAGTTTTGCTATTAGACTTTTTTTAATTTTTGTATTGAACGCCTTGTACACATTTTTAGAAAAATCAACACAAAATTGTATATCTAATATACTTTTGTGTTGAACAGTTTCCTAAAAATTTACAACGCGTACTTGGGAAATTCCAGTTTAGAAATACACTTTTATCATTTTTGAAAATTATAACACGAAAGTTGTAGATATCGGATCTACAACTTTCGTGTTAAACACTTTTCCTAAAAATCTACAAGGCGACAAAAGACACAAAAAATAAAAAAAAAGTAGCCAAAACTGTGCGGATAGCAGCGCCCATAAGGATTGGTGTCCTTTTTTTCAAACACAACTTTAGTATTCTCTTGTAAAAACTTTCAGATCTGGAATAAGAAGAAGGAGACGGTCGAATTTGGGCTTTGTTTTTCCCTTTTGATTTTGCATTCTTTTCATGGTATCAGAGCGATGTAGCAATTGGTTAGTATCAATCTTCTTATCTCCTCTATTCCTTGTTCGTCGATCGTCATCAACAACTTACAGTCATGGAAATCCAAAATTGACTCAATCAAGAAACTCTCTGCATAGTTTCTTGCACCTATAGAATTCCGATACTCTAGGAATAATGCTTGTTAACAATGTCTTAGAAGGAGCCTCCAATTACTTTCTTTGGCGCCGATCCATGGAAATAGCACTTAGTTGCAAAAATAAACTAGGATTTGTCAATGTTACCGCTGTAAAACTAGATGAAGGCGATGAAAATTTGCAATGATGAGAGCAAATAAACAATCTGGTCATTTCTTGGATCCTTAGTGTTGATTAAAAAGAAATCGGCAATTCTATCCTCGACGCCATAACAACCTCAATGATATGGACTGTTGGAGTTGTGGAACACTTCCGGTACTCTTGTTTCTCAAATCGGGTTCGCCCAAGTGAGCTTAGAGGAATCAAATTGTGAATCCCTCCGACATATCCGGACACCGACGACGGCGGGGGTCCGGGGGCGGCAGCCCCCGGAGGAGGTCCCGTTGACCGGACAAGCGTGCCGGGGTCCAGGGGACAGCGTTTTTCCGGGTTTTCCCGGGTGTGCGGATATCAGCCCGCTTTTCGCACTCACCCTATTTAAGATCTTTTCTCGTGATTAGGAAGACAAGGTTCTTAGGGTTTCCAGCTGAGAGTACTTTGGAGGCGCATACGAGGCTATTCGTGGAAGTGCGTTTCCGGCGGTGGTTCCTCCATTTCTTGTCCAAAGGAGAGTGAGAGAAGGTATGATCGGTGAGATTCTTGTAACCTTTGTAATCATTTTCATTTTGGGGAATACAAGAAGGAAGAGGAGGAAGGGAGAGAGGATGTAGCCCTTGTTTTTTGGGTGAACCTCTGTAAATCTTGTTGTTTGCGGTTGCTTGTGGTTTTGTTTGCATGTTTTTATTTGTTTTTTTTGTTCGAATCGATCTTCTCGGCGCTCCGAATTTCCTTCATAGACAAATTTGCAGCGGCGTTTCTCAAATAGTACTGCAACAATCATCTACGGTCTTCGAAAAGCTATTTCTTCCGGTTATCATAATGGACTCAAGGTTGAAATTTATTGCACTAAGTTAAAACAATTATGAGACGAATTGTATGCACTGATAGCAATACCCATCTGTAAATCTAATAAAACGATGCGAAATTCTTAAAGCCTGGGAAGATCAATAGGAAGAGCAAAAACTAATGCAATTCTTAATGGGGTTTAATGATGTTTTTAAACCAGTCAAGGAACATATTCTCTTAATGAAACCATTGCCCAATATTGACGATGCATATTCTTGGAACCTATAGTGTGAGCACTGTCAGATTACAGGGCATACTAAGGCAAGATGTTTTAAAATCATGGATATCCACCCAACTTCAAATTCAAAGGAAAAAAGAAATGGAGACAACCACAAGAAAATTCAGGCTTATAACACGGAGTACTCGGGAAAAAAAATCTTCTCAACAGTTTGGAGAGGATTACGAGTAAACGTTTATCCCTGTGACCAAGATGACTTCAGTGCGGGTGGTGGACTTCTTGACGGCTTGCCAAGAGTGAAAGATTTGACAACTCGACGTGAAAAATGTTTTCCTATACGACGAGATTGACAAGGACATATTCATGGTGCAACCACCGGGTTACGTATCTGAAGAATATCCTGAGCACGTCTGCAAGCTGAAGAAGGCCCTCTACGGTCTGAAGCAAGCGCCTCGGGCATGGTATAGAAAGATCACAGAATATCTCCAGTTCTGCGGTTACTTTTCTTCAAACTCAGATTTCAGTCTGTTCGTTAAGAAGCAAGGGGAGTTTCAGGTTCTCGTTCAGTTGTACGTATACGATATGATCGTCACGGGGAACTCGGGGGAGGAAATAACTAGGCTCCAGGCTAATCTAGCTATCTGGTTCGAGATGAAAGATTTGGGTGAGCTTCACCATTTCCTTGGTCTCGAGGTGGAGAGGCAGAAGAACGGCGTGCTAGTTTTCCAAATGTGTTATGCGGTGCAGATCGTTAAGCGATTTGGCATGCAGAAAAGGGAAGAGCAGTTCTATTCCTCTAGAGATTGGCCTGAAACTTCAGCGGGATGAGGAAGGGTTCTTCCAGACCCTTTGGTGTTCCAGGCTTTCATGGGAGCCTTATATATTTGACTATTACTAGCTTATATGCGTGGTGAGTCGGATATTGCGTATGCGATGGTCCGGGTGAGTCAGTATATGACGGAGCCTCGGAAACCTCATCTGGTGGCGGCTAAAGGTAAACTAAAGTACGCCAAGTCCCCTTGGAGTTGGGTCTCTTGTATAAGAGTGACACATACTTTTATCTGCATGGCTACATAGATGCTGATTATGGGGGAGATACAGATGATCAGAAGTAGATATTTGATTATGTCTTCTTCATGGGATCGGCGTTGTTTTATGGTGCAGGAAGAAGCAGAATTCAGTGTCCGTCTCCACTACAGAAGCGGAATATAAGGCTCGGCCTTAGCTGATCAGGAAGTCATCTGGCTTAAGAGGTTAGTGGATGACATCCATGTGAAGGTGATACATCCTACTCTGATTCGTGGCAACAATGAGAGTGCTCTCAAACTAGTGAATAATACAGTTTGTCACGCGCAGACGAAGCACATTGAGATCTAGCATCACTTTGTTCAAGAGAAGATGTTGGAGGCATCTTTGATGATTGATTACGCGAAGAGTCAGGACAACGTGCCAAATACCTTTACCAAGTCGTTGCCAAAGGGGTCGTTTATTCAGTTGCGGAGTTGCTCGGGCTAGTTTTCACTTATCACTTCAAGGGGAGTGTTGAAATTGTTGAAGTGTGAAGTGGTGGAAGTCAAGCGGACTGATTGGGCAGTCCACACAGACCGCGTGGACTAGGCAGATAACTTTGGCAGATAGCCTAGTCAGATAGCTGGTTTCGGCTGTGGTTTTCCTCTGGTGGTCTAGACCAGCAAGCACTCTGATGGAGTAACCGGGCGGATATGTTTATTTATCTGCGGGTAGTGGCAGACTCCTTTGGAGGTCGCCAGAGTTCGGCATGATCTCTGGATGGCAAGAAGGCAGGCAGATATCGCTGACTGGCTTTCTGCTAGGTCGCTGGTGTCTTCTCCGACGAGGAAGATCAGAGTTCGCTGGTATGGACTTGGTCATTTTTGACAAGTTCTGACTGTAGATGTGGCAGACTCAATTTGGGGTTCGCCGAAGTCAGGTAGGTCTGGTGTTGCAGACTCTTCTGGAGCTCGCCGGTGTCTGACATGTATTTGTACTTGCGGTCGGGATGTTAGATAGTGGAGTTGACACAGTTGCGCGAAAAGGGTTGTCTGGAGGTCGCACGGACTGATGGAGCATTCCGCATGGTGGCAAACTGGAGTTGTTCAGTAGGGCGCGATCTTGGTATCAGATAATACGAGTTCTAGGAGATCGCGCAGGTTAATGGACTTGGTATGGGGGACTAAGTCCAGCTCGATGCCTAGCTGATAACTTCTCAAAAAAAAGTTATGTAGCTTGATTTTTAGACTTAATATTCATTATAAATGCTTAAAACAAGTTTAAATAAAATAGAAATGAAATTAAATTCATATTTATTTGTTTTCTAGCTAATTCGGTCTTTTTTCATTGTGTTAATGCGAGAATTGTCAAAGAAATCTGCTTAAAGAAAGAAATATGCCCAAATATTATAACCAGGAAAGTAGGTTGCAACGCGCGGGAAAGCAGGTTGCAACGTGGCCTGGACGAATTTCAGATTTTGAAATTTAAAGTTGCTCCGATTTCAAATATGAAAGTGTGTTTCTTTCCAAAGGGGTGCCTATATTTTTAAGAGGGAAAAATCTCCACCATATCATTCATTCTAAGAGAGAAGAGAGAGGGAAATCAAGAGAGTTCTTCATCTAGGGTTTCAAAATCCTCCATTGAAGGAGAGCGGCTAGAGCAAGGAAAACGATGGATCTCCAGCCTGATCGAGCGAACGACTTCAGAAGGAGAATCCTGCAGCATTTATTTATCAATTTCATCATGTATTGTAAGATCTTTCCAAACGATTCGCGATTTTCCTCCATCGTTATGAACTAATTTTTATTAATCATGTATTGTGAAAGTACTATGGCTTATGTCATGATGAAATTATAACATTTTCTTTATGATTGTTTGGTGCATATCTTTACTGAAATTGTGATCTATATTTTGAAACTTTTGGCGAGATTTCATTTTCTACTGTGCTTCATAAATCGAGAGTGCAGTTGCGCAAGTGCGTCGTAATTTTAGTATAGCATTTGAAGGGAGAAAGAGATTTCCTCTTAATGTTAGTAACATTGATTTTCGATCTTTATGCGGTACTTATTTCACCTAATGGGAAATGGAGACTAGAGATTTCTGATATTGAGAGGTACAGATCTTCTACCCTAAATCATTGCAAGACGTTTCATCTCGCATATTCATGAAGTCACCTTTTTAACTTCATCTCACTATGCGTAGAAAATCACAGTACAAGATTATCTCTCATAATTGATAACACAAATATTTTCTTTAGGATCCATAGTTTATTTTAAATAGTAGTTTCTTTACAACTTTAAATATTTTAAAATCATCATTTCGATTCACTTGGATTTAAAGATAGGCTTAACTGGTATTTGCATGCACTAAATCTAATACCACTCAGTGAGAACGATCTTTATTCACTCTTTATTACTTGAACTGACACGTGTACTTGTGTGTAATACACATACCTATTTTGGGCGTATCAAGGTTTTGACGCTGTTGCCGGTGAGGTGCGACTATTTTAGTATTTTTCTTGCAATATTAGTAAACCATGAGTATTTAGAGCTCAAGTTTCCATTTTATTTTTATTTGTAATGTTGTCTAGCACGTGTGCTTATTTATAAAATATTAAATAATATTTTTTTTTCATTTTTTTATCAGAATCTAGTTTAAAGGATTATTAAGCAGGTTATCTGTGTATAATTTTCTTATGTAGTTTATTTTTGCAAAGAAAATTTGAATTTTATTTCAACCGTAACTATTCAAAATAAAATGTATGCACATGTGAGATACGAGTGGTGTGGTTCGTTTAGTCATACTACTAATGTGTGTTACATGGGGACTGTTGGGTATCATTCATGACTCGCAAAACATAGAGAATACTTAGGTCCCCAATATTGTGCGGCAAATCATTATAATTTTATATCCCCACGTCAAATAGTTGCTCGACCTTATGACTCGACTTCTTGGTTATCGAGTAGTATTGTTAGGGATTGTTTATTTTATCATAGTATGAACCACATTTTGAAGGATTGTGTCGCTTATAAAAGAGAGAAGGAGAAAAATTACGAATCGGGCATCCAGACCAAATCTACTGTTTTAGTACCACCATTTTGTGTGGGACTATTGTGGATAAACCCATTATAATTGTGGGCCTGTATATTGATAATGATGTATCATCTTCTCGTCCACATTCATCACCTAGTTTTGATCCACCCGTAAAGGAACCCGAGCATACATATTCTGAATTAGATATTAATAGTGTTCCTCTATTTTCTTTGCAAAACTTTTCTATACATATTTATGTCGATCCCGTCGAAGATATTGTGTAGGGTGATGGTCTAGAACTTAAGGCTGCGCCAAAGTGGGATGAAGATATTGTTATCTCCGATGAGGGGAATGATTCTTTGGAGCACGATGACGCGACAACATGGCATGAAGTTGATATCCTTTTTGAAGTGGAG
Source organism: Platanthera guangdongensis (assembly GCA_039583875.1). NCBI lineage: Eukaryota > Viridiplantae > Streptophyta > Magnoliopsida > Asparagales > Orchidaceae > Platanthera > Platanthera guangdongensis. The sequence continues at coordinate 18,783,836 of CM077152.1, forward strand.
GTTTGCACTTCTTCATTGGAGGAGGAGGTCCAACTCACCATCAAGGACCTTGAGCTCTCAGATTCCCCTTGTTATGATGCTTACGATATCGACATCGATCAATTCTTAAAACCTGCTGGGAGTGAAACCGGGATCACTCCTATGATTAGAAATCATTTGTCTTTCTTTTATTTTATTTTTCTAATCTTCTTTCATTATCTGAGCCCAAGCAAGTTGATGTGTCACAAATGCTTCAGGAGGTTATTGTGCACTTTCTTCAAGTTGATGAGATGAGTATCCCTTATGTGAGGAGGTTGAGTCCTCCCCCATAGTGGAAGCCCCTTTTATTCTTTTTCCTCATTGCAGGGTTCCTATTGACAAATATACCTTATTGGGCAAAGATACATATTTTGATGAGGTAAGTGAGGAGAATTCCTCCTCCTCTTCTTACTTTTTGTTCCCTCTACCTGCAATGAACATGTATTATTATTTAGGTAAAGGGGTGGTTGTTCTTCAGGAAGGAGCAGGAAAAAAATTGGAAAAAAAATTCAGCATAAAAGGTTGCAACCTCTTTTTGGGGGGTTGTAACATCCAACTTCTGTCAGCACTGTACAATGAAGAAACACAAACAACAACAAAAAGGTTGCAACCTTTGGTCGGCCAGTTTAACTGAACCGACGAGGGTGATTTTGTTCTCAAACCATCTTTGCATGAGATTAAACTTTTCAATTGCCGATTTAGTTTTAATTTCTTGCCTTAATCATTCTGATTAGCGACCTGATTCAGACTCTCTATCTAAATCTCGATCCTTTCCCAAATCGTGAGTGGTGGTGTGCTCGCGGCAGAATCAGAGAGAGTGTAGTGTGGGGGCTTCTTGAGAGCGACGACGAATATATTATCTTCTTTTCAGTTCTATTTGGTGTTCGTTATATGTGTTATGAGTGGATTATCTGTTGGTAATATGTTTATCTTTTTGGACATTATATTTGTGATATGTTACATATTGTGAGAGTTTGTCACGATGCTCAAGAACTTCTTGATTATTTCTTCTATCATGGTATTCTATTACGCGATCATGAATTCATCTCACGTATATCTTGCCTCGTTAGGATTATTACTTTGCATGAAATTTGGCTATATGGTATTTGATTATGACATATATAATAAATTGGAATTAATGTGTCGGTCCGTTGTGATGGTGAAAATTTATGCTTATTATGTGATAATTGCTAGACATGATTTTTTGCGGTGCAATATTTTCATTATACTTTGTGATATGCTCCTATGATATATTGATGCTTTGTATGTTGGTAATTGCGAGACACTCTTATTTTGCTTACTTCAAGCTAATCTAAAATTGAAATGGTTTTTCTGCTAGGCTTGTTGTGTCATGTTAGAGTGTAGCATGATATTATGAGTTATGTTGTTTATTTTATGATTCCTACAGTGATGTAGACTTAATCCTCTAGAGTATTATTAGGATCGCAAAATGACAGTTCTTACCTTACATGATCATGATATGCGTGTGTCACTTTTGATGGTTTTTGATGCTACACGTATAATTGGACAAAACTATATTTCGTGCTTTAACCTTTGTATATGTCCAAGATATAAGTTTGCAGGACACATCACATAACTAAGATTGATGAAAGTTATTCCATAACAGTGTAAATTGAGTGCATCATCAAGTCAATGGAAAACTATGCAGACACTCCCTCCAATTCTCAGGAGAGTATTTAAGTTTCAAGTCTCATTTGTCCTTTTTTTGCCCTTTTATTTATGTGTTGATTAGTAAAAATATTTTAAATTAAAATTCTTGGGTACTTAAGTATCTTTGGTAGGGACTAGCAAAGACAAAAATGTGGAGCCGGGAGTAGTATAATCCTCACTAAATGGGTGGGGAGTGAACTTTTATAACAATAGTGTTTGATCATACTTCTCGATATAATTAACGAATGAGTTATTCAATATTATTTGATGATTATTGTTTGTAGGATAGTCATTATTAATGGTTCATATTTTCGATTTAAATTTAGTGAGACGGGTAAAAACTCTTTTAAGTATTTCTGTATCCACAATATTCTTTAAAAAAAATTCTTCGTAAAAATAACATTTATTGACTTCTAAAAATAATGACGGAAGAGCGAGCAAGAACTGAGTTGGAGATTTGAACTAAACCAATGAGATGACTATTTCATTTGTAAGAATGATTAGGACTTCTCTTTGATCAATTTATGTCTCACTACCTATATTTGATTTGATTACTATCTTTTGAGCTTGAACCTTTGATTACTATGTATATTTCCCTACATTCCTAAAAGTAATTTCTTTGTAACTTTTCAACTATGGTTGATTGTAAAAAAAAATTGTGAGTCGTAAAGATATGTGGCATAAGTGTGTGTACACCTAATTGCAACGATCCCTACTATGACTTTATAAAAAAGGATAAAAAAGAATGCGTCATAATGATATGCGGAGTATATATATATATATATATATATATATATATATATATATATATATATATATATATATATATATATATATATTCATACTTGGAATGATCCCAACTATGATTAACTAAAAAAGAAAAAATGTAAAAAAAATGTTATAGTGATATGTGGCCTAAGTGTGTGTACACCTACTTGGAATGATCCCAACTATGGACTAAAATTTGACAATTGAGAAATGAACCCCATATTTAGGAGAATTATTAAGAATGTTAACTAGTAAAATATCATCTACTATCGCAATTTATTGCTAACCAAGCTAAAGTCATTTTCACCGCAAGTACTCATGATTTCTTTTCAATAAATTACCAACTCTAGTGGAGGTTAAGTCAAATACTCGGCCTATTTTCATTCTCTCTTAGTTATTGAGAAAGTTTGATGAGAAAATTTATGGGTGTCAATAATTTTAAAGGATAACACACACCACACTAGAAAGTTTAATTTAGCTTTATCTTTCATCAAGCTAATAAATAGTTGATTATTTTGAACCATTAATGTGTGACAAGTGCTCATTTGGTTAAATTGAAACTTTTGGGTAGACTTTCTTTAATTATGTTTGAGAAGAGAAGGATCATGTGAGTTTTGTATTGTGACTATTTCCTCTCACTCAATCTCAATGATTGGTATTCTCTTTATTAGGGACTAGCAAAGGTTTAAGTGTGGAGGTGTGATAACTTCCCAAAAAAGTTATCTAGCCCGATTTTTAGGCTTAATATTCATTATAAATGCTTAAAACAAGTTTAAATAAAATAGAAATGAAATTAAATTCATATTTATTTATTTTCTAGCTAATCCGATCTTTTTCGAGAATTGTCAAAAAAATCTACTTGAAGAAAGAAATCTGTCCAAATATTATAACCAGAGAAGTAGGTTGCAATACGCGGGAAAGCGGGTTACAACGTGACCTGAACGAATTTCAGATTTTGAAATTTAAATTTGCTCTGATTTCAAATATGGAAGGGTGCTTCTTTCCAAAGGGGTGCCTACATTTTTAAGAGGGAAAATCTCCACCAAATTATTCATTCTAAGAGATAAGAGAGAGGGGAATCAAGAGAGTTCTTCATCTAAGGTTTCAAATCCTCCATTGAAGGAGAGCGGCTAGAGCAAGGAAGACGACGGATCTCCGGGCTGATCGAGCGAGTGGCCTCGGAAGGAGAATTAGCGTTTATTTATCAATTTCATCATGTATTGTTAGATCTCTTCAAGCATTTCGTGGTTTTCCTCCATTGGTATGAACTAATTTTTGTTAATCTTGTATTGTGAAAGTACTATGACTTGTGTGATGATGAAATTATAACATTTTCTTTATGATTGTTTGGAACATGTCTTTATTGAAATTGTGATCGATATTTTGAAACTTTTGACCGAGATTTCGTTTTTTCTACTGCGCTTCATAAATCGACAGAGGAGTTGTGCAAGTGCGTCATAATTTCAGTATAACATTTGAAGGGAGAAAGAGATTTCTTCTTAATGTTAGCAACTTTGATTTTTGATCTTTATGTGATACTTGTTTCACCTAAGGGGAAATAGGACTAGGAATTTCCGATATCGAGAGGTACGGATCTTCTACCCTAAAATCGTTGCAAGACGTTTCACCTCACATATTCATGAAGTCACCTTTCTAACTTCATCTCACTAGGTATAGGAAATCATAGTACAAGATTATCTCTCATAACTGATAACACAAATATTTTCTCTAGGATCCATAGTTTATTTTAATTAGTAGTTCTCTTTATATTTTTTAATATTTTAAAATCATTATTTCGATTCACTTGGATTTAAAGAACAGACTTAACTGGTATTTGCAAGCACTAAATCTAATACCTCTTTTTGAGAATATCTTTATTCACTCTTTATTACTTGAACCGACACGTGTACTTGTGTGTAATATGCATACCTATTTCGGGCGTATCACTAGCTCGCCGAGTTGGCCTAGTTTGCAGACTGCTCTGGTATTCACTAAGTTCGGTAGTATTGGTTGGACACGAATTTTGTCCAAGTCACGGGCTGCGGGATGCGTGGAATTATAGCAGTGTCCACAGGGTTGCCAGACTGGTCGTCTATCCGACCTTGTCGATGGTGCGACCTGGCGAATAAGTGATGGTGTCCGCACTGTACGGATACAATGTGTTAGCCGGCAGGATTGATGGGTGTTTATCCTATCGGTGTAGGTGGTGACGGCACTACTCCTCACATCTATAAATAGTACCTCTCAACTCGTCATAAAAAGCAGCGAACAGTAAGAATGAGCTCGCGCCTGATTTTGCGGTTAGGGTTTTCTAACCGCGGCGACTAAGGAAGTTGGTTTCTTCTGTGCAGGTTGTACGACTAACATCTGGCGGCTAAGCGACTAGCTGAAACTTGATGTGGAACATTTCCCAGTGGGTAGCAGCTAGTCACGGTCTCGCGGCTAGATCTCTTCCTCGGGTTGCGGATAAGTGAAGCAGTTGGCCCGGTCAATCAGAGGGTTCTGTTCCTGTTTTTTCAGCATTACAATAACAGCAGTTCGTGTAGTTAGCCACGGATAGGCGGCTTCGGCAGACTCAAGTGGCGAGTAGGCGAATTGTGCGGATTTAGGAATTTGTCCGCGCGGATACTTCTTGTTGTGGTTTTTTGTTCACTGGTTACATTATAAAATCATGTCTTGCAATGTATGTCTCGCAGTGTAAAAGAAGTTAATTTCAATTGAAAACTCTTGTGCTTCTGTTGTTGCTATCTTTTACTTGTTTTTGATTGTGATTGAGTTTTCCTGCGACCTCGATCAACTCCCGTTTCAGAAATTTTTACATTAACGAATGACAACTTAACCCTCATGTTCATGACCGCCACCACCTTGCCAAACAGAGCCTAAATCTGTAAACTTATAGAGAAGATTTCTATAAACAGACTTATATATGTGATTTTTATACATGTTTTGTTATTTTAGTAAAAGATTGCAAACCTCCAAATAAGAAACTCGTTACAAAAGAACATTAGATAACATCATGAGCTAGAACTCCTCGAAATCAAGAAATCAATTTCTCAGGCCGTGAGTAGAACTCTGATCTTTATTATAAATAATCATAGATTCCATGAAATTAAATGACAAGATATGACGAACATCATCACAAAATGATTCTTATATAAACTGAAAATAATTTTTTTAAATAGTGTTTTTTTTGGAAATTTAAACCTTTAAAATAGAGATATATAGGGTTATTTATCAGAAATTCCCTTCGGAGTTTGATTAATTGCAGTTTACTCATTCTCTTGAAAAATGAATAGAAAATGATAAAATCAGTCAAATTATGTCATGGCATTTCAATTTTATTTTTTATAATGATTTTAGATTCATTAATTGCACATGATAAAATATGATGCATCCTTTTCAATATACTGTTATTACAAAGGATAAAATTGAAATATCATGAAATATGAAACAGACCTTGGAGTAAAATTCTTGAATTGCAGATTCAATTGCCAGCATGAGATCCATTGAAGTGCAAATGTAATTATGAACCATCACCAAATTAGCCTACATGATTAATGAAATGATACGTTACAAAAATCAAATAAGACTACACATAAATAATTTAAAAGTTAAAGTCTTCCTTGGTGAAACATTCATAATGTCAATATTATTCATATATTTTTCCAAGTATGGGTGTTGCTAAAAAGAGAGGAAAACGTGTAAAAAAGTTATAGTGATATGTGGTCTAAGTATGTGTACACCTACTTAGAATGATCTCTACTATGATTATAAAAAAATGAAAGGATAAAAAGATGTCATAGTGATATGCGGCCTAAGTATGTGTATTCATACCTACAATGATCCCAACTATGATTTAAAATCAAAATAATTGCATAAATATCATAGTGATATGTGACATAAGTGTGTGTACACCTACTTAGAATGATCCCAACTATGAACTTTAAAATTTTTTATTATGATTGTGAAAGAAACCTCATAGTATGTAGATTTATTAAGAATATTTTCTAGGAATACTTTTACCCAATAAAAAATGAAACTACGAATTTAAAATCAAGTCAAAGCCAATCAAATTTCAAGTCCTTATGATTTTCTTTTAACTACTAAACCTTTGTGGAGGTCAACTCAAAGACTTAGCCTATTGTTATCTTTTTCTTCTTGTGAGAGTATTAATAAGTTAGTTTGAAAGGGAATAGGTGAGTTTAAGGATGAGCACACACACCACTAGGAAATCATTATGAAGCTTTAATTCTATCACACTAATGAATCTATGCATAGTTGAAATTTTTAATGGTTGATGTTTTTATCAATTCAAATCTCTTGTGCAATCTTGATTCAAAATGCAAAGGGTAAAAAAACTCTGATTAATTATGTTGATAGATAATCGCGCACTCAAATAACTTGCAATGATTCATCTTTGCTAGGGACTAGCAAAGGTTTAGTTGTGGGGGTGTGATAACTTCTCAAAAAGAAGTTATCTTGTACTTTTAATACTACTATTTTGATGAAAAGATTTAACAAATTTGTATAAGAAAAGTATTGTATTTTAATATGTTGACATCTTGTAAAATTGAGGATATTAATGTCATTTCAATATGTTTTTATCATACGAAACTCGAAGTATTCACCTCGATGCGGCACTGGTCAAGTACACGAAAAATCCAGGAAGACGTTACAACATTGTTGTAATAATTTTGGGGCTATTTGATGTAGTTTCTGTTTTCGGACATTAGGAAATTTATTATAACAAATTTCTGCAGTTCAGAAAATTTGTTATAACAAGTTGCGAAAATTAAAATTTTGAATTCTAAATTTCTTCATATTTTTGGCAGTTTCAAGTGCATAGATGACAACCTTTCAGCAATTAAAATGTTCCTTTTGGAGGGGAGGAGTATAAAGAGGGGGTGTGAGAGAGAAAAGAGGAAGCTCTTCATAATTTTGAATTCCTACGAGCAGATCTAGGTTTTGGGAGAGAAGAAGCAGGAACTGCACCAGATCTTCATCAACGAGGGTCTTGCATGCGTTTGAGTAGAGTTTTCTATAACGTTTTTTGAACTATAAGCATCATGTTTTGTAAGATCTATCTAATCTTGTATTTCTGTTCTCAAATCATGAACTAAATTCCCTAGGTTTTATATTTTGAAAGTAATTTGCTCTATTTTGACGTGATCCTTGCTTTTATTTTAATTTATGAGAAGATTGACGTGATTTTCTTATTTAGTTGATGATCTTGTGGTAAAACTTTTAGATTATTATTTCATTCGATGCTTCATTTTGAGATTCGAGAGAGGAGAAGTGTGAGTATTTGAATAGTACATATTTTACTATGTGGCGAGATTCGAGAGAAGAGTCACATAAATCTTTAACCAAAGTTTTCGGCTCATTTTACTGCGCTTCAAGATTTGAGAGAGGAGAGACGTAAGTGTATCATCAACTCTATATAGCTGTTGAAACCGGAATCCGGCCTCCTGTGGAGTTCGACCCTTGGGGAAGGGTGGTCTCGTGCCTACTTTGCTCATGCAAGAAAAAAACAAAGGGGACAAGGAGAAACAGACCCAAAGACTCGGTAGGGAGGTCCCACCACAAACCCGGAAGATCTCAGAGCGCTTCCCCTCCTTAGCCAGAAGCCGAGCTAAGGTACCCTCAGAAAGCACTCAAAAATTGGGTCAGGAGAGCACAAGGAAGAACCTGCTTTCTGGGGTACCCCTTGGGTCCTATTTATAGCTTTTGAAATCCGGACTGCCAATAACCAAAAGAACTGACCTGAAATTACCAAAAAACTCTTGGTTGGGTCTGCCAATAGCCAAACTCCGCTGTTTTGAAGGGCTATGGGCAGACCAGCAGGGGCAAAACAGTAAAAAGTACCTCACATATCTGGGCGAGCTGGGGAGTTCTGGCCACCTCGGCATGTACTGCTCGCCTACCATTGCCGAGCTCCACTGCGAGGACGCGAGTTGTGCGTCGCTCGGTGAATGCCGAGCTCGGGGTCGCCGATCGTCGATCTCTGGTCGACGGGTGTCGAGCTCGGTCTCGCCCCCTTTACTGCCGAGCTCGCCTATTGTCCTCAGCCCGATTTGCCCGGCCCCTGGTGACCTTGCTCGCCGGACACGGGATTGTACACAAGAAAAAAGGGAGAAATGGATGCAGGGGAGAGATCGGGAGCCCTAGACCGGTGGATCCTGGAGCCCAGCCGCCGCCGCCCCTTTCCCTTTCTCTCCCATCGCCGGCAAAGCGGGAGCCGGCCGCCCCCTTTTCCCCTCTCTCCCGTCGTCGGCAAAGCAGCAGCCCGGCGAGGCTCAGCCTGGAGCGAGGCTCGGCCTGGAGCGAGGCTCGGCCTGGAGCGAGGCTCGGCCTGGAGCGAGGCTCGGCCTGGAGCGAGGCTCGGCCTGCAGCGAGGCTCAGCCTAGAGTGGAGATCGACCGCCGACGCGGCCGCACGCAGCGGAATCGACCCGGAGCTCCTCTCCTGCCCCCCGTCGCCAAGCACGCGACAAGGGTAACGATGTTTCTACTTGGGCAGGTGAAGCACTCAGTTTACATATTTGCATGGAAGCCCCTCTCCACCAACGGGTGGGGGAATGGAGCTCCCCGACGGGTTGACATTTACGTCCCCGCAGTTAATTGCATTAGCACCCGGAAGCGTGAGTACGAGTTTAGGCATGCTGTGTGAAGCCCATCCGGACGGGTAAGCCGGATTGGTGATGTTCTGGGGTTCCCAGAGAAGACTCCGAGGAAGTTGTTTATTTCGCCGCTTGCAGGGAATGCGCTCCGTAGCCACAAAAAAGGGGGTGTGCGCAATATGTTTGGCCGACTTTTGTTAGCCGACCGATGACTAGTTGGCCTCCGCTCGTCGAGACGTTGGCGTATAGGTGTTGCAGTACCAGGCGGGGAGTAGCGGGCTTAAGCCCAAGCTTGTGCTGGCCCTCAAAGGCCTTTTTGTTTATATTTCCGGCCTGCGTGCCGAGTATGGAATTTATATTCCTGTAATATTTTTTCATACCTGTGATGCTCTGTGGATATGTAGTTTACTCCTCCTTTCTTGGGCGAGCGGCGTGTTCGTGAACTGCTCCCCCATGTGGGCCCCGAGGTATAGATGCCGGGAAGCCCCTGATGGCCCGTTGCCATCCTTTCAGAGTAGCGGAGTTCCGCTATTAGCGGCCAAATTGGGGCTGCGTAGAGTAGGGCTGCTGGGCGGTTTTGCGCCAATAGTTAGACGGGCGGGGAACATTTTACATAGACCCGAGGTGGCACCTCTAGTTTGGGAGTGGATCTTGAGATCCTCCTTGGACCCCTTTTTTTGGGGCTACGGAGCGCATTCCCTGCAAGCGGCGAAATAAACAACTTCCTCGGAGTCTTCTCCGGGAACCCCAGAACATCACCAATCCGGCTCGCCCGTCCGGATGAGCTTCACACAGCATGCCTAAACTCGTGCTCACGCTTCTGGGTGCTAATGCAATTAACTGCGGGGACGTACACGTCAACCCGTCGGGGAGCTCCCTTCCTCCCACCCGTTGGTGGAGAGGGGCTTCCATGCAAATATGTAAACTGAGGACTTCACCTGCCCAAGTAGATACATCGTTACCCTTGTCGCGTGCTTGGCGGCGGGGGGCAGGAGAGGAGCTCCGGGTCGATTCCGCTGCGTGCGGCCGCGTCGGCGGTCGATCTCCACTCTAGGCCGAGCCTCGCTCTAGGCCGAGCCTCCAGGCCGAGCCCGCTCCAGGCCGAGCCTCGCTCCAGGCCGAGCCTCGCTCCAGGCCGAGCCTCGCTCCAGGCCGAGCCTCGCTCCAGGCCGAGCCTCGCTCCAGGCCGAGCCTCGCTCCAGGCCGAGCCTCGCTCCAGGCCGAGCCTCGCTCCAGCCGAGCCTCGCTCCAGGCCGAGCCTCGCTCCAGGCCGAGCCTCGCTCCAGGCCGAGCCTCGCTCCAGGCCGAGCCTCGCTCCAGGCCGAGCCTCGCTCCAGGCCGAGCCTCGCTCCAGACCGAGCCTCGCTCCAGGCCGAGCCTCGCCCGGGCTGCTGCTTTGCCGGCGACGGGAGAGAGGGGAAAAGGGGGGCGGCCGGCTCCCGCTTTGCCGCGATGGGAGAGAAAGGGAAAGGGGCGGCGACGTCGGCTGGGCTCCAGGATCCACCGGGCTAGGGCTCCCGATCTCTCCCCTGCATCCATTTCTCCCTTTTTTCTCCCCCTGTACCCCGAGCCCCCCCTCCTCCCTTTATTTTTTTTTTTTGCTTTTCTTCTGTACCCAGCCCCACCCCCTGCTGAACCCGATCCCACTCCACTGAACCTGATCCCCCTTGGCTGAACCGATCCCCCTGGCTGATCTCATCTCCTCCCCCCTTTATATCCAATTTCATATATATATATATTATATAATATAATAATATATATTATATAATAATATATATATTATATAATATTATATATATATATATATAAATTCTAAGCACGCGCACATAAAACCTCCGCACGCACGCCCGAGGACCCGCACGTGCTCAAACGGGGTCGCACCGACTCGTCGCCCACAACACGCCCCTAGGCTGATATTTGGGGAGGGTCCCACTCGCCCGGCTACGGGGTTGTACAATAGCGGAAAAGGGTGAAAGAGATTTCACCTTTCCGTTAGCAACTATGATTTTTATTATTAATCATATTTTTGTTCGTCTGAGTTAGAGATGACAATGTAACAAGGAGTATAGTGATTTTCGATATTGAGAGATACAGATCTTTACCTTTAAATCATTGCAGAAGACGTGTAATAGCCCGGCCCATGGCACTCAGAGGCTGCGCACAGCATGGCCCAAGCTCCGGCACTGCTACAGGGCTGCAGCCCAATACACCCCAACGCCTCTCCCGCCTATTTCTCAGCAAGGCGCGTTGTTGGCGCTAGACATCGAACCCGCAACCCTTGATAAACCACTCTTCCAACAGTGTCTATCACCGACTGAGCTGCAGCTCAGCTGGTGATAGACACTGTTGGAAGAGTGGTTTATCAAGGGTTGCGGGTTCGATGTCTAGCGCCAACAACGCGCCTTGCTGAGAAACAGGCGGGAGAGGCGTTGGGGTGTATTGGGCTGCAGCCCTGTAGCAGTGCCGGAGCTTGGGCCATGCTGTGCGCAGCCTCTGAGTGTCATGGGCCGGGCTGTTACATAAAAAGTGCACTTTTTATGTAACAGCCCGGCCCATGGCACTCAGAGGCTGCGCACAGCATGGCCCAAGCTCCGGCACTGCTACAGGGCTGCAGCCCAATACACCCCAACGCCTCTCCCGCCTGTTTCTCAGCAAGGCGCGTTGTTGGCGCTAGGCATCGAACCCGCAACCCTTGTTAAACCACTCTTCCAACAGTGTCTATCACCAACTGAGCTGCAGCTCAGCTGGTGATGAGCACTGTTGGAAGAGTTGCTATCAAGGGTTGCGGGTTCGATACCTAGCGCCAACAACGTGCCTTGCTGAGAAACAGGCGGGAGAGCGTTGGGCGTTGGGGTGTATTGGGCTGCAACCCTGTAGCAGTGCCGGAGCTTGGGCCATGCTGTGCGCAGCCTCTGAGTGCCATGGGCCGGGCTGTTATATAAAAAGTGCACTTTTTATGTAACAGCCCCGGCCCATGGCACTCAGAGGCTGCGCACAGCATGGCCCAAGCTCCGGAACTGCTACAGGTTTGCAGCCCAAATACACCCCAACGCCTCTCCCGCTTGTTTCTCAGCAAAGGCGCGTTGTTGGCGCTAGTATCAAACCCGCAACCCTTGATAGTAACTCTTCCAACAGTGCTCATCACCAGCTGAGCTGCAAGGCGCTCAGAGGCTGCGCACAGCATGGCCCAAGCTCCGGCACTGCTACAGGGCTGCAGCCCAATACACCCAACGCCTCTCCCGCCTGTTTCTCAGCAAGGCGCGTTGTTGGCGCTAGGTATCGAACCCGCAACCCTTGATAAACCACTCTTCCAACAGTGTCTATCACCAACTGAGCTGCACCAACTGAGCTGCAGCTCAGTTGGTGATAGACACTGTGGAAGAGTGGTTTATCAAGGGTTGCGGGTTCGATACCTAGCGCCAACAACGCGCCTTGCTGAAAACAGGCGGGGAGAGGCGTGTGGGTGTATTGGGCTGCAGCCCTGTAGCAGTGCCGGAGCTTGGTCCATGCTGTGCGCAGCCTCTGAGTGCCATGGGCCGGGCTGTTACAAGACGCACCTAGAGCTCTCATAAATATCTCCTTTTGGTCCATCATTATAGACTTAGGAAATCAAAATATGAGACCGTTTTTCCCAAACTTGATAAACAGTAATTTTAGAAAGTCTTAGCAATTTCACTTTAGAATTTATTTGTCTTTAACTCACTTAAATCAACTCACTTGGATTTAAAGAAAAGGACTAGCTAGTACTTGTGAGCCTTATAATTAATCACCTCTCCGTGGAAACGATTTTTACTCACTCTCTATTACTTGATTCGACACGTGCACTCGCATAGTTTACATATACCTATTTCGGGCATTAGGGGATCGTGTTGTAAGATCTTAAGGAGCCGAGGAATGGTGAAGAGTCTTGTCTAATACACTGTTAGAAAGGCGGAGAGGGACATGGACGTACCCAAGATTTGGGAACCACTATAAAAATATCTGTGTCATCTATGACTGTTCTTGAAAGCACAAATCAATTAATAACTAAGCACAGAAATTTAGATATAGGTCTGATTAATTAAAAAGGACTAAAACTATTCACCCCCCTCCCCTCTAGGTATTTAGTTGACCTTGAAAACAAAAACTTTCAAGTGGTATCAGAGAGAGGTTGGCTTATTAAAGACTCAACAGTCTGAGTAGATCTCCAAGGTCAACAAGGAAAGATAGCTCATATGGGTTCAGGAGTGAACCACAAAGAGCTAGGGGCCATGAAACTTCGTATCTGTAGAATGAAGGGTTTGACTATGAAAGGAGAGGGTTAGGCTCTTTATGGAGCTGACAGCTGACCCTAGAATTTTTATTACAGTCAAAGAGGGACCATTCATCCCTATAAAGGTCTCAGCTCTGGATTCTAATATCCAGACTCCAAAGACATACTCTGAAATGACTAAGGATGAAGTCATTCTTGCCGGAATGGATAAGAGGGAACAAGATATAATATTCAGTATCATTGATGACTCTACCTTCCAAAACCTAGTTCATTGCAAGACATATAAGGAGATGTGGGACACACTAGTTGTCTACATGGAGGGGACAGAAGAAGTGAGGGATGACATGAATGTTGAAGCTGGGAAAATTCCCAACCTCAAAAATAGGATCAAGGCAGCCTAAGGTTACTGTCTACTATCGACATCACAGATCAAGTGGCTAGCACGAGAGATAGGAAACTATCTATAAGCACACCCCAAATGCTCCAGCAGGGAGGTCCCACCATGTACCCGGAAGCTTAGAAGAAGCTTCACCTCCGCAACCAAAAAGCTGGACGAGGTACTAAGTAGGCATGGACTAGACAAGTATCCACTTAGGGGGACCTCGACCTCTTCCAAAAGTGACATTTCCAGTACCCCTGGGGGGCTATTTATAGAGAAATCCTGGGGGGGGGGGTATATGCGAGTATCCAGCTTCAGCCAACGAGTTCCAAGGGATACTCGCCCATACTCACGAGTTACTTGTACAAGCTCGCCTCTGCTCGCCAAAGCTCGCCACAGCTCGCCCCTGCTCGCCTCTGCTCGCCCAAGCTCGCCACAGCTCACCCCTGCTGGCCCAAGATCGCCACAGCTTGCCCCTGCTCGTCTCTGCTCGCCCAAGCTCGCCTCTGCTCGCCACAACTCACCTCTGCTCGCCGAATGGTCTGTGAATAACCGTCTGTCGGGGTACTTCTGATCTCGACGAATTATGGGTTATACAGGGGTATCTGCACAACATGCCAAAGGGCAAGCAGGACCAAGACCTCCTTCAAGAGCCTTAGTACCAAAGACTCAATAAGATGTTTATACCTCCTGCATATGGATATATTTGGTCCTATGTTAGTTCAAAGTCTAGGTAGGAGAGTTTACACTCTTGTGGTTGTTGATGACTTTTTAGATTTGCCTGAGTGCTCTTCATAAGGAAGAAATCTGAAACCCCGATGTCTTCCAGACATTTGTTAAGCAAATTCAGAATGAATTCAACAGTACAGTGGCCAAACCAGAAGTGACTATGGGACTGAGTTTCAGTCCGAGTGCATGACAAGGTTCTGTAAAGGGCATGAGATTCATCAAGAGTTCTCCTCTCCTAGAACACTATAGTAAATGAAATTATTGAGAGGAAAAATAGAAACTCTCATAGAGGCTGGTAGGACTGTTACGTGACGTATCTCTCCCAGAATATTTCTGGGCTGAGGTAGTAAGCACTGCATGTCATGTCCTTAATAGGGCTTCCATCACAAAAGCCACATGAATACTCCCTATGAGATTCTGAAGGCAGAAAACCAAATTATCCTACTTCAGGATTTTTGATAGCAAGTGTTATGTACTGAACAATGGTAAGTTCTATGTGAATAAGTTTGCTGTCAAGTCTCAAGAAGGGATATTTGTTGGGTAGAGCAAAATACTAGGGCATATAGAATCTACAACTTGACTGGTCAAGTTGTAGAAGAATCAATGCATGTTGTCTTTGATGAGTCAAACTTAATTAACCGTGATCTACCTAGCTCCTCTTCTAGTTCTGCAGGTTTAAAGGAGGTGATGGGCAAGCTTACCATCAGGGAAGGTGATCCAGTAGTACAAGATAAGAAAGAAGATGAGTGTTGTCCAGGAGGAGCTCAAGACTCATAAGCTAAGGATGAAGAACAACCATCTAAGGACAATGAAGAATAACCAGCTGAGGACAATGAAGAACAACAAGCTGTGGCAAGATTGCCTCCATCTGGGAGATATCTGAGGACCATCCAGCACACCAAATCATTCATGATACAAGACATGAAGTCCATACAAGAAGCAAGAGCATCAACACAGCTCTCTGTTCAAGCTTCCTATCTCAAGAAGAGCCCAATAAGCTTGAAGAGGCTATCAATGACCAATTCTAGATTGGAGCAATGCAGGAAGAGCTGAACCAGTTCAAGAGGTGTAGAGTCTGGAAGTTGATTCTCAGACCTAAGAGACATAATATCATAGGAACTAAGTGGATCTACATGAATAAGTTAGATGAGAATGACATTATTGTCAAGAACAGAGTCAGATTGGTGGCAAAAAGATATAGACAAGAAGAAGAATAGACTTTGACTAGATTTTTGCCCAGTAGCCAAGATGGAAACAATAAGGCTATTCCTTGCATTTACTATCTATCAATGATTCAAAGTCTACCAGATGGATGTGAAGTCAACATTCTTGAATGAGGACTTAAAAGAGGAAGTATATGTGAATCAGCCATCGGGTTTTGTAGACCCTCACTTTTCTGATTTTGTTTATAGGCTTAGAAAAGTTCTATATGGGTTGAAGCAAGCCCCTAAAATATGGTATGAAAGATTGTCTAGTTCCTCATTGAGAACAAATTCTCAAGGGGAAAATAGACAAGATCCTATTCCTAAGGAAAATAAGGGTAAGATCATCCTAGTCCAGATATGACGATGACATTATCTTTCGATCTACTGAGGACAACCTTTGCAGAAAGTTTGCTAAACTTATGCAAGGGACATTTGAGATGAGCAGCATAGGTGAGCTCAGTTTTTCTTGGGATTCCAAGTAAGATAGACTAATGATGACTTGTGCATATCCCAGTCAAAGTTTACCAGAGAGTTGATTAAGAAATATGGTATGGAGAATGCCTCCACCATGAGAACTCCCATGGGGTCGAGCATGACTATAGACAAGATGAGACAGGGAAACCTGTTGATGAGTCTTTGTATAGAAGGATAATTGGCTCCCTTCTATATTTGACTGTTAGTAGGTCTGACATCATGTACGTTATATGTGTCTGTGCTAGGTATCAAGTCTGCCCTAAAAATCACATTACTCTGCTGCAAGAGAATTTTAAGGTATCTTAAGGCACAACAGATCTTGGCCTATGGTACCCTAGGAATAGAGATTTTGATCTAACAGGATTTTCAGATGCAGATTATGCAGGCTGCAAAGAAGACAGGAAATGTACTACTGGTACATGTCAATTCCTAGTTGGAAGACTGGTGTCATGAAGCAGCAAGAAGCAGATCAACGTGACTATCCCAACTACAGAGTCAGAGTACATTTCAGCAGACAGCTGTTGTGCTCAATTGTTGTGGATTCAACATCAGCTTGAAGATTACAATATTAAGAAAAGTAAAACTCCTCTTTATTGTGATTCTACTAGTTTCATTTCTATTGCTAGGAATTCTGTCTCACACGGCAGGACTAAGCACATATAAATTAAGTATCATTTTATTAGGGAGCATGTGGAGAAAGCAGACATTAGCCTAGAGTTTGTCTCCACAGACAAACAAGTGGTTGATATCTTCACTAAGCCACTAGATGAAACCAAGTTCAACACCTTCAAGATTGAATTTGGTATGTTGAAATTAGAAAAGCTTCAGATACTCCCTAAGGTATTATTTTTGGTACAAGCTTGTTCTTCTTGCAGGTGATGCATATCTAGTGAAAATCAAGAACAAGATGAGTGCAGATGCTCCTATTGAGGGGGGAGCAAGTCCAGTAGCTGCAGGACTAAAGTTAGCCTTATATAAAGAGCAAGCTGGCAATTGCACTACTGGCCTCATCTACATCAACTAGGGGGGAGAACACAAGGGAGAGAAAGAACTGATGCACCTCCCTGACTATCTGAAGAAGTCAAAAAAAGGGGAGAGAGTGATTGATCAAGTTCAAGTAGTATCCAAGGGGGGAGAGACAAGCTCAAGAATGGGAGAGAGACAAGCTCAAGAAATGATCAATCCCAAACATGACAGAAAGATAGGGGGAGAAAGTTATGGGGAGAAGAAATTGATCAAGCTGAGAGGTAAACCTCTATTGTAACGCACACCCTACAACAATCCAGGGGAGCAGGTAAAACTTCATTTAGGTAAAAATTCATCTTCATGAATTTAATAAGTTTTTTATTACTGCCTATGTGATGTGTATCTCATTGACTAAGGAAGTTGATCAATGGTTTTGACATCTTCAAATTGGGGGAGATTGTTTGGTCCATTGATCCCAATGACCCTGATTTGATGATGTCAAACAGGTCAATGAGATAGACATAGTTGTATTTGATGTGTGGTAATTCATGTGTTGCAGGACAATCCTTGTGACAAAATTAGGCAGGTGGACTCATAGAAGTGGCTGGAAGGGCATGAGATTTGCATAAGTCCACAAACGTTGACTGAAGTCTATTCACTCAACGCCAAGTAAGTAAAATCGTTTAGTATAGTCAGCCAAGCATGTTGGCTAGCAAGAAAATCAGCTAAGTCCACAGACATTTAGTGAGTTGAGCTCACTCAATGCCATATAACAAAAAGCGTCGTGACAGTCAAAGCCTAAACATAAATAAGCTGAAATGTGGCTAAGTTCACAGGCGTTGCGTGTAGTCTACTCGCTCAATGTCATACAACAAGAAGCTGTGAGATAGGCTAAGATAGTCAAAGTCTAAATAGAAATGAGCAGGAAAGTGGCTAAGTTTATATGCGTTGAGTGTAGCTCATTCACTCAACGCCAAAGCCCAGTCAGTCAAACCCACAAAATTTCTGTGTTGAATTTTGTCTAAGTAGTTAAGTGTTGAGTGTAGCTCACTCACACAACGTCATGAGACAGAAAATCTATCTAAGTAGTTAGGCACTGAGTGTAGCTAACTCACTCAATGCCATGAGACAGAAAATCTATCCAAGTAATTAAGCGTTGACGGTAGCTCACTCACTCAACGCCATGAGAGAGAAAATCTGTCTAAGTAGTTAGGCGTTGAGTGTAGCTAACTCACTCAACGCCATGAGACAGAAAATCTATCTAAGTAGTTAAGCATGAGTGTAGCTCACTCACTCAATGCCATGAGATGGAAAGTCTGTCTAAGTAGTTAAGCGTTGAGTGTAGCTCACTCACTCAATGCCATGAGACAAGAAAATCTATCTAAGTAGTTAGGCGTTGAGTGACGCTTGCTCACTCAACGCAATGGGGCTATAGCGTTGACTGAATCCTAGTCAGTCAGAGTCACTGTGTTCTTCTTGACACAAAAAATTGGCTGTCCAAATGCGTCGATTGTTTTTACTTTCGTCGAGCTGTGCTCAGAGTTCGTCGAACTGAGTTTAGAGTTCGTCAAACTAAGCTTTACTTTTTCGTCAAGCTGAATTCTGAGTTCGTCAACTGAGCTTTCACTTTTCGTCGAGCTGAGCTCTGTGTCGTCGTCGAACTGAGTTCTGAGTTCGTCAAACTGGACTTTCATTTTTCGTCAAGCTGAACTTTGAGTTCGTCGAACTGAGCCTTTGCTACTGATGCTTGATTTTGTCTAAGTCCAGAGAGATGGTGACGTCAACAAAGTCAACAAGTCAAAGCAGGTTCAAATATTGTGGGAATGCTGCTAGAGGCGTTGGGGGGCCAGCTGCCATGATTTTCTACACTAGGAAAGAGATTACTCGTTGGGGCCCACACAAAGCAAAGACCCGTTGAATTAGGTGTCAATGGAAAGCAGGTGGCTGAATCACAGCCACCAATTATGGTGGGGCCCACTGCTCAATGTGATGCTAATCGACGTCTTAAAAAGAGCAGGATCAAATCGAAAAAAACAACGAATCATTCACTAATCAATCAATCAAACATCGAGAAAAGACGCAATTAGGGTTCTCTGGATTCGCAATCTTGCGGCTGGACGACGTCTTCTTCCTCGTGTTCTCGTCGAGATAGAAGTAGGAATTCAGTTCAGAGATCCTGAACGCGAAAAGAGTTAGTTGCTGCAATACTCATCTGTGACAGCAAGATCAGGATTGATTCCTGAAGAAGAAGCAGAGTTTTCTGCAAGTTGCTTCCAGAACAAGCCGGGGTTCAATTAAAGATTTCTTTCTCAACTTGTTGTTGTGAAGAAGAAGATATGGATGATATCTGCTCAGTCCAGGGAGACAGACTCAGAGAACTTTCTCTGGTGTCTGAGTATTTCATTTCTGTGACATTCTCTGTAAGATCCAATTTGTATTTGAGGGTAGGATTCTTTAGGGAATCTGAGTGTAGGCATGTGCTATAAAGACCGCTGTAAGATCTGTTGTAGATCTGAGAGTAAGATCCATTCTGGGATCTGAGGGTAGGATTCTTGTTAGAATCTGAGTGGTAAGGCCTTGTGCCTGAGTGTAGTCCTGTGTTATGAAGGCCGAGGCAGGATCCGGTTGGGATCTGAGTGGTAGGGCTTAGTGCCTGAGTTGTAGGTCTTGGATAAGACTGAGTGGTCCTACGAGATCGTGTTGTAAGCTCTTAAGGAGCCGAGGAATTGGTGAAGAGCCTTATCTAACATACTTTTAGAAAGGCAGAGAGGGACAGTGGACATACCCAAGATCGGGGAACCACTATAAAAATATCTGTGTCGTATGTGATTGTTCTTGAAAGCACAAATCAATTAATCACTAAGCACATGAATTCATATATAGGTCTGATTAATTAAAAAGGACTAAAACCTCTTCACCCCCTCCCCCCTCTAGGTATTTAGTTGACTTTGAAAACAAGACTTTCAGGGGATATGTAGGTAGACACCTTGGAGCAACCGATTTGTGTTGATGTTTATTGTATCGTCTCATATTTGTTTTGCGTCAAAAAAGAGATAAGGTGGAGATTGTTGTTTGATAGGGGTATTTTAGTCTTTTTTTTTGTTTTGCCATAATTTCTCCTATAAATAAAAAGAGGTTAGGGTTATTAGAGAGTTGAGAGAGTGATGTGTTGTAATTTGTATTGGTTTCTTCTTTCTGTCCCCCACCGGTGATAGTTGATAACCCCTCCCCGTGAACGTATGTGTTTCTCGCCGAACCACGTAAATCACATCATATTTATTGTTTGTGGTTGTGTGATTTTGATTTTTTCGCATCATTTCGCACAACAGTTGCGATAGTGTCCAACACGATGACACTCTCGTCACTCGCAGCTCCCAAGAGCACGATATCAGTCCTGAGGGTATCGAGTGGGAGAGATTTTTATTTAATTAAATAAAAAAAGATGATGATATAATTGAATATTAGAGGGCTAGAATTGCTTTTATATATTGTCCACACCATAACATCAAAAGAGGATATAATTATATATATTAGCTAGTAAGAAAATGATGCACCTTGGCTCCCTCAACTAACGGGATTGGAAGACACGTGGCTTCAAATGCTTTAACCAAAGAAGACAAGGCCACCAGATAGATTTTGGCGAGGAGATCCCATGTGTTAAGAAGATTAAGCTGCGGATTAATGGCCTTAATCACCCTTATTTTTTGCTTCCTCCTTTGGATTAGTATCCTTTTAGCAGCAACGATGTTCCTCTGCTCTGTTATCTTCAACCATGAAAAGAATATTTTGTTCTGTAATGGAAAAATATTTATCATTTATTAATCTATATATATATATATAATACAAAATTGCTTCTGTAATATTACATAATTCTATTGTAATTTCACAAACTATATGTTTACAAATAAGTTTGACCTCCCATCCCATGCATAGATTGCTAAGTTGTCAGCTGTCTTTATATATACAAGTAACGGGCACAAAACTCCATCCCTAGAACCAACTACAACACAACTCATCCGCGAGATTAATTAATTAATGTTTTTTAAAATAAATGCATTATTAATTAATTAATGCAAAAAATAAATATACCTTTTTTTTTGTTAAAAAATTTTCATCATTTGTATCATTAATTTTCTATCATTATGTTTCTAAATCTAATTGGTGGATTTTAATCATTATTTCTTTAAATCAATTTTAATAAATTTTGCATGCCTAATAACGACCTATCATAGTAGATATAAGAGCTTTACTAAACTTTATTTTTTCAATTTTATAAATTTTTATCATTAATTTTAATTTAAGAATAGCTTGTAACCTAAATGAGAATCGTAATTTTTTTGAAAAAAAATATAATTATGTTAAGTTATTAAATGAAAATAATAAGATTAAATTTGTCATTTTTGAATGTTTCATCAAAATAACTTTTTTCTTTTAATATTGTAAGGATAGATATACACGTATTCGATTCTTCTACATTTCATTTGAAATGGAGGGGATCCATTTCAGTATTGTGTGAACAATATAAGTTCAAAAGTTATTCTGTAGACAAGATTTTTTTGACTAAAAAAAATATAAAAGATTGGAAAATGTTGAACCAGTTGGCTCAAAATGAACTTCATCATGACTGTGAAGTGGTTCCTCCCCATTTCTGACTGATATACACACGGACGCTATCGGGGAAAAATGCAAAACATTTATCTTCTCAATTATATCTACACTATTAATGTCTACATTTTAAACATACATGCCATGCCATCTTCATATTTTGTTATTATGTAATTTGAATTGTTTTCCCATTAAATTCATGCAAGAATTTACTAATTAAGCCTTATCATTTATAACCCCGCAGTCAAATCTCTGATCCCCCAAACTCTTTTCGCACGTGTGTAATTATATCAACATTAAGCTCACCTTGGCTACAGCTTTGGCGGCCATGGCCGCCTCCGCCCTGGCGTTGACGAATCTCCATTGCATCAACCTCGCCGCCATTATCTTAAGCCTATGCCCCGCCACCTCTCTCTCCGACGGCTCCTTCTTCTGCCGCAAATATCCCAACACTCCGGTCATCCGCCTCCTCCCACCGCTCTCCCCTTTCGCCTCCGCCGGCGGGTACCTTCCCGGAGACAGCGCCCATGCGGAAGGCGTCACCGTCACGCCGACGACAACTTTCCTACAGTTTTCCCCCACCGTCTCCACCCTGTTCTCCTTCGAAGACCGGCGAACACCGTCGCCGCCGCTGCCAGACCGGCTCTTCGCAGTAGAACTCGACCGCGGCAGTGGGCGGGCACCGTGGTTGGGTGATAGAGGAGGTGCCACGTGGCAGAGCCGCGGCGTAGCGCTTCTGCTCCGGGACGAATTTCCCGGCGAGTGAGGGCGGCTGCTCCCCATATTTCGTCTTTCCGGCGTCTCTGTTCGCATCTGCCGCGTGTCGGTTTTCCCCTGGCTGCCTTTCTTAAATACCTCTGGGTATGAATGTAATTTGCTGGAAAAATATGGTGATTGTTATTAGCATTATAGTTTAGGCTAGTCATACTATGTTTTCTAGTAATTTCTCGTGTATTTTGAAAATACGTCATGTATATGCAGTTTTAGAAAAATTACTCAACACGAAAGTTGTAGATCTCGACGACGAAAGTTGTAGATCTCGTCGAGATCTAGAACTTTCATGTTGAACATTTTTTCTAAAAATGTATCTACAAGACGTATTTGTAAAAGGTGTGAAATCTGGTTGTATTTTCAAAATAAGTCTTGTACATGCATTTTTAGGAAACACGTATTTTCTAAAAGACGTGAGAAATAAGTCTTGTAGATCTCGTCGAGATGTACAACGTTCGTGTTGAAAACTTTCCTGTACAATACGTATTTTCTAAAAGACGTGAGAAGTTAAGAGAAAATATAGTGCAACTAATCAAAACTGTCATGCTGATAACTAACACCAAAAACAAAGATGATTTTCGAGATTGTGACAGCTGGAGCAGGAACTGCGAGGCACGTTGGCGGAGTAGGTTAAGGAAAGCGAAGGGAACTAGGGAAGAGAAGAATCGGGAGCTGATTCGCACCACATAAGTCGGTTGGGCGCACGTTAACGTTGGAGGGAGATATTGCATTATTTTCTTTTTAAAAATATATATTAATAATAATAATATTATTATTATTAAGTTTAGACCTTTGAAAAGGACGGATCACCATTTTAGACGCGCGGTCATTTTTGCTTAATTAACACTATCACTCGGGTATTTCTGTAAAATGAACATTTGAGAAAATCGGCTCCTATTTAATTTAATTTAATTTCTTAATGAAATTATATTCGTTTTTTCATTAAAAAAACATGAAAACATACCTTAAATATTTTTCAAACAGAAAATCAGGGCACGGTGGCCCCTACAATGTCACCTAACCACAAAATTAAGATCAAGTTAAGCCAAAAGAAGAAGAATAAAAAACAGGAGGAGAAATAGAACGAGGGCTCAAATAAGACATTGCGGGCTGGGACAACGCTTGGCTTGGAAATATCCTTGCTGAAACAGTGTCTTTGAGCACCAACATTATCTTGTGCTCACTGGATTCACACGACGGTTGTCCCTCGACAAGCAAATTGAGTGACAGCTACAATACTATGTTGGGGTTGCGAGTGGTGGGACAACCGTCATTTAAAATACTTCATCTTGCTGCTCCTCCATGCTGGGGACTCATCCGTCAAGTGCGTTGTCCGGCGCTACAGTGGTCTCTTCCCGCCGTAGAGTGTTGATAAGAGAACGGGAAAGATCAGTATTGTCAAGCCCTTGTCGGGCAGCTACGATACTATGTTGGGGGTTGCGAGTGGTGGGACCACCGTCATTCAAAATACTTCATCTTGTTGTTCCTCCACGCGGGTGACTCATTCGGCAAGTGCGTTGTCCGGTGCTACAGTGGTCTCTTCCCGCCGTAGAGTGTTGATAAGAGAACTGGAAGGATCAGTATTGTCTAGCCCATGTCGGGCAGACCCCTGGGTTGTACGAGTGCTCCTCCTCGCCATTGGTGTTAGTCATGAGTATCGTTGTGCGGAGGATAATATCTTCAGGGTCCTCTTCAAGCTTTGGGGAACTCGCTCCCCATAGGTGTCGTCAAACTATTGTGGATCACTCGAGGCCCTTGGTGGGCCAGACTAATTAAACTGTCTTAGACCGCAGAGCGGTTGAGCGCACAAATAGTCACGGAAAGTAAAAAGCTGGCAATACAAAAAAATTTAATGTAGAAAACCCCGGAAATGGGTGAAAAGCACGCGTGGTCGGATCAGTGCCGACCAAACTTCCACTAGTCTTAAGTGTTG
Source organism: Platanthera guangdongensis (assembly GCA_039583875.1). NCBI lineage: Eukaryota > Viridiplantae > Streptophyta > Magnoliopsida > Asparagales > Orchidaceae > Platanthera > Platanthera guangdongensis. Next base: position 18,808,226 of record CM077152.1, read on the forward strand.
TTAAAAAGTTTTTTTTTAAAGAATGCGAGGTTGACAGACCGCTCTTTATTATAGTTGCTAAGAGAGAAACAGATGCTCGAAGGGTGACAGACCACCACTCACGGAGCTAAGTTTTTCACTTGTTGCAGTAGGGAGCTTCACACTTTGGATGTTTTGGAATCTTTGGTTGTTGCTTGGAGGCTTGAGTGGTGCATTTTGTATGGTTTTATCCCTGCTGCTTGTCTCTTTTTGTGTGTGGAGGAATCTGGAGTGCTGATCTTGTTGGCAGCTGGGATGCTTGTTTTTGAGTGGAGAATGCGATGCGTTTGTAGCGGTTCTTAGAACGGAGCACGCGGCAGCACGCTTGGAGCGGTCTTGAGAGTGGAGCATACGGAGGCGCACTTAGAGCGAACTTGAGAGCGGAGTGCACAACAGCATGCTTAGTGTAGTCTTGAGTGTGTAGCGCACGACAACGCGCTTCAAATGGAGCACGTGGCGCCGCACAAGAAAGCACCGTGCGTGGAAGGGCGCAAGGTGGAAGCGTGTGGAGGCGCGCAAAGAGGGAAAAAAGGAGAAGTATAGAGGGAAGGGGAGGGGAAGTGGAGAGAGGAGAGCGTATGAGAAAATCCGGGGAGCCAAGCATGGAAATGAAGCATGGTCTTGGGTCCTATTTATAGGCCACCAAAATAGTTACGGTAGTTACCCGGTTTTCTACATACCGTAACCACGATAATTACTATTCGCAGACCGATTTTATAAAGTTCTACATGCATATTATTTTATTAATGTTTATTAAATGCAGCCGCTCTTAGTTTTTGGCTAAACACCCCCATGACAGGTTGTTACGGGGTGGTTATGTGAGATTGCATGGAGATTGTGTGTGGTCACGCGAGACTCAACCAGCGAGGGTCAGCCGATGGAGGGATCTAGGCCGCCACTAATGGAAGGCTGGGCGGCTAGGGGGCTGCCCAACTTGGGAGGCCATGGGGTCGCCCAATCCAGGTGGCCAAAGGGGTGGGCGATCATGGGGCCGCCCTCCCTCTTGCGGCGGAAGGGCCTCCCGGATCTGGGCGGCCAGAAGGCCCCGCGATCCAGGCGACCAGATGGCAGGAATGTATGAGGGTTGGCTGCCCTCCACATCAAAAGGGGCCGCCCGATCCGAGCAGCTAGAAGGGCTGGGCGGCCTGGGAGCCGCCCACCCTCTGTAGCAAATGGGGTTGTCACCCTGATCTAGGCGGCCAGGAGGCCGCCCGATCGGGGCGTCCAAAGGGCAGGACGGCGGCCCGCCTTATACAGCAAAAGGGGCCACCGCCAGGATCTTGGCGGCTACGAGGCCACCCGATCCGGGCGGCCAGAGGGCTGGGCGGCGGCCCGCCCTCTGCAGCAGAAGGGGCCGCCTGGATCTAGGCGTCAAGGAAGCCGCCAGATCCAGGCGGCCTGGAAGAGGGCGGCCTTCCAGGGAGAGGCTACGCACTGTGCGCTGAGATGCACATTTTCTTAACAAAAATAAAAAATTGTATAACAACTCCCCATTAATTAATTATAATGCGTTTATTCTAAGATGCATTAATCAGTTAACGGGGGGGGGGGGGGGGGGGGGGGGGGGGGGGGGGGGGTTGACCTGTGTGTTTCGGTCTGACGGCTCATTAGCCATGGGCCCGGTCAGGCCTGATCCATTCATGAATTAGGCCTCTGGCCCCATTTAATTTTTACCAAATTAAGGTTTTGTTTGGGGGACTTATTTTTACCGGTCAAGCGGTTACGATCGCATGAACCGGATCTTAATTAATGTCCGGTTCAAGCGGTCGTAACCGCTTGACCGGTGAAAATAAGGCTCCGTTTTGGGGGACTTATTTTCACCGGTCAAGCGGTTACGATTAAGGTCCGGTACATGCGGTCGTAACCGCTTGACCTGTGAAAATAAGTCCCCCCCCCCCCAAACAGAACCTAAGTCCCCTTAAACGTAGCGTAAGTAGAGCTTGGCCTGGGCCTGGACCCAGCCTGACTTCGACTTGTGAAGTGGATCCGATCCGCGACTACGTGACTCGCCGCGTATCACGCGACGGAAGATAGTCGATCAATTTCAATGACGCAAAATCATAAAGCAGAAGAAAGTCCACAAATACAATCACAGACGACAAAAGATATACGTGGTTCAGAGATGAGCTCCAACTTCCATGGGGAGAGCGTGCCGAAAAGATCCACTATAATCAATGAAGTTACAAGTTACAAACAGAGACCGTTAACACGGTCGAACAACAAGAGAAAAACAAAAAAGCTGAAGAAGAACGTTGTCGCCGGTGCTGTCACCGCCGATATCGCCCTATCTTCTTCCTCTTGTATCTGCCGCCTCCTGCAACTGTTGTCGCTGCCTGGATACACTACTGCACAGCCGGCCGCCGGGATGAGCACAGCCAGATGTCGATCTGTATGGATCACCTGAACGCCACCGCCTCTCTGTTGTCGCCAGAGCTTGAAACTGCCGCCTCCGACTGGATTGGTCTGCCGCCGCTGGACAGAACCACCTCCACCTGATCTCGTCGTCCGGACCGCACTGGAGCCGCCACCGCTGGACGGCCCTGCCTGCTGCCGCTTGGAGTCGCCGCCTCCTAACCTGCTGCTTCCTGGAGTCGTCGCCTCCTCCTGTGGCTGCCTGGAGTCGCAACCTGATGCCTGCCAACTGGAAGACACTGGGGCCTCCACCGCTGGACAGCTCCTCCTGAACCCACCTGATGTCGCTGCCTAGCTTCTTCAACGTCGGATGCGTCGTCGAGGGTGGATGGCCTGATGGCTCCCAAGTTTCTCTTCTTCCTTGCTTTGGTTTTTATCTCAAATGGGATGACTGCACTTGATGGCGTAAATTGATCGGGATACAGCCCACTTCTTATATATGTGAAAATCTCCCTCTCCAATTAAGGAGATAGCACAAGCAGAGGAAATGTCATTGATGACACCGACCAAGAAAGGAAGGAGTCAACCAATCCTCCTAATACCATTCCTAAATTAGGATTCCCCCTTTAATTGATATTATTAAAGATAGATTACCCCAGATTAGGAATCGTGGTCTCCCACAGATCGATAACGTGTCGCGATCCCGACGATCCGCGCACGTGGATTGCGGAGGTGTCATAAACTCAACACCCCTGAGCATGCAGAAGTTATTCCGTCCGAAATCCGGGCGACCAATTTTGCTCGCGCACGATTACCCAAACCGGTTCCCACGCCCTTCGTGTTTTTAGTTTTTCCTCTCTCTAAATCTCCCTCCATACCTCCACGTCGCAAGAGTTCCTCTCTCACACCATTCTAGATTAAGGAACGGAGACCGATTACAATAATCTTTTTTACTTAAAGTGAATTAATTATTATGCAAGTAGAGGCGTGCTCACATAGGTAGGGCTCATGAGTTCTATTTTTCATGACGACATAATTTTGCCTATTTTTTATATAATAATTTATTTAAAATGTATATAATTTTTTAGAATTATTTTTACATCCACCACATCATGCAACAATGTGTTGAAGGTTTCCTTTGGCAGTTGGCACGGTGGTTGCCGCCATCAACACGAATTAAATTGTCATTTGTTAACGTTCATCTAAAGAATTTCATCCACTTTTATGTTCAAACAGATGATATTTGTTCGATAATTCATAATAAATGACGTTTTAATCCATATGTTTACAATTGCTATCACCGTGCCAAACGGAGTCAAAGTCCACCATCAACTTTGTTGTTATTATAATTATAATAATATGATAGATGTAAGAAAGAGAGGGAGAAAGTAGGAGATCTCTTCCATCTCTATCAATTATTATTATCTCTTGTGCTAATTTTGAAATAAAGTATAGTAGATTTTTTTGTCTTAATGCAGATGAGTTTCCAATGTTTTATGATGTTAAACTGATAGAGATGCAGTATTTTAATTTTTTAAAAAATAAGCACATCCCACAAGCCTCCTGATTAAATAAGGTCACCCAAGCTTTTGGAGGGGTTGAACGCACAAATAGTCACAGAGTATTATTTTATAATTTTACCATCCCCCTCCCCGGCCGAATCTTGCGACCGCGTGCTTGCGGCCACGAGGGGCGGCCAAATTGATGGTTTGAACGCTTGATGCAGATATATAAACCATGGAGCATCCGGAGATTCATTGCTTGGAGAGTTGGTGTTGCGAACGTGCAATGGCTCATTCCAACAAGCCCATTCATGTAAGAGAAAGAAAATCCCTAGGACTAGGATGTCAGCAACTCAAAAGGATGCTTTAGAAATTAGGACGACCACACCAACCCTAAACTAAAATTTAGATATCTGTTGAAGCCAAAATTTGACTCCGACAAGCGTTCACAAAATTGGGGCGTAGCCGACACCTACTAGGCCCAAGCTCGACCTCCGACTGGTCGTGAAGGACTAAGAACAAACTGGCCCAAAGCCGCGGCAGGGAGGTCCCACCGCTTACCCGGAAGGTCACAGAGAGCTTCCCCTCCAAAGCCAAAAGCTGGGCTTGGAGTTCTTCAGAAGACTGTCAATTCCTCTCCTGAGTCTGCAAAAAGGGTCCCTTCTGAAGAACCCCTATGGACTTATTTATAGATTTCAGAATCTGAACTGCAAATAACAAAACTGCTCCGGCCTGAAATTACTGGGGTACCCTTGGCTGGGCCTGCCAACAGCCAAACTCCGCTGTTCTGAGGAGCTATACGCAGCCCACCAAGGATAAAAGGGTAAAAATACCCGGGGTAGAAGAGTAAAAACCCCTGCTTTGATAGGAAAGAGTAAAAAACCCTCTCCCCCCCTGGCGAGAGGAAAGGGGCCTGCCGGCGAGAAGGACCCGCCGCCCGTCTCGCCGGCGCCTCTCGCCTTTGGAGGTCCTCTCGCTTCTGGGGCCCTCTCGCTTCTGGGGCCCTCTCGCTTTTGGGGACCTCTCGCTTTTAGACGGGGCGTTTTGCCCCTTGGAGAGCCCATCATCTCGCCGCTTGCGAGTGGGCCCTCCTAGTCCCCTTTGCCTTTCTCGCTCCGTTTGCTTCTTGAGGGCTCTTTGCGAGCCCGAGGTTGTACACAATCCCCGCTCTTTTTGAGATTACTCTAAGCTCAAAAAGAATGTTCAACCGAGGCTCGTTATTCAAGGTGCATTAAAAAACGTATTTATGAGGAATCTTCGGAGGCCCCCACCGGGGTCTATAAATATATGACTCCTGCCCTGCGCTCCTGATGCCCCGCTCTGCATATTCTTCTTCTTCCCTGTCCTCGAGTTCTTGCAGAATGACGCACAGTCAAAGTTTTCGCGAACGTCTCGCCCTGGTGCGAGAGCAACATAAGGCCAACGTGGCTGCTTTCACCTCTTCCCTGGGTCGTCCCCTCGCCCCGTCGTCTCGCTCGAAAAAGACGAAGGCTGGGGGCCCTTCTCTTGCAGCAGTAGATTCGTCTCGCGCCTCTTTGAAACCTGCCCCCACTCCCCGTGCGCTCTCTACGGAAAAAGAGGTGGACACTCGCGATTACCACTGTTATTTCTGCGACTGGGTGCTCTTTTGCTGACTAACGCTTTTTTCAGGGGGCTCTTGTGGTCCCGCCGTCCCCGAAGAGTCCGCGAGATGGTTCTTTTGTCCGTTGCGAGGAACTTGATTCGCTACCCTCATCTACTCCTCCAACTACTCCCAGCGAGAGGAGGGACGACGCCTCCCCGACTGCCGATACCTCTCGCCATCTTGGTAAGGGACCTTCCCTTGCCCTTTTGAATCCCCTTCGCTATTCTCACTCTCTCCTGCGAGTGCCTCTTCCACCTTGTCCCTGCACTCCTTGCGCAGATTCTCGGGCCAACTCTCCTGTTGAGGAGCAGCCGAAGCAACTCTCCGTCTCGCCTCCTCCTGCAGACGGGATTGAAGACTATCTGGGCGATCCCTCAGATCCAGTGGAGATGAAGCGGAAGACGGCTGAGCTCTTCCGGAAGCACGCGCGCCTCATTCATTCCTTGACTTTAGACAAACAGGCCGCGGAGAAGCGCATCGAGTCGCTGGAGGGCGAGTGCGCTCGTCTATCTTCTGGAGCCGATGCCGAGCTGGATGTCGACGGCACCGACCCTGAGGCCATCATCAATGAGACCGATATGCAGCTCCGTCTCGCGCGGCGTGGCCTCCAAACCATCCGCTCCTTCCACTCGCGGAGTAGGCCTCCTCGCGGGGGGGCACGCGGCGGCCGCTGGGAGTGGCGCCCATACTGACGAATGTCTGTCTCGCTATCCTTCTTTTCTTCTTCTCGCAAAAGTTGTAATAATGGTGGTCTCGCCAAAGTATGCAGAGAGCTTGGTCCTCTGCGGGATGATTTCTGGACATATATTTTTATGGCTTAATCTCTCATTTCCTTTTTTAATACTCTTTTTTAATTTATGCTAGATATTTAATTATAATTTTTGCTGACTGTGACGGGTCGCGCCGTTCGAGGTATAGGAGAGAGAAAAACGCCGACTCTTCCTCTCCCCTTATTTTCCCGCCCTTTCAATCATTGGCCTTGTATCCGTTATAAATATGCCTAGTCCTGGACTAGATACCACACTTTCCGCCTTCGCCGTTAGCCAAGTCTTGGCCCTCTGAACTCTCCGTCTCGCCGGCCCATTCTCGCCTCTTAACTCCTTCGTCTCGCCTAGGACTAGCTCGCCAAAGAAGATGGGTAAGAAGAAAGTGGAGGAGGGCGAGGGGCGCAGCCGCTGCGGGAAGAGGTTTACTGACCACGACTTCCCGCTCGGCAGGCTCCCTCGGGAGGACCATGATAAATTTGCCCGCGAGTATCTGGGGGAGGGCATCGAGTCGCGTCCCCCTAAGGTCGGCGAGTGCATCAACACATACTACCCTGGGGAACTCGCCTTCCCCGTCTCGCACTTCGAGGCGGGGTTGCGACTGCCCCTCTGGCCTGAGGTGAAGCAAGTCCTCAAGTACTTTGGCGTTGTCCCGGCACAGTTCAATCCCAACGCCATCTCGGTGTTGATTGCGTTTGCCTGCTACATGCGCCGAGAGCGCATCGAGTTTAGCTTGACGGCCTTCCGCAAGCTTTTCATCTACCACGCCAATGCCGATGGCGTCTCGTACTTCACTGGGCAGGGGCTCAAGGTATGCGAGACGCCTAACAAGAATCATCACTGGCTCACCCGATTTGTCTTCATTCGGGGAGACCGGGCTGACTTCGGCGGCGTCCCTCTCGCGCCAGTCTCTCCGCCAGAGAGCTTCTACGCCACCCCCCAAGTCAGCGGGCCAGAGAAGTTGCTGTGCGAGTACCTTGCTGGCAAGAACTTCGAGGTCAACTTCTTGCGGCGAGGCCTCGACTCGCTTCTCCCAGTGCTCCCGGGCGAGGGTATTCTTCTATTCCTCTCTCTTGGCTATTTGTCATCTCGCTTTTTCCTAACCCCCACCCACTCGCTTTTAGGTGAGCGAATTATCCCAACATCTCCTCCTTATAAGAGCAATATTCACCCCGCCAAGGGTCTTGATCTCGCCAATGCAGCGGCAGAGGCGGCGAGAGAGTCCCTTGCGGTTATCCCGCCGAAGCGTTCCGGAGATGACACAGTCCCCTCTCGCTCCAGCCCTCCAAAAAAGAAAATGAAGAGAGTCGTGGATATTTCCAAGGAAAAGAAGAAGGCTCCCCAAGGGAGCCCTATCTCTTTAGGGGAAACTCCACCGCCTCCCTCGCCTAATCACCAGGCCGTCTCGCCTATTCGCGAGACGGGGCTTTCTGGCCAACCTGCCGCTGCCTCCAACCCGCCAGCTGCTGCTTCTGAGCCGGTGGCTGCTACCTCTTCTCGCGAGGGCGACTCTTCTGGCCGTCCCGCCCCCGCCTCTCACATGAATTATAACCTGGGTCCCGTGGTTCACGATGCCATCGGCGACCCGGTTCTGCTGTGGGGGCGGGACGCCAACCGTGTGTCCATCTCTACCCTCCTTCCATCATGGAAGGAGCAAGAGGTCCCTTCCAGTCATGCCTTCGCCATCGGGTACGGCCTTTATGGTGGGCTAGACGCCTCTTTGCCTGAAAGCGAGTCCACCAAGGACCTTGTGTTGAAGACCTGCCACCACCAGATGCGGGCCTTGGAGTTCTCACACCGCTCCTCTCGCCGCCTTATTTACATTAATTCAAAATGGAAGGCCAGCGAGGAAAACCTGGAGGCGGAACGGGAGAAATCTGCTGGTCTGGCGAGAAGGCTGTCAGATGCCGAGTCACTCCTCGCGAAGGCCCAAGGCGGTGTGGTAAGCCACAACTCTCTTTTTCCCTTGGGTTTTTTCTTTTCCACGATTCTTGGCTGATTGCCAGGTCATCCCGCAGGATGCCGAGACGGCGGGACAACTTCGTTCGCGCGTGGCGGCCTTGGAGGAGGAGGTCCAGGCGCTGACGGCTGAGAATGCGCGCCTCCAGGCGGCTGCCGCGTCGTCGTCTCGCCGCGAGCCCTTCCAGACTCCCCCGCCACATTATTCTTATGAGGAGGTCGAGGAGCGATGCCGAGACGCTGGCGTCCGCGGGGCTGAGCTGGTGCTACAGATGATGAAAGACCTGGGGGTCGTGAAGGACGATTCTGAGACAGTAACCGCGCGCGACCTGGTCCCTGAGCTCTATAGCGAGGAGAGCGATGATTCTTCATCCGGCGAGGAGGACTGATGCGCCGCCTCCAAGATTTAGAATCACTCTCTCCTCTTCCTGATGTAAAGACTTTAGACTATATTTTGTGGCATCTGTCAAGTGACGAGCGAGTGCTCCATTTTGCTGTCTATTTTTCATTTCTTATTTTTGTGAAGTTAATTTCTGGTTTGCCTTTTGCCCGCGAGACGATGCTACCATCTCGTCTCGCCGCGCAACCTTTCTGTATATATATTTTTCTGTTTCATGCCCTACGCGAGACGGGTTCCCGGCGTGCTCAATCGCCCGCGAGTTGGCGCAATGGCTTGCCCGCGAGTGCCCTTTCGCTACCGGCGGGACGATCCTCAACAGCCATCCGCTGCGAGTGCTGCCACCTGCCCTACTCCACACCCTTTTTCCCTTTTGTTTATTTTGTACCTTAGGACTAAGTTGGTATGCCAAGGTGTAGTGTCGCTCAAGGGGACTTCTCACCCTATTTCGCCAAAATGAATTCTGCCTTGTCAGATAGCTTGATCCCCCACAGGCGAGCCTTCGGACCTGCCAGCTAGATGGGAGCCTGCGCAGCGGGTCTACCTGGGGCCGAGCCGAGCTCGGGGTGCCGATGAAGATCTCAACTCAAAACCTATCCCCCACAGGCGAGCCTTCGGACCTGCCAGCTAGATGGGAGCCTGCGCAGCGGGTCTACCTGGGGCCGAGCCGAGCTCGGGGTGCCGATGAAGATCTCAACTCAAAACCTATCCCCCACAGGCGAGCCTTCGGACCTGCCAGCTAGATGGGAGCCTGCGCAGCGGGTCTACCTGGGGCCGAGCCGAGCTCGGGGTGCCGATGAAGATCTCAACTCAAAACCTATCCCCCACAGGCGAGCCTTCGGACCTGCCAGCTAGATGGGAGCCTGCGCAGCGGGTCTACCTGGGGCCGAGCCGAGCTCGGGGTGCCGATGAAGATCTCAACTCAAAACCTATCCCCCACAGGCGAGCCTTCGGACCTGCCAGCTAGATGGGAGCCTGCGCAGCGGGTCTACCTGGGGCCGAGCCGAGCTCGGGGTGCCGATGAAGATCTCAACTCAAAACCTATCCCCCACAGGCGAGCCTTCGGACCTGCCAGCTAGATGGGAGCCTGCGCAGCGGGTCTACCTGGGGCCGAGCCGAGCTCGGGGTGCCGATGAAGATCTCAACTCAAAACCTATCCCCCACAGGCGAGCCTTCGGACCTGCCAGCTAGATGGGAGCCTGCGCAGCGGGTCTACCTGGGGCCGAGCCGAGCTCGGGGTGCCGATGAAGATCTCAACTCAAAACCTATCCCCCACAGGCGAGCCTTCGGACCTGCCAGCTAGATGGGAGCCTGCGCAGCGGGTCTACCTGGGGCCGAGCCGAGCTCGGGGTGCCGATGAAGATCTCAACTCAAAACCTATCCCCCACAGGCGAGCCTTCGGACCTGCCAGCTAGATGGGAGCCTGCGCAGCGGGTCTACCTGGGGCCGAGCCGAGCTCGGGGTGCCGATGAAGATCTCAACTCAAAACCTATCCCCCACAGGCGAGCCTTCGGACCTGCCAGCTAGATGGGAGCCTGCGCAGCGGGTCTACCTGGGGCCGAGCCGAGCTCGGGGTGCCGATGAAGATCTCAACTCAAAACCTATCCCCCACAGGCGAGCCTTCGGACCTGCCAGCTAGATGGGAGCCTGCGCAGCGGGTCTACCTGGGGCCGAGCCGAGCTCGGGGTGCCGATGAAGATCTCAACTCAAAACCTATCCCCCACAGGCGAGCCTTCGGACCTGCCAGCTAGATGGGAGCCTGCGCAGCGGGTCTACCTGGGGCCGAGCCGAGCTCGGGGTGCCGATGAAGATCTCAACTCAAAACCTATCCCCCACAGGCGAGCCTTCGGACCTGCCAGCTAGATGGGAGCCTGCGCAGCGGGTCTACCTGGGGCCGAGCCGAGCTCGGGGTGCCGATGAAGATCTCAACTCAAAACCTATCCCCCACAGGCGAGCCTTCGGACCTGCCAGCTAGATGGGAGCCTGCGCAGCGGGTCTACCTGGGGCCGAGCCGAGCTCGGGGTGCCGATGAAGATCTCAACTCAAAACCTATCCCCCACAGGCGAGCCTTCGGACCTGCCAGCTAGATGGGAGCCTGCGCAGCGGGTCTACCTTGTTAGAAAGTGGGGCGAAAAGAAGAGAACGAGCCGAGCTTTTGAATAATCGGATAACTATTACAAAGGTGCCTTATATAGATGGAGGAGAGAAGAAGATCTCAACTCAAAACCTATCAAAGTAAACCCCACAGGCGAGCCTTCGGACCTGCCAGCTAGATGGGAGCCTGCGCAGCGGGTCTACCTGGGGCCGAGCCGAGCTCGGGGTCTCTGCCGATGAAGACCGCCCGGTCTCAACTCAAAACCTATCCCCCACAGGCGAGCCTTCGGACCTGCCAGCTAGATGGGAGCCTGCGCAGCGGGTCTACCTGGGGCCGAGTGCCGAGCTCGGCCTTCGGACCTGCAGCGATGAGCCTGCGCAGCGGGTCTATGGGGCCGAGCCGAGCTCGGGGTGCCGATGAAGATCTCAATGTGCTTTGTTCTCAAAACCGGATTTTTGGAGATGTATATCGGCCCCACAGGCGAGTACACCTCTCCTTCGGACCTGCCAGCTAGATGGGAGCCTGCGCAGCGGGTCTACCTGGGGCCGAGCCGAGCTCGGGGTGCCGATGAAGATCTCAACTCAAAACCTATCCCCCACAGCATAACTTGCGAGCCTTCGGACCTGCCAGCTAGATGGGAGCCTGCGCAGCGGGTCTACCTGGGGCCGAGCCGAGCATAAGAAATGTCGGGGTGCCGATGAAGATCTCAACTCAAAACCTATCCCCCACAGGCGAGCCTTCGGACCTGCCAGCTAGATGGGAGCCTGCTGAGAGAGAACAGCGGGTCGAGAGAGTTACAGAAAGTACTGGGGCCGAGCCGAGCTCGGCTACCCCTTCCTGGTGCCGATGAAGATCTCAACTCAAAACCTATCCCCCACAGGCGAATAAAGAGAGAGTGAGCCTTCGCACAAAACCAACGGCCACAATACCTGCCAGCTAGATGGGAGCCTGCGCAGCGGGTCTACCTGGGGCCGAGCCGAGCTCGGGGTGCCGATGACGGCCACAGAGAGAAGAAGATCTCAACAGGGGAGAAGGTGTCAAAACCTATAAAGCCCCCACAGGCGAGCCTTCGGACCTGCCAGCTAGATGACCACAAAGGGAGCCTGCGCAGCGGGTCAGGTACCTGGGGCCGAGCCATCTTCCGAGCTCGGGGTGCCGATGAAGATGCAAAGGCCCTCGAGAAGGAGTAAACTCATAGGAAAAAACCTATCCCCCACAGGCGAGCCTTCGGACCTGCCAGCTAGATGGCCCGGGAGGGAGCCTGCGCAGCGGGTGGAGACTACCTGGGGCCGAGCAGGAGAATCGAGCTCGGGGTGCCGATGAAGATCTCTCGAAGAAGGTGATCAGCAGAGACCTGTCTTTAGGGCGTCATAATAAGCAAAGACAAGAGATGTTCTGAGAAATATATTATATTGATCACGCTTTAAGTACACATCAAAGATTTGGAGAGGGAGATACCGCTCTCCCTTTTCATGGGTAGAAGCGTTTTAGCAGGCAAGGAGAAAGTCATCCCCACTCCAGGAATGGTTCAAGGTCCTACCCTCCACATCTTGGAGGTAGTAACCCCCCGCTTTCAACACCCTCTCGACAATATAAGGTCCCTCCCAATTTGGATTGAGCTTTCCCACCGGGGCGGACCTCCCTGCCGCATCAACCTTCTTTAGCACTAGGTCTCCCTCCGCGAATTGCTTTATCCTGATATGTTTGTCGAAGTGCCTTGCCATTCGACGCTTGATCTCCTCTTGAGCGGAGGTCTGAGGAGGATGGCAGAAGTTGCGAAGAAGACGGGGAGGAGTCTCAAGGCAGCTCCTCTGTAAGGTCTAGTGGAGGAGAGGCGGAAAAAGCAGAAATGCCTTCTTCGTCGAGGAAGTTTAAGCCGTCCTCCACGCCTCGTCCCCATCACCTGCAGCAAGAAGTAGAAGTAAATGTGACGCGACCCGTGGGGATCGGACCTCGAATTCCACTGGTAGTACCGCAAGTGAAGAGACTCACATCCATGGGAAAGTTTGAAAGGGGTCTCACCAGTGGCCGTGTTCGGGGTTGTTCTTAGAGCCCACAGGACCGAGGGGAGCTGCTCTACCCAGTTCCCCCTCAGATTCTCTACCTTCTTCTTTAGTAAGTTAACGATAATCTTGTTCGCCGCCTCCACCTGACCGTTGCTCCTGGGGTGGTGGACAGAGGCAAACCTGAGGTCGATAACAAGAGAAGCCCTGGCTGAGAGCAGAAGCTGATGAACTCTTCGCTAGCGAACTGGGGGCCGTTATCCGTGACGATGGCTTGAGGCAGCCCGTGCCTGCAAATGATCTCCCCCAGACGAAGTTCCTGATGACTTGAGAGGTGACCGCACCTTTGCGGGTAAGAAAGCGCCTTAACCCGCCTCAGGCAGCCACTTGGAGAATGCGGTAATCACAGCGGGGAAGATCGCGCATGAAAAGGCCGACGAACAGAAGAGAGGAGGAATATTCTTTGCCCACTAGCTGGAGGAAAAGGAACAACCCCACGGTCAGGCAGATCCATTCCCCAACCGCGATGCAGAGACAACACACGCGAAAGACAGCCATGGTGCTGTGATGCTTCGGAGTCTTTGAGCCGGCAAGAGCTGCGACAAAGGAGGGGGGCGTAGAGCAAGCCGCGCAAACAGGCACTTCTGGCACTTCCTCGCAAACTCTGTCGCGTCCTTCCTCAGGGAGAAGGCAAGCCGGAACAAGCCAGAACGCGGAAGTACCCCTGCCTGACCAGAGACCCTTGCAGAATCCAGGAGGAAAAATGTCCTCTGATACCTCCGTTAGAATAGAGAAAGGGCGAAAAGAAGAGAACAACGAATAAACTTTTGAATAACGAAATTTTATTCCAAAAATGATAACTATTACAAAGGAGTGCACCTCCTTATATCCAGAATGGAGGAGAGAAGAGAGTCAAATAAGAGGTGGGACTAAAAATTCAAGCTAAGCGGACTTCCGTCACGCATCGAGCCAGGAGACCCGAAAGCATCCTAACCGGTGCAATCCTCCTTCATGCATGAGATAGGTCGCCTGTGGGCCGCCTACAAGTATCAAACCGCCAGACCGCGCGGCGGAAGATTCTTCAACACCTCTTTGACCCCCTCAGGGAGGGTTCCAGTCAGAAAAAAGGTAACGAAGGGATCTACCCACGAGGGCCGCCGATCCACCTCCATTAGATCCCCCTCTTCAATCGCTGGGTGGAATAAATCAGTGAGGGCACCCCCTTCCCAAGGTCCGAACTTGGCCAATTGATCGGCAATCGTGTTCTCTTCTCTGGGGACGTGTTGGATGGAGAACGTCCGGAACCCCCCGATGATCGTCCTTACCTTGGACAAGTATTTCACAAGGGTGGACTCCCGCGCTTCGAACTCTCCGCGTATCTGAGACGCCACCACCAATGAGTCCGTGAAAACCTCAACGTCCTTGATCTCGAGCTCCTTGGCCAGGTGAAGGCCGGCTATCACTGCCTCGTACTCTGCTTGATTGTTGGTTGTGGGGAAATGCAAGGTGACCGCTTGTCTTATGGTCACCCCCTGAGGACTCGTTAGTACCACCCCCGCTCCAAGGGAGTGCTTTCCCGAGGCCCCGTCGACCATGATCTTCCATGCCTCTGGCCGCTGCGGCTCCTCGGCCCCATCCTCCGCGACGTAGTCTGCCAAGAAGTCGGCCACCACCTGTGCCTTAATGGAGAGCCTTGGTATAAACAAAATATTGAACTCACTCAACTCGACAGACCACTTGGCCAGCCTACCCGAGTGCTCTACTCCTTCAAAAATCTTTCGGAGAGGATGGTCTGTTACCACTCTAATTGAATGGGCCTGGAAATATGGCCGGAGCTTCCTGGCCGAAACAACCAAGGCGTATGCCAGCTTTTCTAGGATAGGGTAGCGGAGCTCTGCCTTCCTTAGGATCCTGCTAACATAATAAATGGGCAGCTGCTTCTTTCCCTCTTCTCTGACTAAGACGGAGCTCACCGCCTCCGCCCCCACTCCTAGGTACAGGGTCAAAACTTCCCCCTCTTTAGGGCTTTGAAGCAGAGGAGCCCGGGAGAGTTGCTCCTTCAGCTCTTGAAAAGCTTCTTCGCACTCCGCTGTCCATTCAAATATATGATTCCCTCGTAGCACTTTAAAGAAAGGCGAGCACTTCTTTCCTGACCTGGAGAGGAATCTGCTAAGGCCGGCCAGCTTCCCAGTCAAGCGCTGCACCTCCTTAGCGTTTCTAGGTGATTCCAGCTCCAGGATGGCCTTTACTTTATCAGGATTAGGTTCTACTCCCGCCGGGGTCAAAAGGTGCCCAAGGAACTTCCCACGACTGGCCCCGAAAACACATTTCAGGGGGTTCAACCTCATTTTGAACTTTCTCAAGGTGGCAAACGTCTCCTCCAGATCCTGGAGATGCGAGTTCACCCCCTTGCTCTTTACCATAAGATCATCAACGTAGACTTCTAGGTTCCGACCCCTCTGGCCCTGGAAAACTCGATCCATCATCCGTTGGTATGTCGCTCCCGCGTTTTTTAACCCAAAGGGCATCATGTTATAACTAAAGCACCCTTCCCTTGTGATGAAGGAGACGTCCTTGACGTCGGGAGGGTGCATCCGGATCTGATGGTAACCTGAAAAAGCATCCAGAAAACTCATAACAGAAAAACCAACGGCTGAATCAACCAGCGCGTCGATTCGAGGCGGGGGGTAGCAATCCTTAGGGCATGATTTATTTAATAACGAAAAGTCGATACACATTCTCCATTTTCCTCCCCCCTTCTTCACCATTACAACGTTGGAGATCCAGCCTGGGTACTGGATCTCTGAGATGAAGCCCGCCTCCAGGAGCTTCTTGACCTCCTCTCGAATGGGCTCCTCCAGCTTGGTGGCGATGGCCCTCATTTTCTGGCATATGGGGCGCGTCCGAGGGTCCAGATTTAGGCGATGGCAGGCCACGTCCGCATCAATGCCCGACATGTCCGCCGCGCTCCAAGCGAAGACGTCGATGTTGCTCTGGATGCAGGTCCGCATCCGCTCCTGGTCCTCGGGACTCAAGCCCCCGCTGATCCGTACCCTTCGTACCTGCCCCTGGCTGGTGCGGACCTCCACCTCTACTACTTCCTCGGCCACCTCCAACCGCGACTGCTCCCAGCCGTCCCCTGCTTCTTCTTCCATCTCTTCCTCCCCTCCTGCTCCCTCAACCTCTATCACCTCGTCCCGCTGCTGCTCAATTTCCATCTCCCTTCGGGCTTCCTCCTCTGCCCCTTCTTCTCCCACTTTCTCCTGCATTCTTTCTCGTGGCTCCGACTCTCCGCTCCTCCTGACTTCCTGCACGTCTTCTCCCCTTTGCTCCTCCTCAATCTCCATTCCTCCCTCCGGGCTCTCCTGTTGCTGCTCGACCTCAACATCCTCCTGCGCCTCCTGCACACCTCCTTTCTGCTTCTCAGTCTCCTCCTCCCCGACTTCCTCTTTGGTTCCTCCTCTCGCTTCCTCTAGGCTCACCTCCTCTTCCCTCAAGGCTTCTTCTTGCATCGCCATCTCCTTTTCCAACTCCTCCGCCTCTGTCATCCAAGATATGGTGTTAACCGCCGTGACGTAACACTGCCTCGCCACTTTTGGATCTCCCCTGACCCTGACCTGCACCCCTCCATTGTTAAACTTGAGACATTGATGGAACGAGGAGGGGACGCAGCGAAAGGCGCTGATGAGGGGTCGCCCAAAGATGGCGCTGTAGCTGCTCGGGGCATCTACAATCACGAACCGGCAGTTCCGTGATACGCCCCCCAACCTCACGTGCAGCCCTACTCCCCCTTCCACTTCTTTCCTCTCCCCGGAGAACCCGAACAACGGTCCATCCGAGGCCAAAACCCTCTTGGCTTCCACCTGCATCTCATCGAAGGCCTTCTTAAAAATCACATTTACGGAGCTCCCGTTATCCACTAGGATCTTGGAGACCGTAAAGTTTTCCACCGCCGTCTGGATCACCAAGGCGTCGCAGAATGAGTCCTCGTACTCCGTCATATCCTCTGAAGAGAAGGTGATTTTTTCTAGCGGGGGTGGAGTCTGGGAGGTTGAGGCTACCCCCTTCCGGAACATGGTCTGGAAGCTCCCCTTCCGGGTGGCCTCGATCCCAATCCCCCCATGGATGGCCCCGATACCCCCACGGGTTCCCACATCCACCCGGTCCTCACACCTATCTTCCGCCTCCCCCGGCTGCATTTCCTCGATCCTTACCGGCGGATCCTGCCTCCTCAAACCTCTGGCCTCTCTCATCTCCAAACATTCTGGGCACGTGGCTGTAGCGTGACCCCTCTCCTGATGGAAATCACAGAAAGGCAACGCCACCCCACCCATTCTTCCATCTCCTCTTCCTCTCCTTCCTCCTCGAGCTCCTCTCCCTCGACCGATCCCCATTGCCTCCTGCTGATGCTGAAAACGGTCCCTCACTCCCTGTCTCCACGCCGGTTGATCGAACCTCCTTGGTTCTCGGAAATTATCTCTTCCCTGGAAGCCTCCTCCCAACTCATGGGGGCGACCCTCATGAGGCCTCCAACCTATCCGGTTGTTCGGCTCTCGGGCCCCCCGATGATTCTGTCCCTGGTGCCCCTGGCCTCGGGGTTCCTCCCTTCTCTTCTCTTCTCTGTGCTCCCTCTGCTCCCTCTGCTTCCCTGTTCCTGGCTCCTTTGCATCATCCTCCGCCAACCTGGCTAACTTCCTTGCAAACGCCGGATTGGCTCTCTCGAAATCCGTCTCCTTTGCCGCCCTCTCCATAAGCTCTTCAAAGGAGAGGGGGGCACCCTTTTCAACTCCATGCTGAAGAAACCTGGCCTCAGTCCCAGGGTGAATGCAAGCATTAGCGTATACCCAGGGACCTCCTGAACCTGGAGGATCTCTTCCTGAAACCGATCTACGTAGTGCCCCAACGTTTCATCCTGGCTCTGCCTTACCGAGAACAAGCACTCCGCCTCCTTCTTACGCTTCTTCGATGTTGAAAACCTCAATAAGAAACCCCTCCGCAGATCCTCAAAGCAATAAATCGACCTTGCCGGTAACTGGTGGAACCAATCTCGCGCCTTCTCCTTCAAGGTGATGGAAAACAGTCGACACTTAAACGCATCCGTCATCTGTCTGATCGAAACCACATCCTCAAACCACTGCACATGCTGCACCGGATCATCCTTTCCCGAGTAGTAGGACATGTCGGGCTCCCGGAACCCCTCCGACACCGGAGCCGAGATGACAAGTTCACTAAACGGGCTCTCGCCGACTGCTTGCCGAGAGGGCACGTCCCGCGGCCTCGGCTGGCTGGCCCGATCTGCGAGACCGTGGCCAGGGAAGAGCTCTCGCACAGCTGCCTCCTTCTCGCCGTCTTCTGCCGGGACCTCCTTCCCGGGACGCTGGCCCGGGAAGAGCTCTCGCGCCGCCACGTCCCTCTCGCCAGCTTCTGTGGGGACCTCCTTTCCCGGGCGCTGGCCTGGGGCATTCTCGCCTAAAAGCGGGACCACCTCGATTGGAACCTGAGGTGTCGCCCACTCGCTCCTTGCCGAGAAGGCCAAGCTTATAGTTTGCATGACCTCTCGCCTGAAGTCCTCCAGCATTTTCCTCGTCGCCTCTTCTACCTGGGAGGGGGAACCTCCAGAACCAGATCCTTCTCCTTCGCCTCCTGTCATAGGACCAAACTCAAACTTTTCTTGAACCGGCTACTTCCACGCTCACCGCACCAGAACTGTTGAAGCCAAAATTTGACTCCGACAAGCGTTCACAAAATTGGGGCGTAGCCGACACCTACTAGGCCCAAGCTCGACCTCCGACTGGTCGTGAAGGACTAAGAACAAACTGGCCCAAAGCCGCAGCAGGGAGGTCCCACCGCTTACCCGGAAGGTCACAGAGAGCTTCCCCTCCAAAGCCAAAAGCTGGGCTTGGAGTTCTTCAGAAGACTGTCAATTCCTCTCCTGAGTCTGCAAAAAGGGTCCCTTCTGAAGAACCCCTATAAGCTTATTTATAGATTTCAGAATCTGAACTGCAAATAACAAAACTGCTCCGGCCTGAAATTACTGGGGTACCCTTGGCTGGGCCTGCCAACAGCCAAACTCCGCTGTTCTGAGGAGCTATACGCAGCCCACCAAGGGTAAAAGGGTAAAAATACCCGGGGTAGAAGAGTAAAAACCCCTGCTTTGATAGGAAAGAGTAAAAAACCCTCTCCCCCCCCCTGGCGAGAGGAAAGGGGCCTGCCGGCGAGAAGGACCCGCCGCCCGTCTCGCCGACGCCTCTCGCCTTTGGAGGTCCTCTCGCTTCTGGGGCCCTCTCGCTTCTGGGGCCCTCTCGCTTTTGGGGCCCTCTCGCTTTTAGACGGGGCGTTTTGCCCCTTGGAGAGCCCATCATCTCGCCGCTTGCGAGTGGGCCCTCCTAGTCCCCTTTGCCTTTCTCGCTCCGTTTGCTTCTTGAGGGCTCTTTGCGAGCCCGAGGTTGTACAATATCAATAATTTTTTTTTAAATCACTAAAATCATAAACTCTAAACCTTAAATCCTAAAAAAACTAGGTAGGAAAAAGATTAGGGATTAGGAAAGGGAAGACCTCCGACTCTGGCGCTCCGCTGCTCCAATTTGACGTTTTAGAAGAGCGATTTGTGATCAACGAGACTGACTAGAGGTGTAGGGCGAGACTTTTGTCGGTTGAAGAAGAAAGAGGTTTGCGATTGGGCAAGACTTAAGAGGGCATCAAGGGCCCGAGGCGTCTTACGAGCCTTGCGTCGACTGAGAGGGTGTTGAAGAAATATTTGGGGGGGGGGGGGGGGCACGATAAGTGATTTTGTTTTGCAAATAACCAAATTTGAATTGGGAATAGTAACATTTTGAACTGCTAATATCAATTCATAGATCCGCCCTTGATCGCAGGTGGAATCAGACATCTCCGTCAATTCAAAAATAAAATGATTTCGCAAGAGAACGGACGCACATGATTTGCAAGAAAATTCATCATCCGCCGTCCAATCCTTTTATTATTATTATTTAGGCCAGCGTCCAATACAATAATAAGGCCGGCCCAGTTACCGGCCTTTTATTATTTTCTTTGAAATTGGAAAATAATAATAAGTAAACTAGTAATGTTTAAAAAAAATATTGGGAAGCACCCCCGGGCTCTTCTAGAGAGAGGCCGGCAAAAATGATTAATATTTTAATTAACGAATTAGTAAAGTTGAAAGCCCCTCATGGGAGCAATTCAATTCTTAGGTCGGGGTCTTGAAAAAAATAATGTGTTGTTCTTATCTGGAAATAGGTGCAGGAGTAAATATTGTCTGTCCATTTCTTACATAAATAGTATGATTGATTCAAATTGATCAACGGTCAGTATTTAATATCCCGCATGGGCCGTAGGATATCAAATCAACGACCAATATTTACTTCTGCTCCTAGAAATAAATGAGAGTAACTCACATAAATTTTTTTCTCGGGTCTTGGGGTCCCGAAATTTTCTTCGGTATACGCGTGCGGATTCAGAAATAAAACCAATGAGGAGGCTTCATTCAGTGGACCCCATACAAAATGTATGACAGACATCCCCTATTCGTAGCGGGGCTCACTATATGAAGCCTCCTTATTAGTCCCGGACGCCGGCTTCCGTTCGGGCCCGAACGCAAGTTTTGCCCTGGTCCAGGACGGTGTCCGGGACAAACTAAATTCATGAGTTAGTGGAGTTCATGGTGCTCAGGTTTAGGTTTATTGTACACCGCTAGTTAGCCCCACTAAATGCCATCAATTCCTTCCAAAAACTTCACCGCCACGGACACGCAAATAGTAATTTGGGTATTATTCTCAGGAGCACGTGTGATACTCCGTGGGGAGATCGTGCGATACTCCCGAGCTGTAGTGAGTTGCTCGCCTAGTCGCCTCCCATCCAGTCTCCTGGTAAGTGTGTTGCTCGCCTCTCTTCTAGTCTTCCTCCAATCCCTTTCGCTGTCGGCATACCACTTGGCCCCCCATCGTAGACTCGCAGGACTAGACCCAAAACATGTCTATTGGGTTCGCCTTCTTCCCTTCATCCTAGAGCTGCCTTATATGTATCCTCGCCTTTGAAACACTGAATGATTCTTCAAATTCGTTTTGATTATCTCACATTTTGCCCCTATTATTTGATTAATTTCTGGGCAAAATACATAAATTGATTCTAGAATTTTAGCTTAAGCTTACAACCGTTCCCAATTTTGATGTATTTCATCTTGAATTTTAGCTTAAGCTTTATTTTTTGCATCTTGGTATGTTTAACATTTAGGCTCCGTTTGGAGGACTTATTTTCACCGGTCAAGCGGTTACGACCGCATGAACCGGACATTAATTAATAAGCTATTTGTATGCAAAATCATTAGCTAGCATTCACAGTGTAACACCAAAATGTAGAGAACCAATTACACAATATATGTAGCTTGGGTAGGCCACATAAGGCCATTCACTATTCAGTTCCATTTTTTTTGTTTCAAGTTTTCATCAGTGTTAGTTTGAATTTGATATCTACTTATGAATGTTATATTGTTACAAAAAAATATTGATTTAGTGTGCGTCATAGTGTATGGAGAATGGCCCTTGTTAATACAATTTAAATTTAGTTTCTCGTGAAAAAAAACTACAAATTATTAACTTAATTTTTAATAAGTCCTCAATTGAAGCTGATGCATCTTCGTCATTGATGTGGTCATCCTCAATTTATAGGAATTTCGGGTTGCAAATGATTGAAATTCCCATATTTTTCACTAACGAAGTGAGAAGTTATGGAAAAAACCGTCAAGCGCAGACAAAATTTTTTATTTTAAAGTGATTTTCCGAAATTGAAAATGAGTACGTCCACTGTGCAGACAAAAAAATTTATTTTATTTTTCTCGAACATACAATACGGCTAAAATAGAGGAAAAATAAACTGAATGAATGCTGTCGATTTTGAATCTTCCAAGATCTGGTCGTACACATCGCGACGAGAAAGAAAATCCGGCGGCAAGAGAAGAGCCGACGACCGTGAGCCTAGCACGCTCCCACAAGGAAGAAGCCTGTCGACAAAGCTGCAGGAAGGAAGTAGCCCGACGACAAGTATGACGACGCCGACCACAAAGAAACATACACGCGGAAGCAACGAGGAAGAAAGCCCCCAGGTTCGGCTAGGATCGGCCGACCTCTCTGTGAATCCTGCTTGGCTGAAATTTCTTTGTTCTCCTCTAAGGGAAACCGACACCTCAATATATAGCGGGAGAAAGCTTAAATCGGTATTGATGAGAGGGCCGGCTGAATCCATTAAAACATGAAAGAAAAAAATTCTTGCAATCAATGAAACATGCTAGAATATGTGAATTCCAAAAGAGGAGAATCACAAATTTAGTGGTCTCCAAAAAACGGGGCCTTTCAGGAGTGGAAACAGGTGAAAATTAGGGAGGGAGACAACATAACAATCTTCACTTTGACGTCTCTCCTATGACATGCTCCACCTGACTGAGATAACTTCCAAATGTCCCAACGGTTTCCAAGATCCAAAAGCCAAAGGAACCGACTGAATGAACTTCGGTCAAGAACGAATTATAAGAAAACTCCTTCAATCCGGAGTAGCACACAAACTGGACTAACATGTCTGTTTCAAAAATGCTCTACTTTGAAGCTAAATTTCAACCGCTCCACCTCCAGCGGTGGTCTCCCATAGCAAAATAACGGAACATGTCAAGACTTTTGACCTTTGATGTGGGCGCGGGAGAGAAATTGACAAATACATGGTTATAATCAAAGAATTGATTAGACGCACTCTAAACTCATGTAAAATGAAGGAGTAATAGGAAAGTGCTTAGGTACTAGATGGTAACAAAAACTGCACTCACAAAACAAAGTTTTTGACCAGAAAAAATAACACAAAAATAAAAGCTATAGTGATACAAGTACAAAAATAGCATGATTAAAATAAAGAAAAATAAGTGTGAGCAAATAAAGAGATAATGATCCTCAGAGGAAAACAAGAAAGGACAAAAAATGCAGGAAGCTCAAAAAACACACAAAGAAAAAAGAAAAAAGGAAAAAGATAGGTGAAAAAAAATTAAAGAACATCCTCATCGACATCCTCAAGGCATAGGGATGCGACAGACTTTTCCTTATCATCCACATGGATCTTCTATTTCTCCTTGTTCCAAAGCTTCCAACAATCATTTATCCCATGACCCTTCTTTTTGCAGAAGTTTTAGTGGCTGTCTAAACTTTTCTTAGACTTTCCTCCTCTAACTGAACCAGATTGACCCCGAGAAAATAAAACAAAACTTTCAGCAATACCTGATTCGGACGACTTCTTTCAAATGTCATCTGAGAGTAAGGCTGTAGTGACCTCTACTATATCCAAAATATCCTTACTGTAGGTGAGGGTAGTGATCATGCCATCGTAGGACTTTGGAAGAGAGTTCAGAAGAATAACTATTTTGTCCTATTTCTCTACCTAAATATCATGCTGAGACAATCAGATAACAATTTATTGAAACTGTTCAGGTGGTCATGTAGAGAGGAACACTACTTCATGCTAAATTTGTACAACTTTTGCTTGAGGTATATGAGATTGAGGAGAGACTTTGTCATATAGATACTCTTCAGCTTTGCCCAAAAACCAAAGACAGACGTCTCTGAAAAAGCTCCATATTGCATATCATCATGTGAGCAAAGATGTATGATGGATAGAGCTCTGAGATCCAAATCCTCCTACATGCGATCAGTAACTTCAACATCCTTATGAGCTTTTCCCAATAGGACACGGTGTAAACCTTCTTTAATTAATAGTGGTTTGACCTTCACCGGCCAAAGGCCAAAATTGTGCTTCTCATCGAACTTCGTAACTTCAAACTTCACACTGGGCGTGGAAGTTTCCATAGAAAACAAACTGAAGAGATCTTCACTTAGACCGAGACGACCAGATAAATTCATGGATCAAGATTAGGAAGATAGGGAGCGGATTGATGTCGTCACTTACCGTTGACCCAACTCAAAACAGAGCGTTCAATTAGTCGTCGTTCGAACTTCGCTTTGATACCACTTGTTATGAAAAATCAGTACAAGAGTAGATAATTTTTCAGATAAAACAAACACGAAAATTAAGAAAACACTACAGACAAAGAACACCAAATTTAAAGTGGTTCCCCAAAATTGAAAATGAGCACATCCACTGTGTGGGCAGAAAAAAAATTTCTCAAACATACAATACAACTAAAATGGTGAAAAAATAAACCGAGTGAATGATGATGATTTTGGATCCTCAAAGATGCGGCTGTACATGTAGCAACGAGAAAGAAATTCCGGCGACAAGAGAAGAGCCAGCTGCCGTGAGCCAAGCACGTTGCAGCAAGGAAGAAGCCCGTCGACAAAGCTGCAACAAGGAAGAAGCCCAACGACAAGGATGGTGGCATCGACCACAAAGAAACGCACATGCGGAGACAATGAGGAAGAAAGCCCTCAGGTTCGACCAGGGTTGGCCGACCTCCCTGCGAATTCTGCTTGGCCGAAATTTATCTACTCTCCTCTGGGGGAAATCGACATCTCAATATATAGGGGGAGAAAACCTAAATCAGTATTGATGAGGGAGGTCGACTGAATCCAACCAAACAAGAAAGAAAGAAAAAACACGCAATCAACGAAATAAGCTGGAATATATGAATTCAAAAAGAGGCGAACCATAGATTTAGTGGTCTCCAAAAATGGGCCCTTCCAGGAGTGGAAACAAGCGAAAATTAGGGTGGTGCGACAGCATAACAGCCGGCAACCCGTCCGACCGCTCTACACCAAGTGACCGCCCGCGAGGGGCGCGGCCGGCCTCCTGGTCGGCCGCCCCGCGCCGAGTGGACTCCCGCGAGGGGTTGCGATGGGCGCGGGAAGCCTCCCAGCCGGCCAGCCGCGAAGGGCGCGACGGGCCGCCCCGCGTCGGGCAATCGCCTGCGAGCGAACGTAACGGCCTCCCGATCGACCGACCGCAAGGGGCGTGACCGCCCTCCCAGCCGGCTAACTGCGAGGGGCGTGGCCAACTTCCGAATCGGCTGGCAGCAACAGGATGCGGAGGGTGAGGACAGCCTCCCGTCCGGCCACCGCTTCGTGTGCCCACCCGAGCGCGGCCGCGAGGGGAGCGACTGGCCTCCCACCGGCCGGTCGCCACCCCCACTTCAACGGTCGGCGCCCTGCCTTCGGGGTCTCGCCGCCGACCGCCATCCTCGGTCGATCTCTCTCTGCCCTCGTCCAATCATGCTAACGCAACCTCTACCGTCCGATGCGCGGGTAACTACCTGCCTTACCACTGACATAACCACTGGAAATGAGTGGGTGCGAGTAGCTGGTATCAAATAGGTCTGGCATAGTAAAAATATTAAAATAATACGTGCATCGAATTTTATAAAAATTGGTCAGTGAATTGTAATTACGGTGGTTACGATCCGTGGATAGCTAGGTAACCACTTTAACTACTTATGCGCCTTTAAATATGATCATGAGTCTCCCCTCATTCTCACCTGTTTGTCCCGAATTTCCTTCTGCGGCCCTTCTCTCCACCACTTTCTCCTCCTTGGCCAGATTTTCCACCAGACTTGCTCCTCAAAGATTTTCATTTGTCTTCCTGTAACTTCAAGAGCTCTGCTTCGTGTGTGCTACTCCCACTAGTGGCAGATCCAAAAAAGTTTCCAATATGGGCGGACTTACAAATTGCATAAAAAATAATAATCGAATAATTTGACCAATGTACATTAATATCACAAAAATTATACAAAAACCGTGCATAATATGATAGAAAGATGTAAATAACTTTACTTACAATACTCATTTTCGAACTTTCATGTTTTGAAAAGATTTCACGATAAATGAACAACTCAAATGGAGATTTGCAAAAGAAAAGAGAAAAAATCGTGAATAACTATTAACCACGGTTTTAAGTCATGGCTAATCTATACTGTATGCAAATAATTCTTTGCATACCATGTAATGGTTCATACCGTCCAACGCATCCCAGCCGTCCGCTCTTCTGCGAATTGCGCGGCTGACAGTGCACATGTTTTAAAAAATAATTCAAAATAACTTTAAAAAATAATTTAAATTAATTTAAAATTTTAAAAAAAAATAACCGGGGGCGGGCAAAGGGGTACTGCCGTGCGGGGCACCGGGGGGGGGGGGGGGGGTGGCTGGGCATGCCCCTTCACTTACTATTAAGATGAAAAACTATTTGTAACTGACAGTGAAGGAGGTTGCTGTTATACTTGGCCTACCCAATAGGGGTCAAGATTTTAATTTCAGAAGATTACCACTATCTAATGTCACACAGTCCGTGCTTGTAAACCATATTAATGAACTAGCCAACCTTGAGGATGATTCGGATGTAGTTGAAAAGCAAAGGGTTGATGCTTTAGTTAAATACATACTATGTTGTTTTTTATTTCCGTTAAAATCTCTTAGAATTCCCTTGTGCCTGTAAAATTTTGGTGGATTAGAACAATTTAGAAGATATAACTGGTCCAAGGCCGTCCACGCATTTCTGCACCAACAATTTGATGATCTGCATGCACTCAGCTCCTCCCAAAAACAGCCGACCAGTCTAGGTTACCTCGAAGGGTGCTCAATTATACTTGTGGTAAGTGTTTTGTTGGTTTTATAGTGTTATTGTTGTGGAACCATTGTTATTTTTTTAAAAAAAATTAGCAATCTTGTAGGTATGGTTTTTCGAACATACCAACATCCAGGAGCCAATGGATGCGATGACACAGCCGCGTCTGTGCCGGTGGGCCGCAAAAGCCGGTTTTACTCATAAGTTTTGTGAGAATCTCCCGAGTTTTTTGTTTTCAAAGACACATGTTTGGTCATTTTTGTCACTTGTGCTTTGATGTTGTCTTGTCCGACTAGAGCTAGTTTTTCATAATATATCTCATGTGTTGGTAAAGCCGTGTTTGATTTACTTAAGTTCGGAGGATCAAGAAACATATGAGTTTGATGAATCAGGATCTGATTTTGACGAGGTACTAAAATTAAGGCCTCAAAAGAATCAAAAAGTTGGAAAAATAAAGGAAGGGTCAGAGGAGATGTTGGACAGGGAGAAGTCTAGGATATTAAAGGAGAAGATTAGAAGGGAGGAGGAGAAGAAAAAAAAGAGAGGACTTTGAAAAAATATATTAAAAGGGAGATTGCACAATCAGAGGGAAGGATTCTTGCTGAGATCCGTGTATTGAGCACCAAATTCTAAGAGAAATATGATTCTCTTATTTCCATGATTAACACGATGTCTCAAGTGCATGTTCCCAAAGCTGCTGCCCCCACGCCATCGTCACCTACCGATACATTAGTCCCGGCTACACAAACAAAATCAAACAAGGAAATAATTTGTGTTAGTGAATCCACCCCCGATTCGAAAAGCCACAAAAAAAATGTCAAGCTTCCAAAGCGACCGGAAATCCAAAGAAGAAATTGATTTCCCGGGGCGTATATTTTTGACTCCAGCAGCCAGAGAACTCATATACTCAACACTGAGTCCCTATGGCAAGAGGACCAAGAGGTATTTGGTGTTAGACGGTAGCATATGATCATCTATTTAGATTGTGACTCATTTTTTCTCTATATATTTTGTAGCGATTGTTTATTTGAATGCGACAACACATCAATGAGTAGAGCGGCTTTTGAGGATTTATTGCGCCAAGGTTGGCTAATGGATAACCACATAGATGCATATGCTATTGTGTTGAACATTCGACGGAGCAAATGCTCGGATGCATGGAATAAATTTTTATATGTGTTTCAAAATTATGCGGTAATTTTTATACATGTTATACTGCACTTATTTTACATTTACTATAATGTTTGCTTGTAGAGATGTTATGTTAAGAAATTAAATTGATGCAGTACTTCAAGAGTTGCAGTGTCGGGTACGAGAGCTTACTAAACCATATTACTCCTACAAGTGTCCAAGCCGCGGATATCATTTTGATGCCAGTGCACTACCCAAGTCATTGGACATTGTTAACTTGCAATCTTAAAGAGGAGATGTGGTACTATTATGACTTCAAGCCCAAAAAAATGCCTCAATCTACATTGCAATAAATGGTATGTTGTGTGCAATTATTTTTGTGTGTTGCTAATATTTTTACTAATGTTTTTTTTTTCACAGATTTCAAGCTTGCAGCAGGATACATGCAGCTCATTACCATCAGAGGTACATAATTGAGAGATTAAAAAGGTAGGGGAAGCACCAACGCAGGAAGGAGGAGACGATTGTGGTGTTTTTGTGTTAAAGTATATGAAGGCGATGACCAGCACAAATGCAATATTTTAATCAACATTTAAAGGCTGACATAAGAACATGTCAAGATTCAAAGCCAAAATTGCAGTGGAAATGATTAAACTATTTTGCTCAATTAAGTAGGACACGGTTTACATGCGTTTCTTTTTTTCTCTGTCCTTTCCTGTTCTGTGCAGGATAACAATATTGTTTTATAAATCTTGGTACTGTGTCATCATATATACGTGCTGTGCCGATTCACAATTACATAGTAGCATAATGTATGTATATTTACCGAAGAAGCACATTAGGGACACCACAAAAATTATAAGATTTGGACATAGACACCGCCTCAATTTCTTCTCTAAATAAAGGCTGGGAAACATTCTCAGTGGTTTTGTCGAAGTTGCCACTTCCAAGAAAGTCGAACTCCTTTGGTTCTTCAGCTCCTCGTTTAGTCGTAGATTTAGGGTCTTTTTTCTTCCCTACAAAATTTGCACCGTACGTTAAAGATTGTTGCAAACATATGGAAGGTAAATTTTCAAAACAATATAGAAATGCAAACTTACTTTGCTTCTTTGCTGGTCTTTCGAAAAAACTTTTTAATCGAGCATTCAACACACCTTTGAGACGTACTTCTTTTAGATCCTTTAACGTGCTATTACTATGAAAATTTTCTTTGTTAAATCCTTTCTGACCACACTGTTTGTTGTCTACAATATCTTCTGTGCTCCTCCGCAAATTGGTTAAGGCAGCCAAGACATGTTGCTGAGCCGGATGACATGTATCGACTATTTGGGCTAGGTCGTAAGTGATCCGTAAAAGATGATTTCTAAACACCAAGTTAGGTTGGACCTCTTTCAAGGAAGTGCTCTTCGAAAGGCATAATTCTTTTTTGGCAGCTAGTGTGAATCTCCCTAGTAGATAAGAAGAACTTATTTCTTTCACATTCTTGGCTTTGTATATACTTAAAATGTGTTTGCACAACATTCCTCTTGTTTCAAAACCCTTGCATGAGCACATAACATCTAATGTGTTAGGGTTAATTTTAACCACACATTTCTTGTCGACCGCGGTTGCATCACAATGTCTAGTGACATATAAAATATGACCATCCTCGGATGTAACTGTTTCACTTATGCACACGCTAACAACTCCATCCATAAAAATATGTTCGAAAACGAAGAACATTTTTCTTGTGTACACTTTCACTACTTGCTTTAATAAAGGACAATTATTATATTTTAAAGTGATGCTTCTATGCTTGCACTTGAAATCTTCATATTGTTCGGATCTACGCCATGAAGAAACCATCTTCTCTATCCCGGTATAACACTCAACAAGGGAACTTGTTGGTTTTGCGCACCCATGTAAAACATTGTTCGTAGATTCGCTTCTCTGAGTAGACAGAATGTCAAGGTCTAGAATATCTTTATTAAACGTAGTGGACCATTTATTTCTAATTTTATGCAAATCATAAAGCCATTTATTGTCCTTCAAATTGCCTCTTGAAATCATCTCACTCCAATGAAAATCAAACTCGGCATCATTGTCGCATTTGCTCATGCAATGATAGAATGAACCTCTAACACTCTTATCGGTGTTGAATGTTGGAACCTTCGACGAAGCTTTCTTTGAAATATGCCACTGACAAAGGCGGTGTCGAGTACTACTGAAAACTCTCGCAATTGCAACGGTCATCGCCTGATCCTGATCTGTATAAATAATGTCCGGTTGTTTACCCCCTCCAAACCTCAAAAATGTATCAAAAACCCAACAGAATGACTCGATTGTTTCCTCTGCGACGAAGGCCCCGCCGATAAAGACATTTTGCTAGTGATGGTTTATCCCAATAAAAGGAGCACAAGTAAGACTATATTTATTCAACCGATACGTGGTGTCAAATATAATAACATCACCAAATGAATCATAATCAATTTTGTTATGACCATCCATCCAGCAACAACTAGTCAAACGTCCTAACTCGTCCGTTTGGACATCGTCGAGAACATGATATCTTCCCTTTGCCTTTCCTTAAATATTTTCAGCAAACTCGTGACATCACCGCTTTCTATAAGTGCTCTCCGTTCCCGTTGAACATAATTGTAAGCATCTATTTTACAAAAACCTACATTTTTGTTTCCCCTCACCTCATCAGACATGAAGTTGTATGCTTGAATTATTTTGATCCCAACACCGGTCATGCTCTTGAGAAGACTTCCCTGAACTTCAGATATATCCCGATGAGATCTCAACAAATGAGTGTCATTCTCTTGAGCGAGGGGGTGATTGTGCTTCTCTACGAATTTCACCACCTCCCAATTCCTGCCCTCTTTATCAGCAACAAAATGCAAGCAAGCCAAGCACCCTGTACGAGTATCAAGTTTGCGGAATTTGTTTTGGACATCCTTCTCGTCATTCACTCGTTTATAACCTGCTTTTGTGCATACAAACTGTCTGCCCTTAACAATCCGAGTATGTGTCCAGTGTACAATATGTTCTTTGCGTACACTAAATCCAATTTTTCAGGCGTACTCCATGTACATATTGTAGGCTTCCGCATCAGAATGCACGATCGGGAAGACAACAACGTCAATCTCCTCCTGTGAAAAAAAAAACAGATGTGTCCAGTGACCGTTACACCTTAAAACTATGCAACATAACAATTCACATGAAATCCGGTCAGAGAAATAACAATTCACATGAAATCCGACCGGAGAAATAACAATTCACATGAAATCCGACCGGAGAAATAACAATTCACATGAAATCCGACCGGAGAAATAACAATTCACATGAAATCCGACCGGAGAAATAACAATCCACATGAAATCCGACCGGAGAAACATCCACTTTGTTTACAGATTAATAAATTCCGGCCGGATGAATCCCAACAAAAAAAAAACAATACAATAAGGATTGAAAAATTAAACTAGGAGACCTACAGCCGAATCACAAATACAGCAATAAAAAACAGACAATGAAAAGTTTTTTCTTTATTACCTTAACTGGAATGTTGTTCAAAGTTTCTCCAGCTTCCTCCATGGTAGCGGGATTGTGTCAACTGTTCTGAGATAAAAGAGGACGAGGATGACGAGATCTCCAGACTCCAAGGATGACAGGAGTTACTCTGCAGTACTTGTGGAGGCAGATAACTGTTCCGCGCTAACTGGAACGTTGGCCGAATTATCCTCGCTGGGGAACATTGCGAGGATGGCCACCGGGCCTTTGGAGCTTCTCGGCGAAGGGAAATGTCTTCAGGCAAGCATCGCACAATGAAGAAGAAACCCACAGAAAACCTAGCGTGGAAAAAGAAGCTTCGGCCAAAAAAATGGCTCCTGGCTGAAAGTTTGCGATGAAAATTTTTCAGGAAAGGAGGGAAGGAGGAGGGACCCACGATTTTTATGCGCGGACCGTTTTCACTGTCCAAACGGCGGAACGAAACATTTTCCATGGCCTTCGCCTGCCGACCAAGCAAGGCCTATGGCCCGCGTTTAGTGGCGTGGACTCGGTCAAAGGTGTGCTGAGCTGGCGCTCCCGCACTAAGTTTTTGCTGAAAGGCCCGTCTCTTCTTCCGGTCCTCCACATTTTGACTTGTGATTCCTTCTTTTGCAAATTGCAATTTGCACGCACAGACCTTTTCTTTTCTTTTAAATTTTAATTTTATAACGATAATTACTCATAAGAAATACATGAAATAATTTTTTATTATTCTTGTCAAAATTATGATTTCGCTTGTCAAAATTATAATGCTAATAACAATCATCTTTCATAATACTTAATTCTTTTTCAAAAAAAATCATAATAATTTGAAATATTAATTTTTTGGCAAAAACATGAATTCAGTTCTTAACTTTTAGAACCTTTAAGAAATCAGTCCCAAGCTTTCAATTTGAAGATTTTGATTCCAAAAAAATTATAATTTTAAGATTTCAGTCCCTGTCATTAGAGCTAACAGAAAGGCAAGCTGAAAGATCAAGGTACCTTCTCCCTCCCGCGTAGGGGTGCAAACAAGTCGAGCTCGAGTCGAGCTTGACAAAATTTCCAAGCTCGAGAGCTTTTCATTTCGAGCTCGAGCTGGAGCTCGTGCTCAACGAGCTCATTTATCCCAGTTCGAGCTCGAGCTCCATGCCAACTTATCGAGCTCGAGTTTCGAGCTCGAGCTCGAGCTGGTAGTGAGCTTTTTAGCTCATGAGCTTTATTTTCTTATTTTTTAATATATATTTTTTTCATATATATATATATATATTAAAAAAATTAGAATAAAAAGCTCACAAGCCGGCTCGCGAGCTCATGAACATTAATATTCGAGCTCAAGCTCGAGCTCCACAGGCTCGAGCTCGAGTCGAGCTTTTTTTGAGCCGGCTCATCGAGCTTTCGAGTCGGCTCAAATCAACATACACCCCTACTCCTGCATCCGCCATTAAATTAATTTTTATTTTATTTTATTTGGTAAACTCATAATGAAATTGAACCAAAAAAAATAATTGAGATAAAAGAGAATAGTAACTTAAGCAGCCAGCTGAGTGTTGGATATGCATTGAAGCCCTCTTCATTTTCTCTCATCTCGCTGCTTTTATAAATCTCTTCATTCAAGAATTGCTGGAGAGCTTCTCTTGCAGCCCGTAACATTCAAACTAAGCGGAACAAGAAAGATAAAAGATAAAGGAACTTGTTTCATCAGTATTTGCAGAACAACAAGTAGTAAAAAGGGGAGAGAGGGAGGGAACACACTTCAACCAGAGGAGAAGGCCAACATTCATGGGATGCAAAAGCCAATCCCTGCAGAGGCTTGGTAGAGAGAAGTGTTAAAATTGTTGAAGTGAGAGTAAAGTGGAGCGTGGACGGTTTGACTGGGCAGACCGCAGAGTCCGTCGTGATCTGACGGATAGTTTTTGGAATAGCGTTTTGGCGAGTTGCCGAACTTTCTTGGGGTCTCGCTCAACAAGCACCCTTGGTGAATCGGGCGGTTAGGGTTGTCTAACTGCGGCTGTGGCGGACTCATCTGAAGTTCGTTGAGTCCGACATGATTATTGTTGCGGACTCTTTTGGTGCTTGCCTAGTTCGACTGTCTTATGTGCTTGCGGTTTGGTTATGAGATCGTGGAGTTTGACACAGTTGCACGGACTGGTTCATCTGGAGACCACGTTGTCTAATAAGAGCCGTCCGCAATTGTGCGGACTGGTGTTGTTTTCAGCTCTGGTGCGGTCTTGTTCTCAGGTGGCGCGGTTGGTTGGAGACCGCGAAGTTTTCTCGTTGTGGACTTGGTCACAGGAGTGTGACAAGTCTGTTTGTTGTCCGCGGAGATCGTCGAGTACGCGGTCTGGTTGCTGAGTCCGCCGAATTGCGTGGATTGGATGTGGAATCCGGCAGTTTGTCTTAGCGTGAGATGGATCAGGACGCATGGTTAGAGTGTCCAAGTCCATGCGGACTGATGGTGTTATCCGCTCAGCTATGAGAACTGTCGGGTTGTCTGCATTGTCTTGCGGGTTGGTTATGCGAATAGAGTGGTGTACAGACTTCTTTGCGGACAACTTTCTTCAGCGGCGGTTTGATCCTAGTATTCGCACTGTGCAGATACGTGATGTTAGCTGCAGGACTGTCGAGCGGTTATCCTATCGCTATGGGTGGTGACGACACTGCTCCTCACTCCTATAAATAAAAGTCCTCGGCTCGTCATACATAACGGTGAACATCTGTGAGGCTATCATCAGGCGGCTAGGCAACTAGTGAAAGCTTGGTGGGGAAGAATTCGCAGATTGCAGTCAGCAGATAACAACAGGGCGCGATCTCTATGACTTGAAATCTCTTCCTCCGAGTTGCGGTTAGACAGAGCAGTTCGCCCAATCTATCAGCGGATTCTGTTCAAGTCCTTCAACATTTCAATAACAAGCAGTTCGTGCGGCCAGTTGCGGTTAGGTGACTTCAGCGGTCTCGGCGGACTCAGCTTGCGGGCTGGCGACTTGTGCGGTTACAATTTGCTGTCAGCGCGGTTAACTTCTTGTTGCACTTTTTTGTTTACTTTGATTATATTGTGAATCATGTCTCGCAATGTATACCTCGCTCTGTAAAGATGTTTTTTAATTCCAATTGAAGACTCTTGTACTGAAGTTGTTACTAATTTCTACTTGATTTTGGTTGTGGTTGAGTGTTCCTGCAACCTCTTGCGGCTTCCCCCATAAATATTTACATAGTAACAGAAGGGTGTTAAGGAGTTAGCAATTCATCAGTCTTAGCAGTTTGCTATTCCTTCGTCAAGATCAAGTAAACCAGTTGGGTGCAATGGAAGCCGATTATACAAGAGGAATTGAAATTGAACTTTTAACGCAGACCAACTTTAAAAGGTGGAGGTCTTGCATGGAGAGTTACCTTTTTGGTGAGGATCCTCAGGAAGTTCTCGATGGTGACAACCGACAATAAGTAGTCATTGGTGGAAATGCTGAAGCGGTGAAAGCTTGGTGGCAAACAAATACAATGGCAACATTCGCCCTAAAGCGTGCAATTTTACCAGAGATGTTCGACCATATTGTTGAATGTCGGTCAGCGGTTGAAATCTGGATGACTTGTTAAACAAGAAGAACGTAGCTCAGATACAGTTCTTGAAAAAATGAGTTGGTGAAGGTCATTTAGGATGATATGTACATTTCTTCTTTCTTCTTGAAAGTGAAGAACATCTGCTCTGAGATTACCTCTTTGGACCTGGAGAAGCTGATCTCAGAGTCGAAATTGAAGAGGCACATCATCTGCAGCTTGCAGAAGGAGTATGTTGCCTTTGTGACTTTTGTGCAAGGCTGGGTCAATCGGTCATCACTGCTTAAAGTAGAAAATCTGTTGACTTCATAGGAAAACTTGGCAAAACAGATGACTAGAGTTTCGATCTCAGGGGGAGATGATGAGGCTCTCTTCTCCAACAAGAGGAGGAAATGAGACAGGAAGAAAAAGTCATCTGTTAGCGATGGTTCATCTTCTTCATCACAGCAGGAAAGGAGCAATGATCCTAAGCATGATGACGAGAAGAAGCGGGGC
The DNA here is from genome assembly GCA_039583875.1 of Platanthera guangdongensis. NCBI lineage: Eukaryota > Viridiplantae > Streptophyta > Magnoliopsida > Asparagales > Orchidaceae > Platanthera > Platanthera guangdongensis. The sequence continues at coordinate 18,843,188 of CM077152.1, forward strand.
AGACCTCGATGTAGGTGTAATAAGCTTGGTCACATCTGCATGGACTGCAGAGTACATCTTCAGCCAGGGTATGTTGTAGGGAAGGAGGAGGCTGAGTCTAAAGCTGAGGAAGGAGAATGGGGGAGTGCCTTCATGACGGGCACTTGTGTTTGTGCACTTTCCTCCATCAACTATCAGGAGGACTAGATCGTGGACTTGGGGTGTGGCCATCACCTTACCGGGGACAAGTCCAAATTCTCTTCTATACAGAATTACAAAGGTAACGATGTCATTTTTACTGCCGATGATACTGTACATGCAGTAGAGAATGAGGGATTGATTTCATTATGCAGTGATCGGGGGCCATTCACTTTGAGGAGTGTGTATCACATGCTGGGAATGAAGAAAAACCTCTTCTCGATGACCAATGTTGTTGACGTTGGGTATCATGTTATGTTTGGTCCAACAGAAGTGAAGTTTCTCAGTAATATGTTAGCTGTGAAAGCTGATATCAGTCATGTCGGAAGGAGAGTGAAAGACTTGTTCGTGTTGGCGACAAGCTCCTATGTTGATAAGATGAGGGCAAACTACAATGTTGTTATTTGACATGAGAGACTTGAGCATAATGTGATGAATAAGCTGAAGGTTATGACGGTAAGAGGTCTAGTTCATAGCCTGCCTAGCCTGTCATTATTTAGTGATGGTCACATTTGTACGGGATTTCAGTATGGTAAGGCACATCGCCTTCCATTTGACATATCACAGACTACGTGTAGAGCATCACTGGAATACATTCACGGTGATTTTATAAGTCCTACTGTCACACCCAGTCCCAGCGGTAGCAGATACATGCTAGTTCTTGTTGATGACTTTTCCAGATATACTTGGGTATACTTCGTGAAAGAGAAGTTAGAGGCTTTCGGGATGTTCGTTGAGGTTAAGGAGCTCGTGGAGGGCCGGCTCGGTCTACAGATAAAAAAGTTGAGAACTGATAATGACGGAGAGTTCACTTCTCATGACTTATCTAACTTATGCAAAAAGTTTAGCATTCAGAGGGATCTTACTTATGCACACACTCCACAATAGAACAAAGTTGTAGAGCGAAAAATCCGTCATCTAACAAAAACCCGCAAGTGTTGATTTCACGCCAAAGGCATTCCTAGGTCCTTCTGGGCAGAGAGAATGACCTGTGCGACGTATGTCATCATTAGGATGCCCATTCCGAACAACATGAAATCTCATCATGAGTTAATGTTTAAAGAGAAATTCAGTATTGGACATCTTCATTGTACAACCCCGTATTCGCGAATAGTGGGCCCCAGATGAGGCGTGCTTAGTTTTTAAGCTTTTTGAGTATTTTGAACTCTCGGTGACCAATTTTGGCTCTAGCTTGGAAACATACTAGTAGGGGGAGGAGAAATCGGCCTCCCCCCAGCGGCCCCGTAGTTGGAGTGTGAAAGCGGCAGGTTGGTAGGCTGAGCAGCACCCGCCCGGGCCATTTGGGTGTGGAGGCGGGATCAGCAGGCCCTCCCCCTTCCCATTTTTTCCCTCGGGCCGGCGGGACCGGCCCCGAGCCCGACGGGTAGGCCGGGCGAGACCGGCCCCAGGCCGGGTCTCGCCCAAGCCCCGCGGGCAGCCGGGCGAGACCGGCCCCAGGCCGGGTCTCGCCCAGCCCGGCGGGTAGGCTGGGCGAGACCGGCCCCAGGCCGGGTCTCGCCCAGACCCGCGGGCAGCCGGGCGAGACCGGCCCCAGGCCGGGTCTCGCCCAGCCCGGCGGGTAGGCCGGGTCTCGCCCAGCCCCACGGGCAGCCGGGCGAGACCGGCCCCAGGCCAGGTCTCGCCCAGCCCGACGGGTAGGCCGGGCGAGACCGGCCCCAGGCCGGGTCTCGCCCCGCCCGACGGGTAGGCCGGGCGAGACCGGCCCCCAGGCCGGGTCTCGCCCCGTCCCGCAGGGTGGGTCCCCTTTTAGCTTTGGGTGACGCGTTTTTCCTTCTCTACCCCCCGGCGTGGCGGTTTCCTATTGGCCCGAGGCCTTTTGGCCGTGGGGGTATTTTGGTCATTTGTGGCCCATGGGATTTGGAAAACTATAAATAGACCCCCTTGGGTGCCTTGGAGAGGATCCTTTTCTTAGCTTCCTCCTCCCTTAGCTTCTTCTTGGTAGAGTGGAGAGAGCTCTCCAAGGCGCCTAGCCTAGCCCTTTGGTGAGGGAGGGGAAGAGCTCAGGTAGCCTTCCGGGTGTGAGGTGGGAACTCCGCGCTAGAGCCGAGTGTCTGTTCATAGTCTCCTAAGTCTCCGGTCCGTGACGTTCTCTCGAGTGTAGTAGGTGTGAGGTCACCCCTTTCAGGGACCCCGAACTCCACAGAGGTCAATTTTGGCTTCAACACTTTGGTGCGATGAGCGTGGAGAGTGACCAGCACAGAAGATCTCAGGAGAGTGTCATGACGGGAGGTCAGGGAGGTAGTGATGATCTCGGCGAGCTCCCTAGCTCAGGACCCTTTGTGGGGAGGCAAGAGTTCATGGCCTCCATCCAGGGTATCATGGAGATGCTGCGAAGCATTGCTCCCCAGGGTGGCAGCTCCACCCCGACCCCCCCAGGAGCTAGCTCTCCCCCTCGACGAGTCGACTCCCAGGGGTCTAGGCGAGATGACCACAGCGGGGGGAGAAGGAAGCGCACCGGGAAGAAGGCCCGGGAAGGAGAGGATGGGAGATGGGGTCGAGCGAGACCTCACTGGCCGGGAGTTGTTCTCGAGCCCGGCGAGTGCCAACCTCTCAGGCGAGCAGGTTGCACGAGTGGAGGTTGCGAGACCACCCCTTAGGGGGTCACCTTTCAGCGAGCTGATCATCTCAGCACCCGTTCCCGAGGGATTCAGAGAGCCAGACATGGCTTACTATACCGGGAAGGATGACCCCGTTCAGCACCTGCAGTGGTTCGAGGACGCCGTCTCCATCAGGCCGATGACGGATGCCTTCAAGTGTCTCCTCTTTGCGATCACGTTGAAGGAGAAGGCAAGGGACTGGTTCCATCAACTCCCTCCGAGGTCAATCTATGGGTTCGAGGACTTGAGCCAGAGCTTCCAGCTTCGCTTCTCCACCTCCAAGAAGCGGAAGAGGAGTCCTGAGTCCATCTTCCTGATAAGACAAGGGGCCGAGGAGTCGCTGGCCCGTTACGTTGACAGGTTCCAAGAGGAGATCCTGGAGGTCCAGGAGATGCCAGGGTATGCTCTCCAGATGGCCTTCACCGTTGGGCTGAAGGAGGGCTTCTTCAAGATGAGCTTGACTCGGAAGGCCCCCCTTTCCTTCGAGGAGCTGATGGAAAGGGCGGCTGAGGAGATTGCCATGGAGGCAGCCAACCCTACATTTGTCAAGAAGTTGGCAAAGCTGACAGAGACGGAGGCAAAGGAGCAAGGTGGCTCGAGGTCTCAGGAGGGGAGAAGGAGAGAGGAGCGGAGAGCTCAGGAGGGTCCGGAACCAGGTTGGAGGCAGCAGGGAGGACCCGCTCAGGGCCCGGGAAGAGGTTACGCCCATGATGGGGGAAACTTCCATGGGGGCCAAGGAAGGTTCAACTTCCAGAGGCAAGCCCCTAGGCAGCTCCTCCCCCAACCACAGCAAGCGATGGAGATTGGTCGAAGGGAGAGGAGGAACCGCCAGGGAAGGAGAAGGGCCAGGATAGAGTTGCCGTACTGTGACTTCCACCAGGTGGAGGGGCACGCCACAGATACCTGCCCCGAGTTCCTGGAGGTGAGGGGGGCGAGAGACCCTGCCCAGCCACAGCCACCGGTGCGGGTTGAAGAGGTTCTGCCCAGAGAAGGAGGGGATGATGTTTGTGAGGACCGAGTCGATGTCGGACCCCGAGGCGGTATTGCGGTGATCCATGGTGGAGTGGGGATCGAGGCCACTCGGAAGGCAAGCCTCCATGTCATGTACCGAAGGAGCGTCGCCTCAACCTCCCAGACGCCGCCCCAGGAGGAGAAGGTCACCTTCTCGGTGAAGGACCTGCCGGATCATGAGGATCCGTTTTGCGATGCGCTGGTCATCCAGACGGCCATCGAGGGCTACAACGTCTCCCGAATCTTGGTGGACAATGGGAGCTCTGTCAACGTCGTTTTCAGGAAGGCGTTTGATGAGATGAATGTAGAGCCAAGGAGGGTGCTGGCCTCGGACGGACCCCTGTTCGGATTTTCAGGGGAGAGGATGGAGGTTGAGGGTGGAGTGAGACTCCAAGTTAAATTGGGGGGAGTCTCAAGGAACTGCCGGTTCGTCATTGTGGACGCTCCAAGCAGCTATAACGCCATCTTCGGAAGGCCCCTCATCCGCACCTTCCGTTGCGTGTCATCTTCCTTCCACCAATGCATCAAGTTCAGCTCCGGAGGGATCCAGGTCAGAGTCAAGGGAGACTCCAGGATGGCAAGACAGTGTTATGTCACGGCCGTCAACACCATCTCTTGGTTGGCCAAGGCAGAGGAGATGGAGAAGATCATGGAGAGCCTAAGCAGGATGGAAGTGTCCGGCGAGCAGGAAGCGGATGACGACCACCAGGCCCAGACCCCCTGAAGAAGCCTCGTCCCGGTAGAGTCCTGTATTTTTCTTATGTTGTATTGAGTCCAGCCCCCGACCAGCTGAGTCGGGGGGGTCATGTAACCCATCTTTTTCCCCATTTGAGGATGCAAGATTTGCTAAGGACTGATTGAGATGCTTAGTTCTTTTGCTCCGAGACGGTCCCGCTACCCAGGCTCTCACAAGCTGGGCAGGGCTGGTGGTACCTCTCGTTGATGCCTAGTAGTCTCACCTCGGGATGGATTCCGCTGCCAGGCTCTCACCTAGCTGGCAGGGCAGGTTGATCTCTCGAAGGGTGGGAAGATCTCACCTCGAGATGGATTCCGCTGCCAGGCTCTCACCTAGCTGGCAGGGCAGGTTGATAGCTCGTAGGGTGGGAAGGTCTCACCTCGGGATGGATTCCGCTGCCAGTCTCTCACCTAGCTGGCAGGGCAGGTTGATCTCTCGGAGGGTGGGAAGGTCTCACCTCGAGATGGATTCCACTGCCAGGCTCTCACCTAGCTGGCAGGGCAGGTTGATCTCTCGAAGGGTGGGAAGGTCTCACCTCGGGATGGATTCCGCTGCCAGGCTCTCACCTAGCTGACAGGGCAGGTTGATCTCTCGGAGGGTGGGAAGGTCTCACCTCGAGATGGATTCCGCTGCCAGGCTCTCACCTAGCTGGCAGGGCAGGTTGATCTCTCGGAGGGTGGGAAGGTCTCACCTCGAGATGGATTCCGCTGCCAGGCTCTCACCTAGCTGGCAGGGCAGGTTGATCTCTCGGAGGGTGGGAAGGTCTCACCTCGGGATGGATTCCGCTGCCAGGCTCTCACCTAGCTGGCAGGGCATGTTGATCTCTCGGAGGGTGGGAAGGTCTCACCTCGGTATGGATTCCGCTGCCAGGCTCTCACCTAGCTGGCAGGGCAGGTTGATCTCTCGGAGGGTGGGAAGGTCTCACCTCGGGATGGATTCCGCTGCCAGGCTCTCACCTAGCTGGCAGGGCAGGTTGATCTCTCGGAGGGTGGGAAGGTCTCACCTCGGGATGGATTCCGCTGCCAGGCTCTCACCTAGCTGGCAGGGCAGGTTGATCTCTCGGAGGGTGGGAAGGTCTCACCTCGGGATGGATTCCGCTGCCAGGCTCTCACCTAGCTGGCAGGGCAGGTTGATCTCTCGGAGGGTGGGAAGATCTCACCTCGAGATGGATTCCGCTGCCAGGCTCTCACCTAGCTGGCATGGCAGGTTGATCTCTCGGAGGGTGGGAAGGTCTCACCTCGAGATGGATTCCGCTGCCAGGCTCTCACCTAGCTGGCAGGGCAGGTTGATCTCTCGGAGGGTGGGAAGGTCTCACCTCGGGATGGATTCCGCTGTCAGGCTCTCACCTAGCTGGCAGGGCAGGTTGATCTCTCGGAGGGTGGGAAGGTCTCACCTCGGGATGGATTCCGCTGCCAGGCTCTCACCTAGCTGGCAGGGCAGGTTGATCTCTCGGAGGGTGGGAAGGTCTCACCTCAGGATGGATTCCGCTGCCAGGCTCTCACCTAGCTGGCAGGGCAGGTTGATCTCTCGGAGGGTGGGAAGGTCTCACCTCAGGATGGATTCCGCTGTCAGGCTCTCACCTAGCTGGCAGGGCAGGTTGATCTCTCGGAGGGTGGGAAGGTCTCACCTCGAGATGGATTCCGCTGCCAGGCTCTCACCTAGCTGGCAGGGCAGGTTGATCTCTCGAAGGGTGGGAAGGTCTCACCTCGAGATGGATTCCGCTGCCAGGCTCTCACCTAGCTGGCAGGGCAGGTTGATCTCTCGGAGGGTGGGAAGGTCTCACCTCGAGATGGATTCCGCTGCCAGGCTCTCACCTAGCTGGCAGGGCAAGTTGATCTCTCGGAGGGTGGGAAGGTCTCACCTCGGGATGGATTCCGCTGCCAGGCTCTCACCTAGCTGGCAGGGCAGGTTGATCTCTCGGAGGGTGGGAAGATCTCACCTCGGGATGGATTCCGCTGCCAGGCTCTCACCTAGCTGGCAGGGCAGGTTGATCTCTCGAGGATGCCAAGTCCTTAGCTCCGAGATGGATTCCGCTGTCAGGCTCTCATCTAGCTGGCAGGGCAGGTTGATCTCTCGTGGAAGCCAAGTCCTTAGCTCCGAGATGGATTCCGCTGTCAGGCTCTCATCTAGCTGACAGGGCAGGTTGATCTCTCGTGGAAGCCAAGTCCTTAGCTCCGAGGTGGATTCCGCTGTTAGGCTCTCATCTAGCTGGCAGGGCAGGTTGATCTCTCGTGGAAGCCAAATCCCTTAGTTCCGAGATGGATTCCGCTGTCAGGCTCTCACTAGCTGACAGGGCTGGTTGATATCTCGTGGGAACCTAGTTTGTTACCCAGAGAAGCTCTCGCCACCCAGGCTCCCATAGCTGGCATGGTAGGTTGACCCCGCGCGGAAGTTACACTCTGCGAATACGTTGGGTTGGATGTTTCTTTCTGAGCTTGTGCCAACCTCGAAAAGAGCGGGGATTGTGTACAACCCCGTATTCGCGAATAGTGGGCCCCAGATGAGGCGTGCTTAGTTTTTAAGCTTTTTGAGTATTTTGAACTCTCGGTGGCCAATTTTGGCTCTAGCTTGGAAAATACTAGTAGGGGGAGGATAAATCGGCCTCCCCCCAACGGCCCCGTAGTTGGAGTGTGAAAGCGGCATGTTGGTAGGCTGAGCAGCACCCGCCCGGGCCATTTGGGTGTGGAGGCGGGATCAGCAGGCCCTCCCCCTCCCCATTTTTTCCCTCGGGCCGGCGGGACCGGCCCCGAGCCCGGCGGGTAGGCCGGGCGAGACCGGCCCCAGGCCGGGTCTCGCCCAAGCCCCGCGGGCAGCCGGGCGAGACCGGCCCCAGGCCAGGTCTCGCCCAGCCCGGCGGGTAGGCCGGGCGAGACCGGCCCCACGCCAGGTCTCGCCCAGCCCCGCGGGCAGCCGGGCGAGACCGGCCCCAGGCCGGGCCTCGCCCAGCCCCGCGGGCAGCCGGGCGAGACCGGCCTCAGGCCGGGTCTCCCCCAGCCCGACGGGTAGGCCGGGCGAGACTGGCCCCCAGGCCGGGTCTCGCCCCGTCCCGCAGGGTGGGTCCCCTTTTAGCTTTGGGTGACGCGTTTTTCCTTCTTTACCCCCCGGCGTGGCGGTTTCCTATTGGCCCGAGGCCTTTTGGCCGTGGGGTATTTTGGTCATTTGTGGCCCATGGGATTTGGAAAACTATAAATAGACCCCCATGAGTGCCTTGGAGAGGATCCTTTTCTTAGCTTCCTCCTCCCTTAGCTTCTTCTTGGTAGAGTGGAGAGAGCTCTCCAAGGCGCCTAGCCTAGCCCTTTGGTGAGGGAGGGGAAGAGCTTAGGTAGCCTTCCGGGTGTGAGGTGGGACCTCCGCGCTAGAGCCGAGTGTCTGTTCATAGTCTCCTAAGTCTCCGGTCCGTGACGTTCTCTCGAGTGTAGTAGGTGTGAGGTCACCCCTTTCAGGGACCCTGAACTCCACAGAGGTCAATTTTGGCTTCAACATTCATGTGTTCAGATCTACCTGCTACGTGCACATTCTAGATGCTTTTAGGATGAAGCTGGATGCGAAGACAAGAAATCTTTTCTTCGTGGGCTATGATGAGAGGAAGAAGGGCTGGAAGTGCATGGATCCTGCAACGAAGAAGTTTGTTGTCTCAAGAGACGTTATCATCGACGAACTTACATTGTACTAGGGTAGTTTATCTGTGGAGCTACAGGAAAGCAGGTCAGACGTGGGCCAAGGAGAAGCTGTTTGGGATCTTACAGTGGAGTTGCCCATGTCACCAGGTGCTCCGGTTTCGTTTAGCTCTTGGGAGGAGGCTTCTAGATCTAAAAGCAGGGGGAGTGAGGCTCCTAGTATGCCCAGGATCAGAGCTAGTTAAGAAGAAGAAGCGGGAGTGGTCGGTCAAGGTCAAGCCCTGCGGAGGTCCAAGAAGACTATTATTAAGCCAGCTCGGTACAAGGACGAGAACATGGTGAGTTTCATCTCATATTTCTTTACAGGTCCCATGGATGAACGGGAGCCATCAAGATTTGAGAACGCCACTGCATAAACTAGTGGGAAAATGCCATGAATGAGGAGATGACCGCCCTCAGGAATAACGAGACTTGGGATCTTGTACCCAAGATCGATGGTATCACTCCTGTTACATGCAAGTGGGTTTATAAGCTGAAGAAGAAGGATGACATCAGCATCGAGCGGTACAAGACTCTCCTTGTAGCTCGGGGGTTCTCACAACAGTGAACAATGAGAACTTGCTCACGCTTATAATTTACGGTTACGGTTTTCTAACCGCCATGACTAAGGAAGTTTACTCTGTGCAGCCTGTGCGGCTAACATCGGGCGGCTAGACAACTAGTGGAAGCTTTGTGTGGAACAATTTGCGTATTGCAGTCAGTGGATAACAGCAGGTCGCAGTCTCTGCGACTTGAAATCTCTTTCTCCGAGTTGCGGTTAAGCAGAGAAGTTCGTCCGGTCTATCAGCGAGTTCTATTCAAGTTCTTCGGCATTTCAATAACAAGCAGTCCACGCGACTAGTTTCTTTCGGTGAAAATAAGTCCCCCCCAACGGAGCCTAAAGATATAATTTGTAATTAAGGCTTCGTTTGGTTCGGCGGTGGCGGGCCGATCCGGCGGGTGGAAACAGAGTGTTCGAAACGGAGGGGGGAGGTGGCTGCTCCAAACGAAGCTTTTGGGGGCGTTTCTCAAGGCGGGCGGGTGAAAACGGAGCAAACGCCGCCGGAGGTTCATTTGTTTACCCGCCTTCCGACGGCATTTGCCCGAAACAGAGCAGCGAAACGACGAACCAAATAGAGCCTAAATAGATAGTAAAAATTAAGGCTATTTTCTTACTTCTGGACCTCTAGTCCTATTTTAAATAGATTTTATTATATTTATTTATCTTTATACTCTTAGAAAACCCAAAATTCTCATGGTTTAACATTCAGCCTTCCTAAATTGCCCCTACAATCAAAATCATTTCTTCTGTACAATTTAAATACACTGAGTGCAATAGACAATTTGCTCTTGCTGAATGTCTGTGCTCTTCTTCAAGGAAGAATGGCTCAAGAAAGAAATTTCTCGCATCTCTTCACCGATATCTGGAATGACCTTGCACCTCCTCTCGTGCTTCCTCCCCGTCCAATTCTTTGGGTATACGCAAGTTTTTCGTGGTTTTTGAACAGGAGAAAGACACCCGACGGCCTTTAGTCTCGATTCGCTTCCAGCCCTACCTTCACAGATCCTGTCGTTAGTAGTAATCATTGTCCTCAGTACTGCGACAATCTAACGGTGGCTGCGTGATGGTCATTGCAACAGATTCTACACCGATGTCGACTTCGTTAGCAGTGGAGGCGGGCTTTGCAGAGCTAGGGAGACAACGAGAACATGCTATAGGCAGACCAGCAGAGGCAAAAATGGTAAAAAAACATCATGGATCGCTGGGCGAGTGCCCCCTAAAGCCTCTGCTCGCCTGGGGCGGCGAATACGGGTTCGACTGGTCCTGCCGGGCCTCGACGAGTACGGGCCCGGCTGGCCCTACTCGCCGACTCCACCTGGCGAGTGCGAGCCTTTTGGCTCTATTTGCCCCTGATGATTCCACCTCGCCTGGGTGAGCTGGGGGCTGTCGAGATCTGACCCCTTGAGTGCTCTCCTGGGACTAGGATTGCATGATCTTGCGGGTCGGCTCTTGAGAAATTGAGCCCGACGAATGCTGAGTTCCGTTCGACGAATGTCGAGCTACATTCGACGAACGTCGAGCTCCGTTCGATGAACTGAGTGGACTGGGCGAGCTTCTCTCAACGCCAAGGTAGAATGACGTTGAGTGTCTGGACTTCACTCAACGCTAAGGCAGAACGACGTCAAGTCTCTGGACTGGCTGGTACTCGCCGCTTCTACCTACCTCCTGCCGAGTGCGGGCCCGGCTGGCCCGACTTGCCAGCCACTAGCCGGTCTAGCCTGGACGAGCTGGGGGCTGCCGAGCTCTGGCCCCCTTGGTGCTCGCCTGGGACTTGAGAAAAGAGAGCTGATCGGTCTGGTTCCTGACGACCCCACTCGTCGGATACGGGGTTGTACACATAAGGCCTTCTCGAGAACAACATTAAGCTTTCTCGAGAACTGTTTCTGCAACTTGAAATCAAGGCAAGTCTTACTCGAGAACAACCTCTAGTTCTTCTCAAGTACAAAACATAGTATTGGAGAAAAACACTTAGAGAATTTTTTTGAAAATCTGAAAACAAGATTTCTTTATTATAATCAACATCCAACATTTCTCCCATGCCCTTAGTGCTTGAAAAGGAAGTGTGTCCCAATAGAGAGACTACACATGAGTCAACATCATGGATCACACAATAAGAGATTACATTGTATGGTCATGTATTTGATGACTCATTGTAGTCTGACATTGGTCTACACTTGGCAATTGTATCCTGCAAACTCTCAACTAAAAAGAGCATCAAATACAAATTTAATTCATCTTAGTTCAAGGGTGACTTCATACAAATCTGGATTATTGTGGATGCAATACCCAACATTATTATTGGTAATGTATTGTTACACTTGATAATGTATTGTCATTGCAATAATATTTATGTTAAAAATTTATCAAAAAACATGAATCTTTGGTTGGTGCCCGGATCGACCAAAATTCCTTGGTCCTCAACTGCACACACACAATTTTTGCAAAGGTCAAAATATGGAAGAATTTGAAAAATCGAATTTAGGGTTAGGTATACCTATTCAATAACTTAGGAGAAGTTTGGATCTTAGAGAAGAGTGTGTAAAACTGACAATAGCGCTATGGAGTGGAAAATTGGAGCCGCTCGACATCGACAATAGAGCTTGACGCTAGTTAGGGGTGCCGATTCCTATAGGTCTCTGAAAGAAAAACCTAGACGGCGTGTGGGAGAGGTGCAAACCAAGGGAGAAGAGATGTCGAATCGCTAGATGAGCTCCGTTGGAATGCCGAAGCAAATGGGAAAAAAACTCGACTTCGCTCGGTCTTCGTCGCCCATCGGGAGGAAGCTAAGAACAAGAAAGAAGATGCAACCGACCGAAAAAGGAGGCTTTTTGGTTTAACTGTTTCTAGCGCTACCAAAAACATATCATCTTTGGGACAAAACCATTTCCTTTCTAATAAAACCTGCAAAACTAACAATACCAAAGCGTAATTGAGAAAGAGTGTTGTTTTCTCAAGTTCAAGTCTTATCATCGTTAAAATATAAATTTGTTTTTTTTTCTTAATAAAACATTATTTAGATTGTTAGGGATGATACCCATTTTATAAGTATAGGTATGCACATAACCACACACCCATGATCTCCACCTCAAAAGTAGTGAGATCATTGATTTGACCGCACGCGCGATCATCGCTCTTGATCCCCCCGCACGACGATCCCATCACGCGTAATGGATGAACCGTCGCGAGCGCTGCCTCGCCGGCGGCAGGCGGTCGACTTCCTCCCTTGACGTCGGCCGCCATCCTTACCTTGCCTCGTCGACCGCCGTCACGCGGGCGAGGGCGAGCCCCGACCGACGATCCCCCTCGGCCACCGGCCGCGGCCGAGGCAGCGGCCGCACATGCACTCTCCCTCGGCTGTCGGCCGCGACCGAGGGAGAGGACGTGAGGGTTGCTCCCCTTCGGCCGTCGGCTGCGGCCAGAAGAGCAGCCGCTCAAGCCGCTCTCTCCTGGCCGACGGCCGCGACCGCGGGGGCGGTCGCGCGGGCCACTCTCTCACAGCCGCCGTCGACAGACGTGGGAGCAGCCGCGCAGGCCGCTCTCCCTCGGCCGCCGATAGCGACCGCGCCAGCGGCAGCGCCGTCCGCGGCCGAGGGAGCGGCAGCCCGGGCCGCTCCCTTCCTCGGCTGCCGGTCGCTGCCGAGGGAGTCTCCGCCCAGGTCGCTCGCTCCCTTGGCCGCCGGCCGCAGCTGAGTGAACGACTGCACGGGCCGCTCTACCTCGGCCGCCGACGCGCGGTCAAAGGAGGCGGCCGCGCTGACCGCTCCTCTGTGGTCGCCGTCAGCGGTCCTCCTCTTGCCGGCGAATTTGGCGGCAAGTTCACCGGTGGCCCGTAGAGTGCCGCCCTTGTCGTCCGATCGTTTGGAGTCGCTCCTCGCCATCCAATTCGCGAGTAACCACCCACTAACCATCGAGTTAGTGCGGGGATTTAATTAATAATTCAATGATTTATTTAATATGTAAATAACGAGATTAATTATCATAAATACGCACCCTTAAACTATGAGAAAATATTAATTTTGGGTGGTTTCGGTGTGCAGATAGCCACATAACCACTGTAACCACCCCTGGAGCCTATAAAAGGAGCCTCAGGCCTCCTCATTTCTCACCTTTTTCCTCCGAGTCTTCTTCTTCTTCTTGTTCAGGTCGAAGCTCTGTCAGATTCCTCCTACGAGAAGCACCCGAGCCGCACTCAAACCGCACCCAATACAACATTTTAGCTCTATGGCCACATTTTTTTTTGCGGAGTTTCTAAAAACGCCGTTGTAGTTATATGTTAATGTTGCTTTTTGGCGGCGCTTTTAATGAAAAACGTGGCCAAATGCATTAAAAAAAACGAAAAAAAATTAACCCGACCCTTATTTTAACCTGGCGCTATTCAGTCGATGCCCTAGATTTATCCCACCGCTTCCCATTCATCGCGCCGCATCCCATTCATCACGCTGCATCCCATTCTCCATCTCCAAGCCGGTGAAGCTCTACTGGAGGCCTACATTTCTCGATCTCCAAGCCGGTGAAGCTCTGCTGGAGGCCTGCATCTCAATCTAGCCCTAACATCGTCGATCCAAGCTCTGTTGGAGCCCTACTTCTCGATCTCCAAGCCCTTCTACGGAGTGCGGCTGGTGGCGACACCTTCTGCGGAGTGCGGTTGGCGGCGACATTAGCTCCTCCTTTCGATCTATTCTCTTCCTAAACAGGTATAAGCTCTGTTTTTCACCAGTGATGGAAGACAGATAGGGCAATGCGCGGGTTGAAATCCCTCTCAAAAGACCTACCTCCTTCCTCTTTTCTACTGAAAAAATGATTATTTTCCTATAGTTTGTGTTAATGCCCAAGAGGGCTGAATTTTTTTGATTTTCTTTCATCCTTCCTAATTCATTTTCAATTTATTTTTCAGTTTTTAAAAATTCTGCTCTACTGTGATGTTTTTGTTTCCACCGAAGAGGGAAATTGAATATTCCTGCAGTTTGTGTTTCTTGATTACAAATAAATCATGCTGATAATTAGAAATACTTCAATACACTGATGTTCCATTCGAGGGGGATTTCAGCCTTTAGTTATGCTTTGCCTCGGCTATTAGAAATATGCTAAATAATGCTTAGATTTAATTTTTCAATTGGTTTGCCGCATGCTTAGCTATGGAGTTCGTTTATCAAATTAAAATTTCATGTCTTTTAAGTGTTTGATGGAATTACTAAAATAAAGTTTTCCTTTAAAGTGGAGCTTTCCTTTCAAGTGTTTGATGGAATTACTAATGTCATTCTCTTTCTGTTTTTCAAAACTTTAATGTTTTTTTTTACAATACTTCATCAAAGTATAAGCCCAAATTAATGCTTTTGTGAATGATTCAAACAAGTATAGGTCATATGGAATGGAAAAATCACTGTATTTTGTTTTTGAAAAATCTTTGATACTAATTAGCCCTCTACCTAACATAAATTTGATTTTTGAATAACTTGCAAAATTTGATTGGCCACTAGATTGTAAACACCTTGTCTTGTGTTCATGTCCTTCCATGTATTTAATGCTTAAACATCTTTTTCTTTGACTAGATTGTAATACTTCATCTACTTATGCTTTATTGAGATTTATTAAAAAACTTTGTGCACTTGTTTTAATCTAATTGTTAGTTCTATCTTAGCTAAATTGTTTATAATATAAAAAAATAATTTATTGATGTATTCACGTTGCTTTTAAGATTATATACAACACACATATTTTAATCTAATTGGTTTGTTCATTTCATTTATTAATATATGTACACATCAAATTTTTTTATCAAAAATGGATAAAAAATGGATGAAAGAGCCACGTCAATCAAAAATTTACGTAGAAGGACATGAAATATTTGCTAGATTTATTCTATAGATATACACCAGTTGGAGAAAAATGTCCATGCCCTTCCATAGATGATGTCTCTTATTCAAGGACAAAGCTCGAACAATGCGACTTTGAAAGAGTTTTATGTATGACTGACTTTGAAAGAGTTTTAATGGAAGGTATTTGATAGCAGGTGAACAAGGAGAAAACAACGGTGGTATCGCATGAACTGATTCATGCTAGCATGTCTTGAATTTACTTGAGATGTTTTATACATGCAACTGTTTTGTTAAAAGTTTATATCATGTTAAAATCTTAGGAATATGTTTGACACTTTTCCGATTGGGTAGATTTATTTGTTGTTTTGTTTGGAATTTGCATATTGAATTAATATTTCTTAGTATGGTCATGAGTAGAATATGTTGGTCTGAAAGATACCCCAAAATGCTCATTATGAGAACAACAATTAACCTATAAAGCTCACCAATTTTTTGTGTATATATACATGCTTATAATTTGCTAATTTTTATTACTTTGAATTGTGCAAATATTAAATATGATATTTTACATTAACTAGCTTGAATACTCTAAGTTTAAATTCTGAACACATGTTTAGGAATTAAGAAATCATATTCTATTGATTACTCATAAAATACTGGTGATTGTACTCAGCGTCGTTTATTATTAAACTTTTGGCATTTAAAGTTTTGCATGACAAAAGTCTATAAAGCTCTTTCAAGTTGTTATATCGTGTTTGCTATGTTGCTTTGATAGGTGGTGTTGATACTTATGTGCGGTTGTGCAGAGTTTACTGGCAGATGAACATAGCAATCCTTCAGGAATAGTTCATTGTTTATTAAACAGGTGTTTATAACCTATACCTTGGAAATATTTGATAGATTGAAGATATAAATTGCCATATCTATTTGTTTTGGGAGGGAGTCCTGCTGTACATGAATTATTTTAGATTAAACCAATAATTAGTATCTTACAGATATTTGTTATATATTTTTCCTAATGAAGACTCCACCTTAATTAATATACATTTCCTTTGTCATTTTGTTCCTGTTGTGTTTTTTTGTATTCATTGTATTTATCTCTTTATCTGTAGCTATTTCCATCTTCTCCCCATGTTGGGTGAATTCTTCATGTGAATTCTTCAGTTCAAATGAGTTTAAATTTCAATATGAAATCTTTGTTATTGTAGGTAGGATATGTTTGAGTTTATGTGTAAATCTGGTTGGGGAGAGGTATCGCCCTCTGACTCTTCATAAAAACATATAGTATCTGAGATTATTTATCTTTATAAATTACTTGAACATTATTCTACTAATTCACGCTTTAGTATTCTGTAAAAAAATTATCTATTTTAATCTATATTAAATAAAGTGGTTTTAGTTGGCGATTTGCACGGTGACCTTTCCCAGACAAGATCTGCTAGGTAGAAAGTTGCATCCTAGCTGGATTTCTTTAGCTTGTTAATTTTATTTTAAGGATTTGATTTATCATTATCATTTTTGAAAGCATGTAGCAATAACACCTGAGACCAAATCCTTTTTTACCCAGTTACGTGATATTTTAGTGATAGAATGATATATTTATGCTGTTTGGACATACACAATTAGCTGAGTAGGTTAAAAGAAAAAATGTACATTGTTGCCACACTCATTTTGCTGACAAGTAAAGAAGCTGGTGAGAGATAGAGAAGCAGTTTGATTCAATCATCGATCAAAACCTGAACCAGAACTACAACCCGGAGGTGGAAAAGATGATCCAAATTGCTCTTCTCTGTACGCAAGCAACATCGGAAGAACGCCCAATGATGTCGGAGGTTGTGCGGATGCTCTACACGCAATTAGCTGCAGAGAGATGAGAGGAATGGCAGCAGGTTGAGGTCACCAGGAGGCAGGACTATGAAACTCTTCCATCCATAACTTGGAGGCAGTGGAGTTATCCGGTGGAAGATGATTGCTCGCTCTATCTCCCGCAGCGGAATGAGGGTGAGAACTTGATTCATAAAGGAATCCCCACCCATTGAGCTTTGTAATTGTATAATTTTTTTTAATTTAGCATCTTCACAATATTATTTTTATGCTTACATTTATTCAATTCTGTAAAGTAAATAATGTTGAATTTTAATTTGCATAAAAAAATCAAAATGTACATTTTTTTAAAAATAGGTTTTGGTTGAAATGGAGGTTGAGAATTATCTTTCATGCACATTCCTTCTTGACTGAATATGACTATTGATGTGATACATTGTTTAATGTACCGATGGAGCAAGCAGAAGGCCCACTGTTTCAATTTTTTTAAAAAACAACAATAAAACATTTGGCGGCGTTTGCTATGAAAGAGCGCCGCCGATGTCGGTTTCATTAGGGGCGCTTTAAGACGGAAAACACCGCCAAAATCATTATTTAATCTGATCAATATATTTGCGTTAGCCGTGTTTTTATATGTAAAAAACTTCGCTGTATGCATTAGGCAATAACAGTGCTTTGTACAAAACGCCGCAAAGGTTTTAGCGGCACCTCTTATCGCAACGAACTTGCGGCGTTTGCCAAAACGCCGCCATATGAATAGTGACGTTTAAAAAGCGTCGTGAAAGGCCTAAAAAACGCCGCGATATGTATGCTTTGTTGTAGTGACCCGAGCCACGTACGAGCCAAGTTGAAGCTGCCCGACGAAGCTCAATCTCCCAATTTTCAAGTGACGTCCCCAACCGCAAGTTCAGACACTGCACTATCACGTTCAAAATCAGCAAGAAGCTCAGTGCAACCCATCAACGCAAAGCGCAACTCGTTACAAACTCCCGCGCGCGACGGTCCGTCGTTCGCTACGTGTTATGTGTTCTCTCATCTCAAAACTGTAACGAGAGGTGGTCTGTCACCCTCGCCTTCACAAACAAGTTGCAACAGTCAAAAAATAGCGGACTTTGACCGTCACAGATCCGGTGACATGATTTTTTACCCGGTTGAGGGATTTTTCCACGCTAAAACTTCGTGTGTACAATCGACCTACTTTATTAACTTTATACGCGCTCGATCGTTCCGAGAGCTAAGACGGTCTAGATTATTCTGGTCCGACCGGGACGAGGAGTTAGACCACAACATAGATAATCAATTTTGTTTTAAAAAAACTTACTTTGAAAATAAATTCAACGAGATAATTATAATTCTCATCTTGAAAATTAAGGCTTCATTTGTTCCGCATTTAGGGGCAGTGTTTGGAGGAAACGGTGCCGTCCGACGGCAAATCAAACGAACCTCCATCTTTGTTTGTCGTGTTTGAACCCACATCAAAGAGGAGCATCCGAAAACAGTGTGTATAGAAAATGGAGCGGGGCTGAAAACACACGCGGAAAAACAAATGATACCTTAAGGTGGCGTTTCGTTTTGGTCAAAGGGTGGGGCCAAAAAGACCAAACCAAATGAGGCGGAAGTCTAAAACTATAATATATACCCTAAACCCTAATATATATCGAATATGAGATAAAGGAGTTTGCGGAACTGTAAATTTCGCAAATAAATTACTATAATTGTCCCATTAATACATTATTATCCACAACGCGTGCACCGCCAAGGAAAATCCGACCGGATCAAAAGTAGAGGCGGGGAGAGCCGATCCGACCCCACGTTGCGGCCATCCCAGACATTTCCAATTAATAATTATTATTAAATATAAATCTTATTATTATTATTAATGTTTATACGACTTGTTCCGCTTCTGGTTACCTTCCTTCGATGTCCGATATAACTCTACCCAGGGGAGCCAAGGAGTTCTCGTCTAGGGCACTCTGTTTACACCGTTGCCCTTTGCCACCAAGAAAAGGGCGCGCATTCTCTTCTTCTCCGTCAAAAATTTTCCGATCTTCGGCCTTCATCTGGCAATGCAAGTCGGCCACATCCGGAAGGGGAATTCGGATCTGTCGTAGACACGTTTATTAGAGCTCCGGATAATGGAGAGGCGATCGGGATTTGTTTGGCAGGTGGTGGTGGTGGTGGTGATGGTGGCTTGGGAGGCGGTAGCAAGGGATGTGTCGCCGGTGGTAGCAGGTCGTGCGTCGCCGGCGGTGGCAGGGGGCGCGTTGCCGGTTGTGGCTGGAGGTGTTGAGCTGGCCGTGGAGGGGCGTAAACGCCACGCATATGCGTCGATGATGTACATGGGAACGCCGAGGGATTACGAGTTCTATGTCGCTACAAGGGTGATGATGAGATCCCTCGCGAAGCTTAAGGTTGATGCCGACCTCGTCGTCATTGCATCTGTCGATGTCCCGATCGATTGGATCCACAATTTGTACGTTGCCTATCTCCTTCTTCATCTAAATCTTTTTCCTGGTTTTCATTCTCTTATAAGTAAACAAAGGATTTATGATTCCGAGCAAAGGATATCATGTTGGTGAGCCGGCCGTTTTTTGCAGGATGGTTGACTATTCATTTGTCTTTTTTTTTGTTAACAATGGATTATCCTGGGATTTAAGCTATTTTCCTGTTAATTTGTCTGAGCTATTTTTTCGACATTTTGTGAATTTCTGGAGTAATTATCCTGGGATTTAAGCTATTTTCCTGACATATAATTTTAAAAATTTCACTTCTGGGTGCTGTTCCTTTGATTCCTGCGGGAAATCAAAACTCTCGAGCTATTTTTTTCATCATTTCTTTATGTTTTCAGTAGATATCGATTTTAAGATTTTGGATGTTTGCTTGTTACTGTCGTGGATTACTGCCTTATCTTCTGATCCACGACTAAAAAATTGCTTTTTGTTCTGCTTTCTCTTGGTTTCGTAGGCAAGATAAAGAAGGATGCTTCTGCTTGTTTTTTTCCCTTACACTTTGGCAATAGTTGAAGTATCCTTCAGTTGAAACTAGGATTGGATATGAAATTTTCTTTAAAATTTGTGTTCTTTTAAAAGTTTTCTCCATGAGATTTTAAGTACATTGAAGTCGTACATTCTGGCCGTAAGATTGTACTGCCCGGACGCATATGTAACTAGCCAGGCTTATCTGTGTCACTTATCTTGTTTCTATATGTAACCAGCCAGGCTTATCTATGAACAATTATTGATATAACTAGCGTTTACCTCAGTTTTCCACATGAAAACCAATGGATGCAATTCAAAAGACTTTTTTTAATAATGGATGAAAGGGAAAGCTTGGGTAGCTAGCATTGACCTTGTAAGTGTTGAAGGGCTGACTGCTAAGGGTAGCCTTCCCAGAGGAAGGAACGCGAGTAGCCTGCTCGCCGTTGGATCAATCCTGCTCGCCATCCGATCAAAGTGTTTACTCGCCTTTTTTTAAATGTTTTCTCGCCTTTATTGCTGATGGTTAGATCGGTCATCCAACGTCCATCTTTTGCTCGCTCCCAAAGCTAGGAACGCTACCAGTACGGAAAAAGTTTTCCTGACTCGGTCGGGTGTTGAAAGATTAAACTAGATTAACTAGAGCTGACCTGGTCAACATTGACGAAATGCTTGTGTCTACCAGTATGCTGTACAATATCTATGAATCTATATTAACTATCTTTAAGAACTTGGTTCCATTTCCAGTATAATAGTGTTTGATGGAATCATAAGGTGATAAGTTATGACTGTGATATAAAGGTACATACCTATTGCATGGAGCTCTTGTTGATCTAATGTTGACATTCTTTTTCTATGTAAACAGGAAGAATGAGGATGGGGTGAGGGTGGTGACAGTAGAGAATTTGAAGAATCCGTATGAGCACCAAAAGAACTTCAACGTTCGATTCAGACTAACTTTAAACAAGCTTTATGCATGGAGCTTAGTGGATTATGACCGAGTTGTAATGTTGGATTCTGACAATTTATTCCTTCAAGGAACTGATGAACTATTTCAGTGTGGTCAGTTTTGTGCTGTCTTCATCAACCCATGTATCTTCCATACTGGTCTCTTTGTTCTCCAGGTAAGGATTTGCTATTCATACTTTATTAAACGTAAGTGGTCAGAGTGAAGTATCCATGATGATAATGAATGTAGTTTCTCATTAATTTATACATTTGCTTATGATATCTGATTTTTTGGTGAATGAAATGTAATTGCCAGGGCAAGTTAGGTTTGCTTGACTGAATTTTATGCTTGTTGGTGTCAATTTTTTTTTCAATTGTTTGTTTATGTGTAGTGCTGTCTCCTTTTCTTTATAACATCACCAAAAAGAACAAAATTATTACATCTATATTATAATCATGTCGTAATTAACTATATAAGTTGAACCAGGATAATTTGTATTTTTATTCTTCGAAGGAAACTTGTAAAATAATCTAATTTTAATTTATCAATGATTACTTGAAATAGAATGAGATTGAATTATGCTTCTAAAGTTTTCCAAGTTTTTCTGTGGTAGATTGATCTATTGTGCTCAAGGACTTTATTTTCATCATTTGTAGCACAGGAGACCTTGGAAATGATGTGTATTCGGGTATCATAATTAAGGAAGCGTGAAGGAGTTTCTATTATAGCACGTGTTTGATGTTTGGAAAGCTTTGTAATTTATATTTCTATCCTACAAAATTTTGAATTAAAAAAATGATCTAATTATAATTCATCAACAAATATTGTCATGAATTATGAGAGTTTGTTTTTATACAAGACGAATTAGTTGAGCTGTTCTGGCTTCTCATTAGTAAACCAAAGATCCTAAGAATTCATCTAGTCTTGAAATCTCTATTTTATGGTTTGAAGGCTTTACTTGTATTTCAACAATTATTTGATAACAATATATGAGAAAGGATGCTGTTTCTATTCAATTTGGTATGAAGCAGCCCTAAATTTATGTTTCACCAAGTTGAAAATTATCCAAAGTAAATCATAACTTTCTTACCTAGAATAATGTGAGATGATAAATGTGATCTTAAGAAATTCTTGTAGTATGCTTGATATATGAATTTTTTTGTATCATCCTTAAAAATTTCTTTTTGTCAACTACTTTATTGGATTAAAGGTGAGAATTTTTGATGGATCCTTCCATTAAAATTTAACTAGCGAGAAACCCTCGTGATGTGCTGGAAATCAAAACAATTATCATGAAATGCTCATTACTTTTGTAACTTGAGTTACTTAAGACGGTAAATTCAAATGCCTAGATAACGAGATATAGCAAAAGGGAGGTATTTGATGTTAATGAAACCTCAAGGGTCTATATAATAGTTAGCTAAACTTTGGGTATATAAATGATTGTTAAACGGCATGTATATGATGCATTCTTCACATTCTAATGACTATTAAATATATCTTTTGGACCCAGCAAATTTCTAAAGCAATTTTTACTAGCCTTGCATCTAAACAGATGATATTTTGTACCTACCATGCACAAATTTGGAGGGATAGGCTATTTAAGCCATCTTTTGATGTTTGCCTCCACTGGATTTTTTACTTTAAATGGGTTCTTTCTTGTTTCTACCTGATCTCTTTTGTTTAAGAGACTTCTAACTCCATCAATCTTTTTTTGAACGGCAGCCTTCTCTTGATGTTTTCAAGAACATGCTTCATGAGCTGGAAGTGGTTCGGAACAATCCGGATGGTGCAGATCAGGGCTTCCTTGTTAGTTACTTTCCAGATCTACTCGACAAACCAATGTTTCATCCGCCTGTCAATGGCACAAAACTCGTTGGCACCTATCGACTTCCTTTGGGATATCAGATGGATGCTTCCTATTATTGTAAGAATGTCAAGACTTCCCATTTCTTTAAATGCTAGACCCTCAAAAAGAGTTGAGTTGAAGTGCTTAATGTGCACCCATAGTTTGGACAAAACTGAACTGAACACTGTAGTCATCAATTATTGGTTTGAATTTTGATTTCTGGAACGATCTTTTTCAGTTTTTCAATTTTGGATCAGTTTTTTTGCTTATGTGGAACTGAACTGGCTGAAAACCGTATAAATTAATTCAGCTGCATTAAATAATAAACTTGTAATAAACATAAATTTAAATCCACTCCAATGGCCTGAATATAGAACAATTCAGTTCTTGATAATAAAGTTCGGTTGGTTTGATTTCAGTTATACGAATTGGTTTGGCAAAATCATAGGTAGTAATGTAGTATCAACATACATAACCATTAATCCATAAACTTTGGGGATTTCATTTTCCTTTAATCAAAATATAGCCTTAGTGATGTATAAAGCAATTCGTTAGGCCCACTATTATGAAGTGCTTGAACAGCTCTCCCAACCTTCATCTAGATTGCAAGCAAAAATTGCTACTTTGATTAAATAGACAATGGCATAATTAACACTTATGTTGTTGATTTTTTGTTTCAGATCTCAAGCTCCGTTGGAGTATACCATGCGGACCTAACAGCGTGATAACTTTCCCTAGCGCGCCTTGGCTGAAACCTTGGTATTGGTGGTCATGGCCGGTCCTACCACTCGGGATCTCGTGGCACGAACAGCGACGGGAGAGCCTCGGGTACGAAAAGTTTCACCATAATAAGGACAATTTATCGAGATGTCCATGTATGCTTATAGCTTGTGGTTGCCCATGCCTGCATCCATACACTTCTTAACCCGAGCTGACACTTGCATGTGGGCGACCGCTAGCTGCTCCCAGACTTAAAATGTGTTATTTAATTTTGAGAAATGAATAGTTACGAGAACTACATTGCAAGTTTGCATAATTACAAAGACTTTTCTTCTACTTTTTAACTTCGCCAAGACCTCTAAATTTACATTGTTATATTTTGTACATGTATGGTACTAATGTCAACTTAGAGGAAAGGTCTTGGCGATTTTGAAAAGCAGAGAGTGATTATGCAAATTTGGAGGGGAGATCCCAATAAATGACCATATTACCAATTATCTAGTTATGCATGAAGAGCTAATACTGTCATATGATTTCTCATTGTAAAATACAACAGGTACAGTACAGAGCTTCCTGCGATGCTCATCCAGGCTGTGATATACCTTGGGATCATTGCAGTGACCCGTTTGGCCCGCCCGAATCTGTCAAAGCTGTGTTATAACCGAAGATCTGAGAAGGGTTTTGTCTTCCTCCACTCCATACTCAAGGTCGCAGTTGCCTGGTCCTTAATAGCCACGTACACTGTTCCCTTCTTCCTTATCCCCCGAACGGCTCATCCCATCCTCGGCTGGTTACTCTACTTCCTTGGCGTGGCAGCCCTTGCTTCCATTGCTATCAATTCGTTCCTCCTCTCGCCGCTCGCCGTCTTAACACCTTGGCTTGCGATTATCGGTGTTCTTGTTGTTATGGCGTGCCCGTGGTACCCCGATGGTGTCGTGAGGGCTCTCGCTGTTTTCGGATACTCCTTTTGTTGCGCTCCTCTACTGTGGATACAAATGACGAGGATGATGGGCGGCTTGCAGTTGCTGCTTGAGCGAGAGTCGTTCTTCCCTCGGTTGGGTGAATTTTCTCAGATGTCGGAATTCAACAAACTATACTAAGATTGGAAACCTTTGAGATTATTTCATGGAATCGAAATGTTTGAGGATTTTGACTCTCCATGTCGGTTCGAGATTTGTTAGGATCGATTCCTTATCGGCTGTCGGTCACATTTTGTTAGTGCAAGCGACAGTCCCTCGGTGGTTGTAGGAAATGTATGTCATTCATTTACTGCTTCGGGCTTAGAGTTAGAGCTTCGAAGCTTGCCATTTGTAAAATTTGTCTTGGTTCAGATTTGGAAGCTTCTTCTGTAAAGGTCGCATATTGGTTTGAACTTTGTACATTTCATCTTTGTTGCCGGTATTGCGTTCAGCTTCTTGTGGGAAAACCGACTTGGAAAAGGTTAGTTTGAAGTGTTTATGTATTCATCAAATTTACTTTTTAACATTTATCTTGATGCACAATCTTTGAAAATTTGATTTTTTTGGGTTCATCAAGTTTTGCAATGTGGTTTGTATGCTTGCGATGTTTGATTCGATCTCTAGTGTTGTTAGAATATTATGATATTGATTGTCACCTTGTCTGCAACCACGATGATTTCATTTTCTCGTATAAAATGAGCGAAAGTATTCATTCGGTTTTAAGAACGTATTAACTGTTCGCAATGGCTGATGGAGCTGTAGGAGGCCTTGACTCTCTACACCCAGGTACCTACTTCTTAGAATCCAACAGGATGATTCCTAATCAATTCAAAGAGATAATTTTGAATCTGATAGAAGGTTTCTCCTTTCAGATTGCTACCGATACCTGTCTGCCACACGAAACTATAATTTATGTTCAGAAGTAAAAAAAAACTCTGAACTCTCTGTATAACATAGTTGATAGAGAATGGTATGTTTCAGAGCTCTTTCTTGCATCTTAGTATTTCTTATATTGTCCAGATAACAAGTATTTCGCCCAACGGAATCATGAGTTTATTAATTCTTGCTAACTAAAGCTCAAATATAATGCTAGGTTTTGTCAGGCTTCATGTTTTCAACTGCTGATTTTTGCTTTTAGCATTAAATGGAGATTTTGAGTTGTTCTACCTACTATTGTTTTTACCTGCAAGAAATCTCAGTAATCCTACCACGAAACACTATCTTCTCAAAATGCCACCACATTCTTGCAGGTATGATCAAGTGTTAGTGGTTGTGTGATATCCAGGCACCAAGAAAACAAAAAATCTGCCAAAAAAAAGTTGTTACAGAAATTCCTAACACAGGTAAACTGGCACCGCTGCCTCACGGCCCCAGTTCATCGACTTAGGGATCCATATCTGCTTCCGCGTGGAACCAATGAATCCGATATAGATTAGAGTTCCGGCTCGGGCGAGAAAGGGAGTGAGAGAGTGATGTAGAGTATGGGTGTGGATGTCCAATCATATTTCTCTCTGTCTCTTCTGTTGTTTGCAAAAACATATTGTAAGAATCTATCGAATATATAAGTATTTGTTTGGTATGACTTGAGAAAGATTCTTATCGTTACAATCTTTCAATGATTCTATCATAAATCCGACGGATCGGCCGGTCTTTTGAGTTTGTTGCCGTTTTATGATAGCTGCTCAGATGGTAGTGGCTATATGCTAAATATTAATGAGAGCACGTGTTTAATTCTCGGCGCTGTTGCTGCTGAGAATGTCGCGCGGCTGAACATCAGAATTCACCCCACGTGAAGTTTCTCTCCAAAGATCGAGATTTGCCGCACCTTGGATTATGAAGAAGATAGGCATCTGCCCAGCAGTATGCTGCTATCTTTATGTTACTGAAAGATCAGTTTTGGGGTGCAATCTGAATGCCACAGCAGGTTTGCTAACTCAGAGATATTGATTCTGCTTTTTTGCTATTTCTGGGGTTAATGTCTGTGCTGTATCATGAAATATAATTTGCGAATTGCAAAAGGATAGAAATAATATTCCAGATGAGATATTGGATATGCTACTATGCTTTATGTTCTTTTTTGGCAGAATTATTTTAATTTTTAATAGGCAACACAATTATAAATAACACCAAAGATGTCATGGCGTGCTTTTCTACCACTTTATGCAGAATTTGAGTACGTTAGGTTGCTTAATTGTCATTGCAATCAGGATGATTTGGAATATAGCCGGCGGTTGCTTAATTGTCATTACAATCACATACGTTTGTTTCAGCGTTTTGCTCCATCTCAAACAAACAGATCCCTAGAAGTGTTGCCTTTTCTAACGGCCCGCCTACTTTTCATATGACTTCAGATATGTTGCCTATACGCCCCGTGCGGGGGACTTCTCTCTTGCGCGTGAGCACACCCTTGTGATGGGGATGCATGTAGCAAAATCCCCCATCATGAGGGTGCGGATAGTCAACTCCCCATTCATGTGGATGGGCATAGCAAAATCCCCCATCATGGGGATGCACATACTATAATCTTCCATCATAGGGTGGTGCAATGCAAAATTCTCTTTCATGAGGGTGTGTATAGTAAAGTTCTCAATCATGGGATGTGCATAGTAATATATCCATCATGGGGTGTGCTAATAAAAGCCTTCGTCATGTGGTGCGTATAGTAAAATTCTCATCATGGGGGTGTGCATAGTAAAATTTCAAATCATGGGGTGTGCATAATAAGATCCTCCACTATGGGTGTGTGTAGTTAAAGCTCCTTTATAAGGGTGCACATAGTAAAATACTCCACCATGAGAGCATGAATACATAGTAAAATACTCCATCATGAGAGCATGAATAGTAGAATTTAAAATCACGAGTGGGGGCGCAGTATAAAACCTTCTATCATGGGTGTGCAGATAGCAACACCTCCTAGCGGCATTTTACCAAAATGCTCTCATAAGGTATAAAAGGGATTCAAAACCCTCATTTGAGAGGTACTTGTCTTCTGCCCCTGAGAGAGCTCCAAAGTCTTTCATTAAAGAGCTCCAAAGTCTTACTTTAAAGATTTCCGAGAGTCCTCCTTAAGCGCTTGAAGATCCGTTCGGAATTTGAAGATCCCTTGAAGATTGCTTGAATATCTCATTTGACCTTTGAAGATTTTTTGGAGCCTTGAATATCTCATTCGCTCCTCGAAGACGGCTCAAAAACATCATTTAGCTTCGTTTTTCAAGTCCAAAGTCTTATTGATGCATTCACCATTCCATATTGATTTCTCCTCTAACACTCCGCTCCAAGCGACTTCCGTCATACAGAAGAATTTTTGAAAATAGCAGTGACTTGTTGTCAGTCTGTCACCCTTTCTGTTAACTGTTGATCTTTCCGTTAATATTTCTGTGCTCGTCTCACTCTCTCAAATTAAGACGATCTAATTCGACCGATCCATAAAAACACCCATCAACTGGCAATAAGTTGAACAAGTGAGGTCTAATGTTCACAACTACAATTAGTAACCACTGCATTTATAAGGCGTACTGAATACCGGATAGGTTCCCCGGTCTTTCAGTGAATTGTTTGGTCCACAACTCTGCACAGTGATCTGAGCGTTTTGGGACCGGTGTACAAAAATCCACCGCGCTTTATCCGCGTCTCCGCTTTGCTCCAGTTCTCCGTCGGCGAGACATCTGATTTCTCCTCTTGTTTTCCCCCGCTTCTCCCCGCGCTAAGTGCTTTGTCATCTTCGACATCTTCCGTGGCCGAGGCTGAGCACGCATTCGACTTCTCCTCCTCCCCTTGGACACCAAAGACGAGAGCCATTGGGCAGAGCTATCTGGGAACTGGCTCCCAACCCTCGAGTTGCAGGGATATGGCCGTCGCAGGTGTTTTCCGCGCACCCGCTTCCTATCCCCGCCACCTACCTCCTATTTCCGCCACACACTTCATCCTCCACTGCACCGACACCAGAAACCCTAAAGCCCGCGACCGAAGCTTCACAGCTACTCCGTCATCTCCTCTCCGCCGTTTCCCGATTCCAATCTCTCGATCAATCCGTACGACCCATTTCCCGTTAACTTCGAGCTCTCGTACTTCCGTTCGGAGGTTCTTCTGCAGCCAAACTCTCTCCGCCGATACGGAATTTGGAATGGAGGTTGGGGAAGAAGTCCGAAAGTTTAAGAAGCGATTAAGGATCGTGGATCTGAAGGGTGGACCAGATGAAGGGTTGGGAAGAGTAGGGCAGACCATCACGATCAGGGGATGGGTTCGGACTTGCCGCATCCAAAGTAGTGTGACATTTATCGAGGTTAAGTGTTATCCTGTAATTGCAAATGTGGGTGTATTGTTAATTTTATAGTGCATAATTGAGCACTCTTTCTCATGATAATCATAATCATAAAAATGGTAGCAGCTAAATTGATACTTATTTCTTCGTTCTTCATAAAGTTTGCATTAATATGACTCAATCCAATTAAAAATTGTGCTGTATGCAATGTAGGACTCAACCTTAAGTTTTAGTTAAAAATTGTGTCTGGATCGGTGGAATAACAACTGTGTGAAGAAGCCAGTTCCACAAAACCTAAAACTCTAATTCCTTTTTTCAGGATATTTTCCAATAGAACTGTGTTTTTATATTCAGTTTATACAAAATTAAGATTATACAAAATTGCATAATCTAATGATATTTGTATTAATCTATTTGGGTCATTAGTAAGATCTTTTTGATGCCACAACAGTTTTTCAACCAACTAATCACAACCCTTACAACATTTGATACTACAACCTAAGAATGATTTTTTTTAAAAGATTTTCTTTACTCTGTAACAGAACACGACATTATGCTACATAACACATTACAATCAATAGAAGAAAATAATGCCAAATATTGGTGATCAAATTAACTTGAATTTTGCATGAACATGCATTGTTGCAAGTAGTAATGTGAGTGCTAAAAGTTGTATTAATTTTTACATGAATATGTGAGAAGATTGGGATTGAAATGTCTGCACTTTTTTGTTTCTTTAGGTAAATGATGGCTCTTGCTTATCCAACATGCAATGTGTGATCAACTCAACTTCTGAGGGGTACAATGAGGTATATTTCTTCAAAAGAATAACACTATATGTTTCATTCGACATCAGTTATAGTTAAGATGGACTTGACATGAACAGTTTAGATATTATAAACTTGTGGTTCTTCTATCCCAATGAAGGTGTATCTCAAAATTCACATGCATTTTCTTTAAAAAAGTTTTTTCACTTTCAAGCATTAGAATAGCATAGTCTTAGTTAGGATATGCAAAAACCTTACTTGATACTGAAAGCAGCCCCCAACAAGGTACTATATGATAGTTGAATACCCTGTGTTGATGGTTTAATGATGCATGCATATAATTTTATTGAACTAATATTATGCAATATTTGTGCCAACTTTCCCCATATATATTAACATTTACATAATTAGTATCGTTGAAGTTGATAATTTACTTGTTGTATCTCCATTGGTGAGTTTAAGAATGTTTAAATAAGTTTTGAATAATTACCAAAGCAATGCAGAAAGTTAAGAGTACTTAAAAATGATCATGTTGCTTCACCTTTGTGTACCTATAGTTGTAATGTAATCTAAATTTCCGAAATTATATTTTAAATGTAAAAGAAATGAGATCCTTTTCAATTTTGCGGCACAAGCAAAACTTCACAAGCTAAATCATGATATATCTGACTTTGTTTTCACAACACACTTAAATTTCTAGCTTCCCAACGCTAAACTAATATGATTAAATACATTCCATAGGCGATAAAGAATGACAAACTAGAACTTTTGAATTTAACGACAAATAGTTAAGTTGAAACTAGGGCAAACTCTGATTTTTTGATCATTTAAGTATTAGCACAAAATTAAGCTATTTGAAATTGAGCAATTAGACAGGAGAGAGATATACCAGTAGGAGATTGGCAAGTTTACTTCGGACAGAGGCTAGAATGTAAACAACTGATGATGGTTTGATAGACTTGACATGGAATATCAAAGATAAGGTCTTGAACGTGCAAGAACCGCTTGGGAGAGCTCGCTAGAGCTGAAACGGCCCGTCGAAGATGCTCTGGAAATAGGCCGAGGAGAGGGGGAAGCTGGCCGTGGCACATGAAACACTGGAGGGCGACGAACTCGCCGGAGTAGGGACGGGGAGGGTCGTTGGGCCCGAAGTGGGCCTCCAATGGTGACGGCGGAGCAAACGGGACAGTCGACGAGCGACAGGACACTGGGCAGAGAGGCCTAGAGAGGTACCGAACGAAGATAGTGCATCTCGTTATGTTTCTCTTTTTCCAGGCTAGGCTTTCATGTGGGTGAGGGCTTGAAATAAATAGGCAGATATTACCACGGTATATTAAAATGGGAAAAAGAGGAGTCAGAAATTTATGGGCCGGCTGTTTCTCTTTATTTTAATAGAGGAATGGGGGAAGTTACTAGAGAGAGGGGCTACAAATATTTAATACTGAAGGATAATAAATAGGTAGGGGGGGGGGGTGGGTTCAAAGTAGCCTGCTGGTCATCAATCAAATGAAAGTTTTCTTCTAGAATTTTTAAATGATGAGGGCATGAAATAAAAAATAGGGACTTTTGACATTATGGCCATATTAAATTTTTTTCTGAAATTAATATTTAAATTATCCTTGATAATTATAATTTCTAAAAAATATTCATACTTAAATAATATTATCAAAGTTTGCCCTACGTATCATTCTACCTAAATTGACGGACCATTTTATTCATGATCTTTTTGGTCGATCACTCCAATAAGCCAAGCAACGAATACAGAAGATATGTGTGATGCAAACATTTACAAATAACGTGCACGAAAAATAAACTTGCGCGAAAACGTGCACGACTCAAATAAAAATGCGACAGATAAAAATAAAATAACGATGCAAACTCGGCTTGCATCAAGTTTTAAATAGAAGAATACGATACCATGCGAGAAATCAGAAGCATTAAAAAGGTGAAGTAGAGTGCACTTCATATAGCATTAAAGTTACGAACGACACAACAAATAGGGTTGAGAATATTTTGTCGGTAGCTGGCATCCGACATTCAATAGAAGAGTTTGTCCCAAAGGTGAGGACACTTGGCGACCACCATCCTTGAAAAGTTTTGTTAAATTATGAGTTCCTTTGCAAGCACTCTTTCCATAGTGCACATCTTTTGTTCCACTTGTGTCTGGTATCGGGACTGGGAAGACGTGCACAAATGGAGTTGGCTTTTGGGAGGGGGCTAGAGGAAGAAAATAAGGAAAATAACCGAGACGTCACACTCTGGGAGCTCGCGACATCGCGCCACGATCTGACTGCCGGCTTTGGAATTTTGTATAGGGTTAACAACGCTTCACCAAGACAGCCATCGCCCTTATTTATAATAAAAGAGGTTAGGGCACCTGGTGTTAACGATTATGTTTGTCCATTATGCCCGGTGTTCGATTAATATTAAATAAAGTGAAAAAAAAGAAAAATAATAATAATTTGGAACCCAACTCTCTGGACGTGCTCGTAGTCTCGGATCACCGATGATTAGTGTCTCGTACACGAGTGCACAAATGCAGACCCTGCCTAGTGGTGGCCCGAGCTCCATTGTCAATCCTGTGGCTGATCCCCATCACTAGCTGATTTGGTTTCGCACTTGCCAAAAGAGATGCCACCTTTTATGACGAGGCTTAGAATGGCACCTGCTTGTCAAATAGGTATCCCCATAAGGGAAAAATTGTTTTTGGTCCTCTTCGAAGTGCTAGACACGAGGGAGAGCAACAATTGTGTCTGTTTCGTCCTCTAGTGTCATATTGCTGTACTGTTGGGTCCTATAATTTTTTTCTATCACAAGGAAACTTCTTTCTATTTGGATCCATTTCCGATTTACCTATGGTAACTTTTTTGTTAGTGTAAAAAAGTTTTGGTATTTGGAATCTCTCTTTTTTGAATTTACTGGACTCACATTATTTTTTTAATGATTTATATTCGATATATTGTCTTTACATTTTCTAAATTTTTATGCTGTCTTTTGATAGGTAGAATCTGGCAGTGTTGGAATTGGGGCATCAGTGCTAATTGAAGGAACTTTGGTAAGAAGCGAAGGATCTAAGCAGAAAGTGGAGCTAAAAGTGGCAAGGCTGGCAACGGTAGATATATGGAGTAATTGCTGTTATACTCTTTCTGATGCACTTCTTGTTACCATTAGCCGAGCAGAAGTTACAGTTTTGAAACTACCATCTAACCATATCAATGGATGTTTTTTTGCTGCGGATTAACTTATCCTTGAATTATTATTTAGTATAATCCTATTGTCCACTTGAATCCAATATGTACTTTAGATGTCAAAGCTTGATTTATTAATTAGTTAAAGTTTTATTTTTTGATGAAAGGTAGATTTTAAGTCTTAACTGGGATACACAAGTATTCAAAGCTCATATACACGTGTGTGCGTGTGTATTTCTGATAGCTTTGAACCTCAACATATTCTAGAATTGTTTTTGCCTTGTTTTACATTACCATGTGCTCAAAATAATTATTTTGTGTATTACTGTTCAAACATGTTCTTCCGATCATATAATGCCAAGGATTCAGTTTTTGAGTAGCTATGTGATAAACTTTCATTTTTTTCTTAAATCAACGTCCACTTAATTATTGATAATCATAATAAGGGAATTGGTATTTGTATCCCATAAATGGATATTCACACTCATAAAGTTACAGATTTTAGCCTCTTATTTTTTAAAACAAATCTAATATTTGTACCCAAATCCTTAGTTTCTCTCAACCAGCCAGAGTGGAGAGTGGCATGGAGAGTGAAGAGTGGAGCTTGGCGTGGAGAGTGGAGCCGGGCGGTGGTGTGGAGGTGCGGATTTGGTGCTGGGTGCGTCTCCCTCAAGTAATTTCTATCTCCTAGTTTTGTGCAACGAGCCTTGCGATTCTCTGTTTTGGGGACGATTTCGTGGCTTCTGCTGGAATGGCGCGCAAGTATAGGGAAAGGAGGTTGGCAGGCGGAGGTTCACCGCAAATTTTTGTTAAGGAGAAGCCATTGAAGGGGCAGCTGCTTCCTCAAGCTCCGGTTGCTTTGAAAATGGCACCGCCTCCCCAGGATCAAGCTCTTCTGAATCGGTGCACGAAAAACTCCATGATTCAGAAATTCAGAATGCTGTTACTTCCCTAAAGTGCACGACAGGTGTGGAAATGCCACAGTGACTATGTGCTTCCTTCTGCCCAGTTCCAGTAAGGTTCCCACAAGCCCTTTAAGCTGCACTGCAAGGCCGTTCGTTCCACACTCTATAGATGCGATAATGAGTGTGTGCGGAGTTGTTCCTGACACATCTTTACTGGCCACCGACGGCCGCAATCCAGCAAAATCTCCAGCCCAAGCGGACTGCAGGCTTGCAGGTGTTGCAGTCTATGTTCTGCTTGCAGATCTGGTTAGGTTGCGACCTATTCGTTTATGGGGAACACATTATGCACTCTTTTTGAAATGTTGTTGTGAGGTTATAATTATATGAGAACACATTATGTACTTCATTTAAGTGAATGTTTGGGTATATGAGACCAAAAAAATTTGTTCTTAAGATATCATGTATGAGTACGATTATCATGCATGTGTACAAATATCGTATTTGGGTACAAACATTCATGGGTTACAAATATTCATTTATGGGATACCAATAACAATTCTCTTTAACAATTAGCTTTGCAATTCAACATTTGCCTTTTGTATTCTTGTTTCATCACCGTTTCATAAACGAAATACTTCCTGACATGCAAGTGCCTTTACTCAGATTGGGACTAGTGATCCGTCAGCTTATCCTATCCAAAAGAAGAGAGCAAGCAGAGAATTCTTGCGAACTATTGCTCATCTTCGCCCTCGAACCAACACATTTAGTGCGGTATGATCTTGTATTTTGCTCGTTATCTTTCTTTTACAGTTATTGCTACTCTATTAAATTCAATGTTGTTTGAGTATGGATTTCACAAAAATGTTGCGTGAATATGATTTGAAGACAGGGCCTCAAGGTTATGAGCCTTGTGGGCCACCAAACAGCTTTACTTCGAGCTAAACAGCAGGAAACTCATGGACAAAGTTTAATAAATTGGCCCCTCTTCCATATCTATACAAATAGAATAGTTTATTTATATAAATGATAAAGGGGTCTCTCAGAGATTTGCCATATTTTCTCTAATCAGAAATATTTATCCTGCTTAGTATGTCTCCATTAGCAATCACTTGTGAGGCGTACATGGTGATGAGTTGAGTCCTCCATTCAAGATATTTCGGTTTACGAATGAAATGCTGATTTGAAATTTTGTGTGCGGAAGATGATGTACCTAACTTGTTTTTCATTCTTCCAATATGAAATTTTTTCTTCTGCATTATTCAAAAATGCAAAAAACAATAGCTTGTTTTTCCCCAGTATAATTATCTTCACTTTATGATGGGAACTACTAGAGAGAGAGAGGAAGAAAATTAGAGAGAAGAAGGAAGGAGGCTAGGGTTTAGGGGAAGAAGGAGAAATACCTTAGGGTTAACTGCTTGACCCCAAAAGATGACATCCCCGGGTATAAATACCCGGGCCAAGGAGGGAGCCGGCCGGCCCCTCCACATAGGGCTGAACCGGTTGGTTCAGCCCTTGGCCGGCCGGTTCTACTGAGTGGGGGCTGAACCGGATGGTTCAGCCCCTTCGTTTGTCGTCGTCTCCTTGCGCCTGCGAGCATAATAATGGCTCGAGAAGCGGGCCGCGGTCGGGGGCGTAACATTCCCCTCTCCATCAAGACCCAGCTTGTTCTCAAGATGGAAATCTGGGTACAGCTCCTTGAAGTCCAAGAGATCAACCTAGGAGTTATGTGCTTCCGATATGTGCTTCCACTTGACCAAGAGTTCGACCCGAAACTCGGCCTCCCGCTGCGTCCACCTGAGTAATAGAACGTTCTCCGGCATCGGCCGAAGTTCGCTTGCAACGGTAGCTTCCGGCAGGAAAGGGCTCGGTTGGGCACGGTCACCAATCTTCTTCGTGAGCAAAGAGACATGAAATGTCGGATGGATCCGGGAGCCCGCGGGAAGCTCTAACGTGTAAGCGACCGACTCCACCCTTTTGAGAACACGAAAGGGGCCATAATATCGAGGAGCCAACTTCTGGTTTGTACGGCGAGCCACTGAGAGCTATCGGTAGGGTTGGAGGCTTGGAGCTTAAGGAATACTTCATCGCTCATGACAAACTCCCTCTCCTTGCGGTGCTTGTCCGCCTGGGCCTTCATGTGGTTCTGGGCAAGGCTAAGATTCGCCCGCAATGTCACTAAGGTGCGGTCGCGGTCGCGGAGGGCCCGATCAACCGCCGGTAACGCCGTGCTGCCCGGTTCATAACTGCTTAAAGAAGGTGGTCGACGACCGTAAACCACCTCAAATGGCGTCATCTTGCTGGCGGAGTGGTAAGCAGTGTTGTAACAATACTCGGCCCAGTGTAGTCAACTGGTCCAAGTCCGAGGCTCGTCCATGACGAAACACCGGAGGTATGTCTCCACGCTGCGATTAAGAACCTCTGTTTGGCCGTCGGTCTGGGGGTGATTTGCGGTGCTGAAACTCAAGCAAGTCTCTTGAAGCCTGAAAGGCTCTCGCCAGAACTGGCTCACAAAAGTGGGATCACGATCAGAAATGATGGCGCGTGGGAGGCTGTGCAAGCGGGCGACTTCCCTAGTAAAGAGTTCGGCGACCGACTCCGCCGTATAATGGTGACTGAGAGCGAGGAAGTGACCATACTTGGAGAGCTTGTCGACTGCCACCAGAATGACCGACTTGTCCTGAGACTTGGGCAATCTATCAATAAAATCCATCGACACAATATCCCAAATGTGCTGCGGAATCTCAAGTGGGTGGAGCAACCCGGCAGGTGTGGTGGTCTAGTACTTCTGTCGCTGACATTTCTCACACTGTCGTACAGACTGCTGCACATCCCGGCGTATCCCCGACCAAAATACATTTGCTCTCGCCCTTTGGAGGGTACGGGGCACTCCTGCATGACCCCCCACTGGAGAGGAATGAAACTCGTGGAGCATAACTGTCTTCCATGCTGAGCCTGGAGGTATGATTACTCTGCCGTGGTAATGTAGTCGGCCACTCTGTAGATAACCGGTCGTGACAGTCTCCCCATGCTGGAGGGCCTCCACGAGGGCGCGTAGAGAGGGATCCCGCAAGACCTCCTCATGTATGTCATCGAATGAGTCGAGGACCGGTCCCGAAATCTGGGTGAGTGCACCATCAGGTAGGCGGGGCAAGGCGTCCGCCACCACATTCTCCTTGCCCTGGCGGTAAACGATCGCATAATCGTAGCCCAAAAGTTTGGTGACCCACTTTTGCTGAAGAGGAGAGGAGACTCGCTGGTCCAACAAATGCTTCAAACTGTGGTGATCCGTACGAATATTGAAGTGTCGCCCAAAAGATATGGCCGCCAAAGGGCCACTGCCTGAACCACTGACAACAACTCTTTTTCATACATGGACAACCCTAACGTCTTAGGCGCCAACGCCTTACTATAAAAAAGCCAGTGGGCGGCCCTCCTGCATCAATACTGCACCCAGCCCCACCCCTGAGGCGTCCGTATCCACAACGAACTCCTTATTGAAATCCGGGAGGGCTAACACTGGGGTGGTCGTCACTGCCTGTTTGAGCGCCTGAAAAGCCGCCTCAGCATCATCCTTCCACGAGAAGGCATCCTTCTGCAGTAGATGGGTCAGTGGTCGAGCAATCTTCCCATAATCCCGCACGAATCGTCGGTAGTAGCCGGTGAGGCCCAAGAATCCCCGCAGAGCCCAAATAGTCTGGGGCCGCGGCCAAGAAACCATGCTCTCAATCTTTCAAGGGTCAGCTTTGACCCCTTCAGCCGAGACTAAGTGACCCAAATACTCGATCTCCTCCTGCCCAAAATAACACTTGGAGCGCTTAGCATAGAGCTAATGCTTGCGTAGAATAGAAAAGACTTGTTCAACATGCCACAAGTGATCTTCCCAATTAGCACTGTATATCAAGATGTCATCAAAGAAAATCAACAGAAAAAGGCAAAGTAGTGGGCGAAAGATCTCATTCATATTGGCTTTGAAGGTGGAGGGCCCGCCAGTCACCCCGTTGGCCATCACCAGAAACTCGTAGTGGCCGTCGTGGGTCCTGAAAGCCGTCTTATGGACGTCCCGTGTAGCTCATCCAAGAGCTCTTCAACCAATGGAATTGGAAACTTGTCTTTCAAAGTGATGCCGTTCAAAGCCCGGTAGTCGACACAGAATCGCTACGAGCCATCCTTTTTCTTGACGAGAATAATCGGGGCCGAAAAGGAGCTCGTGCTGGGTCGGATGATCCCGACGTCGAGCATCTCCCGAACGCTGCGCTCGATCTATACCTTCTGCATGTGTGGATATCGATAAGGCCGGATATTGATAGGCTCCGCTCCGGCCTTGAGTACAATCTGGTGATCCCGAAACCGCGATGGTGGTAGTGTACGTGGCTCCTGAAAGACGTCAAAATACTGCTCGACTAAGGACTGCAACTGTATGGGTACCTCAGACGACCCGACCTCATCAGACTGCACCCCCAAAAGGACTTCCATCAAGCTCTCTTCCTCTCCGAGCTGCTGCATGCTCCGAAGAGAGATTTCCTTTACTGGCGAAACTGTGAGACCCTTCAAACAGAACTGTCGGCCACGCTGCAGGAACTCCATCGTCATGAGCTCCCAATCAAAAGTGACCCGCTTCAGCTGCTCCAGCCACTGAACTCCGAGTACCATGTCTGATCCCCGGATGGGTAGAAGGTATACATCCGTGCTCCCAATGTATCCCTGAATCCGCAACTCCACTCCCTTCATGACCCCTTCGCACTGCAGCTTGCTGCCGTCAACCACCATAACCTGGAATGCAGCTCCCCTATCAATGTCATGCCCAACCCGCTGAGCAACGACCAGATGAATGAAATTGGGGGTGCTCCCACTGTCCACTAATATCGTCACTTTCTCCTGTCTAACCCGTCCGACAACCCACATTGTGAGGGGCGGATTGCACCCTTCCATGGCCTGGATGGAGACCCCAAACTCCGTCACATCCACATCCTCCTCCAATAGCGCCTCCTCGACTGCTACCTCGGGCGAAGACTCGTCGACCACCTCTTCATGCAGCATGAAAACCTGTAGCTTCTGATATTTATGCTCGGGCACAAACTTCTCGTCACAGATGAAGCAGAAGCCTTTCTCCTTGCGGGCATGGAGCTCGCCCCACGACAAACGAGTCACCGTAGGCTTGGCAACCGCCTGTGGCTCTCTCCTGGCTATGACGGGTGTGGCAAGAGGCTTCCCCGTGGTTCGTGACCACTGCCGGTTGAA
This sequence comes from Platanthera guangdongensis, assembly GCA_039583875.1. Lineage (NCBI taxonomy): Eukaryota > Viridiplantae > Streptophyta > Magnoliopsida > Asparagales > Orchidaceae > Platanthera > Platanthera guangdongensis. Next base: position 18,881,399 of record CM077152.1, read on the forward strand.
TCGCTCCGCCTGAATGCGCGCTAGGGTGATAGCCTGATTCAAGCTCCGTGGCATATAAGCATGAACCTCATCCCGCAAATGCTCCTTCAAGCCCGACACAAAACAACTCAGCAGTGACTTCTCTTCCCAGTGTACCCGGTTGACCAACTTCTCGAACTCTGTCTGGCACTCAGTCACTGTCCCCTTCTGTCGTAACTTTTGCAGCAGCGCCTCAAAGTCCTCATACTCCAGTGGCCCGAACCGGACCGTGAACCCCTCCACAAAATCAGTCCAGGGTACATAATCTCTACCTCTCAGGAACCACTGAGTCCACTGAAACGCGTCGTCTTCCAGATGAAACGACGCTAGTTGCACCCATTGCCCCTCCGGGACCTCCTGATAGCTGAAGAACAACTCCACCTTATGAACCCACTCAAACGCATCCCCCCCTTTGAATTTGGGGAAGTTCATACTTGTCAACTTCGGTGACATGTACTCACGCGGCCCAGCCTGCCCTTGCCAGCCCTGTCTTTGCCCATTCTGTCGTCCCACATGCCCATCGTGTCCACCCGGGTAGCCTTGAGGTGGCTGACCCTGATGAGGAATGTGTTGCCTTGCCCACGGAACGTGGCATCCAAACCCGCCGGGAATAATTCCGCCTCGCGGGTGAGGAAGAAGCCCCGCTGCACCTCCTGGAGCCCGCACAGCAGCCCCCTGCCCTCCATCAGCTTGTAGCCACGGCTGCCTCCCGCAATCCACTGGTCCAGCAATACCGGAGCCGCCGCCTGGATGTCTGGCCGGCCCGAACTCAGCCGGCCCAACAAAACTGGGGCCGCCTCCTGCTGCTGCTGCCGCCGGCCACGCCGCCGCTTCCCCGCCTTCGCTGGTGGTCCCACAGGGTCGGGAGAACCAGGCGCCTGTGTTCCCGCCCAGTCCGGGTGCTCCAATGCTCGCCGGCCCAGCAAAACTGGGCCCGACGCCCCCCGCTGCAGCCGCCGACCACGCCGCTGCTCCGTGGCTTTCGCCGGTGGTCCCCCAGGGTCGGGAGAGGCAGATGCCGCCGTTTCCGCCAAAGCCCGATGCTCCCGTGCCCAAACGCCCCGAATCGGGCTTTCCAGATGCTTCGGCGGACCGATCGGGTCTTCCGCCGATCGGTTCTTCGTCGCTCGCACTTTTTCTCTTCAACAACGCTTTAAGCTCCTCCATACGCACGTCTATGCGCTCCTCCAACCGCTGTGTAGATGTGCGCATCTCTTGCTCGATTGCGGCTACCGAATCCATCAATCCACCATAGTTCTCCTCCAAGGTCTCCAAACGGGTGACCTCCTATTGCGTGCGAGTGGTGACCATCGTCGGAGAATGACCGCCTCTGATATCAAATGATAGGAACTAATAGAGAGAGAGAGGAAGAAAACTAGAGAGAAGATGGAAGGAGGCTAGGGTTTAGGGGAAGAAGGAGAAATACCTTAGGGTTAACTGCTTGCCCCCAAAAAATGACATCCCCGGGTATAAATACCCGGGCCAAGGTGGGAGCCGTCCGGCCCCTCCACATAGGGCTGAACCGGTTGGTTCAGCCCTTGGCCGACCGATTCTACTGAGTGGGGGCCCCTTCGTTGCTCATCGTCTCCTTGCGCCTGCGAGCATAATAACGCCCCGAGAATCGGGCCGCGGTCGGGCGCGTAACACTTTATTATTAAGAAGAAAATTGTTTTTCATTTTCATGTTTGCTTTTCAAAGTCTGCGTGTATCTCAGTAAAAATTTCTCCAGCCTTTTAATTTTTTATGTTATTTATCAAATAAACCTATTGAATGATAGACATGATGTAATAAGTCTTTATTATTTAGCATATAACTTTTAAGCATTCTTCACAGTTTTGTCCCAGAGGAACAAGATTAATTATACAAAGCATCCGGAAAGATAACAAAAGACATCGGTGCCATTACTTTTACATTATTTAAGCAGTGCCCATACCACTATTGCGAAGATACTTTATCAATGCTCTAAAGTACAGTTATCCTTATGTTTTTTTTTCTTGCATGGTTCTATGATACTAACAAAGAACGAGCTTCATAGTGAAACTTAAGTTGAGATCTTTGAGATGCATCTCCTTAGGCTCTGATTGGCGCGGCTGCAGCGACTGAATAAGCAGTAGTGGGAAGCAGTGGTGAAATAATCAGCTGTTTTACAGAGTGGTGACAAAATCTGTGAATCTGTTTGGAAGAGCAACGTTTGCAGTGCTATCTATATACATTATATAACTTAATATTTAATATATTTAATATAATAATTTATAATAATAATATTAATAATATATATAACTTAATATTTAATATATTTAATATTTAATAATATTAATTTAATATTAAAAAAAAGGCAGCAGCGCTGCATCCAAAAGGTTTGGCTGCCGCGCTGCTACGTTTTCTGAGTCGCGAAACAGGTTCCGCGACTCAGAAACCGCCGGCCACCGCTCTTTTGAGCGGTGGCTGATGCCACCGTGCACCCCCTCCAACATTGTTTGGCGCGGCGTTTTAAAAAACCGCGGCACCCCACCCCTAAAACGCCGCGCCAAACAGAGCCTTAGTAAATGCTTTTTAATCTGCGGCTTGGTATTGAGACCACTTAAGATGGTAGTTTGCAATGTTTCCACTTTTCATTGAATTTCCTTAATTTTGGAAGCAATGATCTAATTATGCATCGAAGTGCAGAACTGATTGGAGAATCATTTCCAAGATGATCCTACTTGTGTTCTTTACAATATAAATCCTCTTGTATTTAATTTTTCTAGTGATCTTTGTAGGTTACAAGAGTGAGAAATGCCTTGGCATATGCAACCCACCAATTTTTCCAAGAAAATGGATTTGTTTGGATCTCAACTCCTATTATTACTGCATCAGACTGTGAAGGCGCCGGAGAACAATTCCGTGTTACCACTTTGGTATAAAATCACCTTTAAATTATTTTCTTGCAAATTTTCTGGACAGTAATCTTGCGTTGGTGATTAATGATATTTTACATGTTTTCTCATCTCTATTAAATTTATTATTTCATCAAAAATGATGCCCATTTACATCTATCTTGGCATTATTATAGATGCTGATTATTTATGCTTTCATTTTATATAATCTTTCTACTAAGTAGACGTGCATAAAAAGCCTGAGTTTGAAAGACCGGCCTGGGATGTCTGCCCTGTTAGGTTTGGGCCTAGGCCCACCCCACGCTAGGCTCATGGGAGCTTAACAATTCGCCTTTTTGGTTGTGGCTTGGCCTGGTGTCCTGATCGAGCTGAACCCATGCCAGGCGTATCAGGGCTTGAAAATTTGATACCTGCTCAGCATTACCATTGGGCAGCTCCTAACTTTAAATTTGGGCACTGCCCAATTAGTGCCGCCTGTTGGATGGAGGCTGGACATTTAATGCTTGGCCTCTCCGAGTGGCTTAGTTGGCCAGTCTTGGCCTGACCCGATCAATCAAACCCAGGCAAGCTCCCTTTTCAAAGGGTTAAGGGGGGACCTGGGCTTAGTTACAAATGTCCCAGCTTGGCAAGCTCGGGTGTGTTAGGCTTTTCTTTTTTACACCCTACTAATAAGACATAGTAAGAGCGCAAAGCGAATATTTAGAGGCATCACAATTTGCCCTTTTTTGTGGTACTTCTCTCATTGTTTCCACTTTCACCCCCCTTGAAGCCACCCCATCATCATCCGTGAAGTCATTGCATCTCTCTGACGACTCTATCACTAATGTCACTGACAATGTGCGGAGGTGCTCGCATGTGGGGGAGTTGCCCTTGTATGTAGGCTAGATTTTCACAAGGTCTCGTGGCCGAACCCATCGTGAATCGTGCCGATGCCACCTCGCGTGATGATGTCTTCGCGATCCTCATAAAGAGGTCGCACAGGCGCGTTGCCTGGATCTCTCGCTTCGTCTGCCTCCTGCGGAGTGTCCTATCTCCGTGTCGAGGCTCCTCTCGACAACCTACTTTCTCGATCCATCCTCTCCACCAGATCGCAAAAAACTTGGTAGGTTGCCATGTCATGATCTGCACCTCGGTGCAAGTCACAATAGGGGAGGTCCTCCTGCATTGCTGCTATCAGGCTTGGACGCCTCGGGACCTCCTCATCAGGCGATTGCCATCAACCCGTGAGATGGAGAGGGGCGACACCCTCTTCGTTCATCACCTCGACATTTCTCGTGCGAGTGGTAGCGATCTCACTCGAAGTTGCGAGGTCCACCTAGCTGCCTCCGTGGTGTTGTTGCGGCGGGCATTAGATGCCTCCTATCTAAATGTGCGGGCCATTGTTGCGGCACGTGATGGCGTTCTTCCGCTCGCTTTCTCTCTGGATTTCTTATTTCCTCATGTCGTTAGTCTTGGTTGGCTCTGGCTGTTCCCCTCGGGTTAACCGCATCAGTGGGGCAAGGAAGGATCTGTTCGTCGCCTTGCCCTAGATATATCGGTTCGCCCGGTCGACGAGTTCTTCGAAAGAGACCGAAAGGGGTAGTGGTTCGCAACCGACTTCCAACTTGAGCAACCCCTCCTTTAACTCGCACATCAACACAAATTTAAGTGTATGTGATGTAGGGGTAGGCTACTGGTGCACAAAACCTACAACGCTAGGTGTGAGTGCCAGGGTGACACGCTAATCTAACTCTACATGCAATGTAATGATCGACATTTTGACGAATAAATTAGAGCAATGATAACTTATATTTAACAACACACCCATATTTAGAATTGAAAAACAACTAATTAATTTGACAAATTATAATGGCTTCCTCCGCGCGGAGGGCCAAAGCGAAGCGTGCGGCGAATGTCTCCCCCTGCAAATTATTAGTGTACCAAAACAAATTCTACGAGCAAAAATCACAGCACACACGTTTATTCACCAAATGAAAGTGTCAAATCAAATTACACAATGCTACAAAAGCTCACAAAGTAGAGGGTTGAACCGGGACACTGAAGAATTTGAAGTCCGGATGTGTAGATCGACGATCAGAGGTGGATCCGGCAGCGGGAAAACAAAGGCGGTGGTTGTCCTCGGCGGTAAACGGTGAGATCGGGTGAGAAAAGGGTAGATCCGACCAAGTACAAGTAGATCCGGGTCGGGGAGGGATGAATCCGCTATTTTAGGTTGGGTCCGGACAAAAATGGAAGGTACGGGTGGTGGGAATAACGGATTGAGGCTGAAATTCCAAGATCTGAGTGGATCTAGAGAAGTAAGGTGATTTGGAGGTGGTTCCACGAAGAGGAGGGGATGAGGAGGCCGGCCGGTGGTAGGGAGGGGAAACAAGAGGTGGCAGAGGCTTCCTGGATGGGGGGGTGGAATGGGCGGTTGGCAACAACACAACAGGGTGGCCGGTGGTTGAAATAGGGCTGGAAACTATAGGTTTGAACAGTAAATTGCATAAATGAACAGTAAATAAAAGAAAACAGTGCACTGAAAACCTGGGCAGCAAACAGTTGGTTTTGGGGAGCTTGTAGAGGCTTCGGTAAGGAGTTTTGGAGGAGGAGAATGAGGGTTAGGGTTAGGGGGCACTTTGGGGAGGAAGATACAAGCCTAAGAGTCGTCACCTAGGGTTCCATAGAGTCGGCACCGTGGCGGAATCGCAGGAATCCGGGAATAGCTTTCTCCAAATTCTGCAATGACTTGGTTCAGCCTCTTAGACCAATATTTATAATAAAAAAGAAGCACTCGGCATCCCAATCAATGGCTATGATTGGCCGGCGGGAGATGCCTCAGAATACATAAGTAAAAGTCCAAAAAAATAAAGTAATATAAGATTTTGACTCGCGGCGACGCTCCAGACGCAATCGCGGAGTCCGATCGTCGATCCGGACACGCCATATATGGAAAGTTGCCAAATCAGCCCCAAACGGGCCCAAAGCGCGTCCACATTTCTGCTCCGCATCAATCTCCCCGACTTGAAAGAATTTATCTCCCGATGAATTGGGATCAGAATTCTCTCGCTGCTCGGCAGGTACAACTCGAAGAGGTCCATCAGAAGTCATCCAAGTGTCGTCGGCGGAAGGGTGTCCTCGCCAATCAATTCCCCCTGACTGAAAAGCTGTCATCTCCGGTGAATGGAGAAGGCCGTGCTGATGTCGAAGTCCAGGGGTGAATCAATCAAGATCTGCTGTAAGTATCCAAGCGTCATCTTCGTCGGGGCGGCCCCGTCAATGTACCAAGTAGCGACAGCGCTGCCCATCTGAAGTAGGAACAAGTTGGTGGATTCTGAACTCTGTGATGCTCTCATCTCTCATCTCTCGAAAGATGGGTCCCAGTGCGATCGGTGGTGCCGGTGGTGAAACCAGAGAAGACGAGTCCCCAGGTGGGTGGATGTCAACAGTGGGTGGACTGGGGTAGCCATCAGACGATGGTGACGTAAGTGGGTGGTAAGGTAACGACAGTGGGGGTGGGGGTGGCTGGACATCTCCACTATTCGGGTCCACATACTCGTGATGCTCGTAGTACAGTGTCAGATCCTCAACATTAAACACTGGATGAACTCTCATACTTGCTGGGATATCGAGCCTGTAGGCGTTTGTCCTAATACGACTAATAATTGAGTAAGGACCCATTCGCCTGACACTTAGCTTTTTGGCAGGCACCGAGGGGAGCCTCTCAGGACGGATTCGCACCATTACTTTCTCACCTTCATTAAATATTTGCTCTCGCCTCTGCTTATCTGCATGAGTTTTATAGTTTTCATTGCTCGTTATTATCCGTCGGCGGACCGACTCATGCCACTCATGCAAATGTCGTGTAAAAGACTCAGCAGACTCATGCAGGTAATGCAAACGATGCAAAGACAACACGACAGACACGGTACCCTCCTTCTAGGAAAATCTAATAATGCCGGAGATGTCTTTAAAATATGATGGCCTATCAGGAGGTTCTTTCGGTGGAATATAAAAATATTCATCTAATGTGAGACACGTGCTCAGATGATCTTGAGAGACAACTATACTCAAATATAAGCTCGTAACGAGTCGGATGTCTCTCAGGGAACGTAACACATCAGGGGGCTCACGAGGAGGTGTGCACAACAAGTCATCGCGGATAAGACGATCACCTGGGTGAAAACTGTGCACACAGACTAGAAGTTGTGACTCTAGAATATGGGGAGCGTCCTAGTCAAGAAAGAACTCATCGGGTGGTTCAGTAGGTGGCATGTCCCAAAACTCATCCAGAGTGTGAGGTGTCATAAGGTCGGTGCTCACAATATGAGTATGCTCAAGTGGACTCACGGTAGGCCGTACATATGTCATGCTCCACTCATGGTCCCTTCTCTAGGGCAAGACCAGAGATGATAATGAAAGAGGTCTCAAACCTGAGTGGTTCACCTGAGTCTCATCCTCACCAAGATGCAGCGGATCATCAGGTGGCTCAACAGGGAGCTCGTCATAGGGCTCGTCACTATGATCAAGGTCCTCCCAATGAGTACCATCGAAAGAGGTAGTGCCCCCGTGCATGGGTGACATAGCCACTACGAGATCAACACCAGTCTCTGAGCTCTCGGTCATAATGTGGCTCAGGGTAATGCCAAGGGAAAAGCGGCATGGACCTACGCACAAGAATGAGTCTGCGGGTGCGGTGTCAAGACATGAATCTAGGGTATGAGTGTAAATCAACCCCGGACATGCCAAAAGTGGAGGTGTGGGTCAGGGGCACCACACTACAGACTCAATAGGTCGTTTCATGCTCACCCTCCGTCGGAGTCACAAGAGACGGGTCAGAAACAAAATATAGAACACTCACGGGGCTAAGCATCTTGCTAGGGTGAGAGCAATCCATATCAGACATCACTTTCGTCGTGGGTGACAGGACAGTGGTAGGCGTCGTGGTGACCTCAGTATGAGAAGGACTCGTACTGCGGAGGTCAAGGTGAGGGTCCAACCGACCAGCTCTGGCGGATCTAAAAGACTGTTCGTAATGAAGGACAAGCTGATACGTTTGCTCGAGGGACTTTGAGCTACGATAAACCACCTTAGTACGAATGTCAGATTAAAGCCCAGACCGAAATTTGCAAGTGGTCATGGTTGAGTCCTCTCGGATATCACTCCTCACAACTAACTCATCAAAGCAATCCTTGTACTCAGCGACAGACATGGATTCTTGCTGAAGGGAAAATAATTGGTCGAGCAAGCGACTCCGATATGATGAAGGTAGGTACCTCTGACACAATGTATGCTTCATGTCTACCCAACTAGTGATGCGTCGAAGACAGTCTCGCTCGCGGGTCCTTTCAACGCTAGCCCAATAAGCCCTCGTCTGATCTAAATGTCTAAGTTTCGCAATCTTAACGCGACGCTCACCGAATAACTCAAACTGATTAAGATAATACTCAATATCCACGAGCCAATAACTGAAAGACTCTGGATTTGATGAGCCGTCAAAGGAAGGGGAAACTGTACGAAACTGACTCTCAAGATCTCTCTCAAAGTGACGATCCTCATAATAGTCATTCCTACGGTAATCGGGTCGAGTCGAAGGATCAACACGATCCGTTCACATGCAAAGATATGAACGACGACAATCATCATACTGATCGTCTCTGGCATAGTGAGGTTGTGTCGGTGGGTCGGCACGATCTCGGGAAGTGCTGTGCCGCGGACGATAATAATCATCATAATAACGTGAGGATTTCTCTGAAGTCGCTCTATGAGATTGGGTATAGGCAGACTCAGAATCTCCAAAGAGAGGAGAGGAACGACGACGATAATTAGTCATAGATGAACCTAAAGACTCTATATAACCTACTACTACATATATAAATGGCTTAACCTTCCTCTGATACCAAAATGATGTAGGGGTAGACTACTGGTGCACAAAACCTACACCGCTAGCTGTGAGTGCAAGCGTGATACGCTAATCCAACTTTACATGCAATGTAATGATCGACATTTTGACGAATAAATTAGAGCAATGATAACTTATATTTAACACCACGCACATATTTAGAATTGAAAAAATAGCTAATTAATTTGACAAATTATAATGGCTTCCTCTGCGCGAAGGGCAAAGCGAAGCGTGCGACGAATGTCTTGTCATGCAAATTATTAGTGTACCAAAACAAATTCTACGAGCAAAAATCACAGCACATACGTTTATTCACCAAATAAAAGTGTCAAATCAAATAACACAATACTACAAAAGCTCACAAAGTAGAGGGTTGAACCGGAACACTGAAAAATTTGAAGTACGGATGTGTAGATCGATGATCGAAGGTGGAACCGACAGCGGGAAAACAAAGACGGTGGCTGTTCTCGACGGTAAACTGTGAGATCGGGTGAGAAGAGGGTAGATCCGGCCACGTACAAGTAGATCCGGGCCGGGGAGGGATGGATCTGCTATTTTAGGTTGGGTCCGGACAAAAATGGAAGGTACGGGTGGTGGGAATAACAGATCGGGGCTGAAATTCCAAGATCCGAGTGGATCTAGAGAAATAGGGTGATTTGGAGGTGGTTCCACGAAGAGGAGGCCGACCGGTGGTAGGGAGGGGAAACAAGAGGTGGCGGAGGCTTCCTGGATGGGGTGGAGGAATGGGCGGTTGGCAGCAACACAACAGGGTGGCCGGTGACTGAAATAGGGCTGGAAACTATAGGTTTGAACAGTAAATTGCATATATGAACAGTAAATAGAAGAAAACAGTGCGCTGAAAACCTGGGCAGCAAACGGTGGGTTTTGTGGAGCTTGTCGAGGCTTCGACAAGGAGTTTTGGAAGGGGAGAATGAGTGTTAGGGTTAGGGGGTACCTTGGGGAGGAAGATACAAGCCTAGGAGTCGTCACCTAGGGTTCCACAGAGTCGGCACCGTGGCGGGATCGCGGGAATAGCTTTCTCCAAATTCTGCAATGACTTGGTTCAGTCTCTTTGACTAATATTTATAATAAAAAGAAGCACTAGAGCATCCCAATCAACGGCTATGATTGGCCGGCGGGAGATGCCTCAAAATACATGAAATAAAAGTCAAGAAAAAGTAATATAAGATTTTGACTCGCGACAACGCTTCAGACACAATGACGGAGTCCGATCGTCGATCCGGGCACGTCATATATGGAAAGTTGCCAAATCAGTCCCGAACGGGCCCAAAGCGCGTCCACATCTCTGCTACGCATCAGTATATCCATTAGCTTCTTGAATCTCCATGACCTCCTCTTGAAAGCTGTTAACATAGTGCCTCAAGGTCTCCTGTGCTCCTTCGTTAATCGAGAAGAGCGTCTGCACCCCTTTCTTCCTCTTATTACATGTTTTAAACCTCAATATTAGCATTAAGGTTGTAAATATCGGATGTCGACGACATATCAGATTGAGTTTTTAAATCTTGGATGAAGGAAGTCAGGGACATGCCGAGGATATTTAAAATATCGGATTTCTATATCTTATAAATATTTTTTTATTTTTATGTACAATAATCATAATTATATGTTATAAAGTAGAAAAATATATAACAAATAGATAAAAATGAATCATTTATATTATAAAATCAAATCAAATAGTATGTAAGATAAAATATTATTAACACATAAAAAATGTTACATTGTAAAGGATATTATACAAAATTGATTGAAAAAATAAAACGTTAACAAATCAAAACAATAAGTTTAATCGATTTAAACATGCATAATATATATATATATATATCTTTATCTATTATAAAGAAGTATCAGAATCAGATCACGACTGTTAAATAGAAATCACACATTTAATCGCAATCGTTCGATTACAACAACGAATCATGACCGTCCATATTTTTTCTTAGGTCTCCTAAACCTATGATCGGGCAACTCAGACATATATATTTTTTTTGGTGGGGGACCCTACAACCCGTTAGCCCAGCAGGTCCATTTCACGACAAAGCAAGCCCGCCCAATCTGCGGGCAGCCCAAAACTCTGCTGAAGCAGCAACCCGCCAGCAACCCGCCAGCAACCCGTCAGAATAAGCTTCGGGCCCGCCACAACAACTTTTCTATAAAAAGGTTGCTGCACTATATATACACGAAAAACCCCTCAGCATACACGGTGTGGGAATAAATCCCGCCTACTTACGCGGGAAGGCAGGATTAAATCCCGCCTACTTAGGCGGGGATTAAATCCCGCCTACTTAGGCGGGGATTAAATCCCGCCTACTTAGGCGGGATTTAATCCCAGGCCCGCCAGGGCGGGCATCGCCCGGCGGGAGGCGGAGGCGGGCGGTGCCCTCCTCGGTGCGGCCGAACGGCGCCGGGGGCGGGCGCAGCCCGCCGGGAGGCGGGCTTCCGCCGGGGGCGGGCGAAGCCCGCCGGGCCGTCACCGGATGGGTATTGTTGAGTGCGTTACATGGAACGGACGGTGATGCGGGTGCAGCCCGCAGCGCCCCGTCGTGGGCTGGCGAAGCCAGCCTGGTGCGGGCGAAGCCCACTGTTACTGGCCGGGTACTGTGGCGCGTACCCATAGGGGCGGAGCCCCGTGTCGGGCACTCGTATATATATATATATATATATATATATATATATATATATATATATATATATATATATATATATATATATATATATATATATAAACACAATGCTTGTCTGCTAATATAACATAAACTAAAATAGCGAACAATATATTTAAAAATTTTGTCTGCCAATATATCGGAAAAAACTAGATATGTCGGCCAATATTTTATAAAATGACATAATCTAATTTTTTTTTTTAAAAAACATATCGTTTTGTCCTCAAAAATGACATATCAACAGAAATGTTAGGGGGCATTTAAAATAATGATTAGCCCACAGTGAAGATCATTGAAGCCATAAATTGATCGCAAACAACCGACATTTGAAAGCATAAGTTACATTTGCAGATTGAGACAATGTCCTCAAACCATTGGGGATGGTTGAGTAGGTCGTCTCGCCCTGTAGTAGCTGACTTGCGGAATCCTGTAGTAACCGGTGCCAGAAAAATCTCCTCATAGAACGGGCTCATTGTCTTTGGATGCTGGCATGGTGGGCGAAGACGATCCTCTTGATCAAATTTTGGTCGCCAAATGGCCATCGTGACCAGAACGTGTATCCGCTCCAGGGGCTCGCGGTCCTCCGTGTGCGCCTTCTCGTGTTGCTGAGGTGGATTTGGGGTCTCGACGAAGCAGATGACGGGAAGGTATTGTTGAGGTGTGGCCCAAAGCGTGAGGTGACCCCAGAGGATCTCTTCAAACGACATAAATCATCAAAATTCTCCCTCGTGATGAACTCGCTGAGCTTCCTGCTCTAATTTCTTCGTATTTTTGAGTCATTTTTCACTTGGGACACCCATGGCCGAAAGGATTCAACATAGCCAACTTGTTACAATTTACCACAAATTAGAGTATGGTCTTAAATGAGAACTTATTATTTGAATGAAAATTGAATCCAGTTATCTCTTTCCCCATTTTCATCCTCCTCTCCTTTTTCCCTCTCCTTTTTCTTCCTTTCTATTTCTCCCCTATATATATATATCTCTATCATATATATCAATATACATATCTTCAAGCACACTATGCATTTCCCCTCAACCGTTTGATTAAAAAACATATTAAATCTCATCTTTTAGATGGAGAGAGAGAAAAAAGATTGAAGAGAGAGGGGGAGAGAGGGAAAAGAATATTAACATTCCTCTTAAAGCTATATGAGAGAGAGAGAATTTTTTTTTACGGCAAAGCATACATTTTTAAAAAAAATAAAAATTGTAATTTTGATTTATATTTTTTTACGATCGTTTTGAGTACTCAGATGTATATGTTGCTGGTGTAGCCCGTTTTGATGCGGGCGCAGCCCGCAGCGAGACATCGAGCACGGGCAAAGCCCGTGCGAAGGCAGGAGAAGTCCGCCTGGAGGCGGCCGAAGGCCGCCCGAGAGCATCGAGCACGGGCGTAGTCCGTGCGAAGATGCTCGTGTGTGTGTGTGTGTGTATATATATATATATAGGGTGCAGTTCATCTATGGACAACCGCCTGTGCGAACACCTCATCCTCGCCGTTGAACCAAGCAAGATCCAACGTTGGAAGCGAGATCGAGCTCCGGTGGCTTCGGCGGCGGCAACAGAGGGTCAGAGCCATTTTCTGTGGGCCTTTCCGACCTCACTGATCTCAACTGCGGCGACTTCCATGACGGCGGCCGACGGAAAAAATAGAGGGAAGAAATGCAAACCAGGGCGGCCGGCGTCGGCTTCGGGCTTGCAGGCCACCGACCGCCCTTGTTTGCATTTCTTCCTGTGCGAACAGTTCGCATTTGAACCCTATCTATATATATATATATATATACACACGAGTGACAGACACGAGAAGTGACAGACGGGGCTCCGCTCCTACTGCCAAACGCGACAGTACCTCGATCCCGACAATACCTCGCCCATGCAGAATTTGGAGAAAACTATTCCCGGATTCCCGCGATTATCCCACGGTGCCGACTCTGTGAAATCCTAGGTGACGACTCCTAGGCTTGTATCTTTTTCGCCAAGGTTCTCCCTAACCATAGGCTTCATTTTTCCCTCCCAAACTCCCTCTCGCAGCCCCCTACAACCCCAAAATCCAGCTACAATGGCTGTCTAGAAAACCGTTATTTTCCATTCACTTTCACTGTTCAAAAATGATATTTACTATTCACCTCTATAGTTTTGTTTTCCCATGCTGTCCACCGTTGTCCAAGAATAGCCCACCGCCTCCACAGCCCTGAACAACTGCTACACCTCTTGTCGCTGCTCCCATAACCAGCCGCCTCCTCCACTCCAGTAAAGCCCTCCTGTTGCCGCCCTCAATCCCTCCCAGCAAGCCGCCTCCAGCCTCCACCCCCTCCCCTCCCCTGCCGCAGGCTTCCCCATTCCCTAGAGCCTCCACAACCGCTCTCAGCCAACCCCAACAACCGCCTCCTCCCTGGTGACAACCCCCTCCTTGCCGCCATTCCCCATAGCTCGGATCTGTTTCAAAACAGCGGATCTATCAACCCCCGCTCGGATCCATACCTACGTGGCCAGATCTATCCATTTTCGGTCCGATCCCGCCGTCCACCGATGAGGACAGCCACCTACATAGTTTTCCACGCCTCCGGTTCCACCTCGGATCATCGTACACACATTTCTGACTCCGGATTCTTCAGTGCCTTGATCAGCCCACTATTTGGTGAGATTTCGTTGTACTGGATTATTATTTTCAGCATTTTTATATTGGATTGGATCTTATGTTTGTTGTGTATCTCTTGTATGGTAATTGTTTGTTAGATAATTATCGTGATTTATATGATTTATTCATTACACGCTCTTGCTTTGACCATCCACGCAAAGAAAAGTCTAAGCTTGTTTCGCCATAAGTGAATTTATCTGGGTGTGATGTTTTAATTATTATCTAACTGTGATTTAACCGTCGGATTTGCATAGCATATAAGGGTTAGGTCACCAATCTTCCGCCGCCTATAGATTCGCCCCGCGTCACCTTTTTACTTCATTTTATACATCTCTCTTGCCTCCTATACAAAGCATTAAAAACTGAAGCTGACTTTACTCTCTAATTTTGCAAATCTTCCGTCTTCCATAGTATTATTTTATGTAAATATGAGTTTTTTAATCATTCTTTGAAGATAGATTTATTTCATTTATTCACCTTTTACTTTCTTACTCCACCATTAATCTTATGTTTTAGTATTTATTAGTACACTAATTCCACAAATATCATGTACTCATTGCTAAGGATTTGGCTAGTAACTCTTGAATTATCCTACTTTCCTTTAGTTTGATTCTTCTTAGACTTTGTTCGTTTGGACGAAATTATAATTGGATTTTGGCATTGAGACCTAGCCAATTCTGATGTTGTTAGGAATGAATTTAGATTACCTTGAAATGAATTCCACAAAATTCGGTATGATTTCCAATTCCTTCTTTTATTTTGTTACCAAACAATGAAAGTTCGCATTATTTACTCATGTGGCATTTTGTAAGCATTGAAGCATCTTGATTTTTACTGGCCTACCTGCTGAGCTTTGGGTGCCTATCCACTTGGAACATGTGAACTTGATAAGGTACTAAACTTGTAATCCTGAAATCTGTAGTGTTACCTGGAATGGATTAAATTTGTCTTGAATATATCATTAGCAGGTTTCCACGCGGATCAAAATACATCGGTTATTTGAATATAGGCTCGTTCAACTGCTAGAGCTTAAGACCTTTTGACGCAAGACAAATCTATAAGTGGCAGATGTAATGTTGCCCTGATCAGCACTTGCAGTGGATGACGAGTTTTGGGCCCGTTCGGGGTCAATTGGCTACTTTTCATATATGGCGTGCTTGAATCGACGATCGGACTCCGCGGATGCGTCCGGATTTGCGTTGCGAGTCAAATTCATATATTACTTCATTATTTTATGTTTTTATTTGATGTATTTGAGTGGTCCCACCTCCGACCAATCATAGCCGTTGATGGTGGGATGCCCTATGTTGCCTTTTCTTATAAATAGAGGAGTAGTGGACTGATTATTACATTGCAGAATTTGGTGAATAAAATTCTCGTATTCACACGATCCCGCCACGGTGCCGACTCCGTGGAACCCTACTTGACGATTCCTAGCCTTTGTATCTTCTTCCCCAAGGTAAACCCTAACCCTAATCCTCTTTTCCCCATCTCAAACCCTCTCCTACAGTCCCCAAAATCCCCCAAAACAGCCCATCGTTTGCTGTCCAAAACAGATTCCTATTCATTGCACTATTGAAAAATGAAATTCACTATTCATTTTATATAGTTTTTTTTCCTCTCCTACCTATAGCTGCCAGTTACCACCCTGCTTCAGTTTTTCCCCACCCTGACCACAGGCCTGCTTCGCCTACACCCTTGCAGCCGCCGGACCACCAACCTCCCCTCCACCAAACCGCCCCACCCTACTGTTTCCCTCAACCAGCGGCTCCTCTCCATAGCCCTGAACACCCCCACCGGCCTCTCCTTTAAGCCCCGCAACCACCGCCCCCTTGTCACCCTAATTTCCCCTTGCCGCCAGCCCCCTTCTCTCTGCGAAACCACCTTCGAAAATCCTTCCCCTATTCGGATCAGTCCAGATCTGGAATTCCTCCCGGATCCGATCTCCTATTGCCGAATCTAGCCTTCCCCGCCCAGATCTATACCTACGTGGCCGGATCCATCCATTTCCGGCCCGATCCCTCCTTCCACCACCGAGGACATCCACCTATATCAATTTCCGCGCTGCCGGTTCTACCTCGGATCGTCGAACATGCATCTCCGGTTCCGAATTCTTCAGTGCCTTGGACCGCCCACTACTTTGTGAGTCTTCGTTGTATCGGATAATTATTTTCAGCATATTTGTATTGGACCAGATGCTGTATTTGTTTGAATATATTGTATTGTAATTGTTTGCTAGATAATTATCGTGATTTGCAGAATTTATTCGTTGCACGCTCTTGCTTTGGCCCTCCATGCGGAGGAAAACCTAAGCTTTTTTTGCCCTAATAAAAGATTTTGCCTTGTCGTGAATTTATGTGCGTGAGATGTTTTTAATTTATTATCTAATTTGTGATCTAACCGTCGGACTTTTGCACAACATGTAAGGTTAGGTCGCAGGTTTCCCGCCGCCTATAGATTCGTCCTGCGTCAATTGGTATCAGAGGTAGGTTGCGCGCAGCCGTATTACACGCTCTCTTGATACGTGTTGGAAGAGCTCAGAGCTTGTATGTATTTCTTCGGTATCTAAATACAAGGAGAGAATACAAATATATAGGAGAGAAAAGGAGAGAAGAAATCTTATACAATGGTGTGAGACTAATAGGAGAAGAAGGAAAAAAAGAATACATGGGCCCAATACTGGGCCATTTACATGGGATTTTCTAACACTCCCCCGCAAGCTGGAGCGTACAAATCGTACACACCAAGCTTGGACAAGCACTGATAGTAGAGTGTACTGGGAAGAGCTTTAGTGAGCACATCCACAACTTGTTCTGTTCCGGGAACATGCTTCAAGTCAATCTTCTTCATTTGAACCTTTTCTCTGATGAAGTGACAATCAACTTCAATATGTTTAGTTCTCTCGTGGAATACCGGGTTTTTGGCAATATGTATCGTTGCTTGGTTATCACAAAGGAGAAGGGCTGGGGAAGGAAGTCTTATACCAAGATCGGTAAGAAGACTCTCCAGCCATGTTAGTTCAGACACTACAGACGCCATTGCCCGGTATTCAGCCTCAGCAGATGATCGAGCCACAACAGCTTGTTTCTTGCTCCGCCACGTAATCAAGTGTCCTCCAAAGTATGTGCAAAACCCACTTGTTGACCGTCGATCATCAAGAGAACCAGCATAATCATCATCAGGGTACGCTATCAATGTAGGAGCTGAAGATGAGGTCTTGTAGACCAATCCTTGACCAGGGGCCGTTTTGAGGTATCTGAGAATGCGTTCAACGGCGTGCAGATGAGATTTCCGGGGAGAATACATATATCTGCTGACAATACCAACTGCGAAAGATATGTCCGGTGTAGTTACAGTGAGGTAGATCAATTTTCCAACTAGACGGCGGTAGTATTCAGGATTCTCAAGTAAGAGATCTGAGTCGGAAGCCTGAGCACATAACTTGTGATTCACATCCATTGGGGTATTGATCGGCTTACAACCCGAGTAACCTGCATCATGAAGAAGGTCGAGACAATATTTCCACTGGGAGAGGACGAGACCATCCGGCCGTCTAGCCACCTCAAGGCCCAAAAAATACTGGAGGGGTCCCAGATCCTTTGTTTGAAAGACAGTACCGAGATGTCGTTTGACCTTCTGTATTCCCTGTGAGTCATCTCCCGTAATTATGATGTCATCAACATATACCAACAAAAAAACCGTCCCCACTGTACGGTGGTGAGTGAACACCGAGAAGTCTGCTGTGCTTCGAGAAAAACCAACCTCCCGAAGAGCTTTGCTGAACCTGTCGAATCATGCCCGTGGTGATTGTTTGAGGCCATACATCGCTTTCTTAAGACGACAAACCTGAGACTCCCCCGTGGTCTCAAACCCGGGAGGTTGTTGCATATAGACAGTCTCTTGCAAGTCGCCATTCTGAAAGACATTCTTAATATCCAGTTGCAGTAAGGGCCACCGGCGATGGACAACCACCAAGATAAGAACACGAACGGTGTTGAGTTTGGCCACCGGGGAGAAGGTTTCCTCATTGTCCATCCCGTGTTGCTGGGTGAAGCCCCGGGCGACCAGCCGAGCTTTCAGACAGTCAATCGTCCCATCAGCTGCATGTTTGATGACGAAGACCCACTTACACCCAACCGGTTTCTGACCCGGGGGAAGCAGTGTGAGAGTCCATGTCTGGTTGGCCCAGAGAGCAGCCATCTCCTCCTCCATGACAGCCTTCCAACCGGGATGTTGTAGCGCCTCCTGCACAGTGTTAGGAACCGAAGTGGAGGAAAGAGAAGTGACAAATGTGTGTAGGTGGGGGGAGAGACGATGCATGGAGACATAATTTGCCAGAGGATGAACGGTAGAGGGAGATACCTGATCGGCAGAGCACGGGGTAGCCGTGGAAGAAGCCGACTGCAGAGGGGTAGCGAAACGAGGAGGAAGACGGCGAGAGTAAACCTGGATAACTGGTGGCTTGGATGGAGCAGGTGGAGGGGTAGAAGGACGTAAGGAAACAAGCGCAGTAGTAAGGATGACGGGGCGGGGTATCGGGAGCGGTGGAGATGTCGTTGTGGAGGAAGGAGCAAGGGGAGGTGAGAAGAAAGGTTGATCTTCCCAAAAAGTAACATCGGCAAAGACGATGACCTTCCGAGTGACCGAAGAGTAGCACAGGTAGCACTTTTGGGTGCGAGAATAGCCGACAAAAATGGATTTGGCGGCCCGGGGGTCCAACTTATCCGAGGAGGGACCCAGGAGGTGAACAAAACAGGTGCAGCCAAAGTCCCTTGGTGTAATAGGGAAAGCTGGAGTGGAGGGGAAGAGGAGACTGAATGGGGTGGCAAAGTTGAGAACCGAGGAAGGGAGACGGTTGATGAGGAAGCAGACAGTGGAGACCGCAAAGTTCCAGTAAATTTTTGGAACCTGCATTTGGAGCATGAGTGAGCGGGCAATGTCGCGGAGGTGGCGGTTCTTCCGTTCGGCAACACCATTCTGTTGGGGGGTATAGGGACAGGAGGTGTGATTGAGAATACCAAATTCTGCACATAGGTTGGTAAATTCATGGCCGGTGTATTCGCGAGCGTTATCGGTGCGCACGGTTTTAATAGCTGTGGAGAATTGCGTGCGAGTTTCTTGGATAAAGACGCGAAATATGTGAGAGAGCTCAGAGCGATCACGAAGGAGGTAAAGCCATGTGGTGCGAGAGTAATCTTCAATAAATGTGATGAAATAACGGTATCCAGAGATACTGGTAACTTTAAAAGGACGCTCCGAGTACAATGAGCAGGAAAAGAAGTACGCGGCTGTTTGCCGTAAATACAAGAATCACATCGAAAAGTAGGGAAAGATACATCGGGTAGGGCCTTTTGGAGAACAGGAAGAGGGGCATGCCCAAGACGACGATGACAGTCCACAACGGAGACAGATGAGAGAATTGTGGGAGAGGTATCCAGAAGGTAGAGCCCGTTCTACAGTCGTCCCCTACCAATAGTAGTCCGAGTCCGCCAATCCTGTATCAAAAAGGAAGAGGGAGTAAATGTGACAGAGCAATCCATATCATGAGTGAGGCGGCCAACAGAAAGTAAGTTAAAAGGAGAGCTTGGAACATAAAGAGCCGAGCGAAGAGAGATGGAGGGGGCAAGAGAGATGTCGGCATAGCCGGAGACCGGAGCTGTCGCACCATTAGCGACTGTGATAGATTTCGGATGAGGAACATCCGATTACTGGAGAGGCCGCAGTGAGGTGATGTGATGAGTAGTCCCTGATTCCAAGATCCAACACGGACCAGAGGAAAAACAAGTAATACCTGTAGTAGAGGTGGAGGCAACAGAGGCAGGAGGAGGGCTAAGAAGTCCGTGGAATTGCTGGAGCTGGAGGCGAACAGCCGCAAGATCGGTACCAGTGGAGGAGGAGCCATCAGCAACAGTCGCAGTGGGGCGAGGAGGATAGCCATGTTTCTTGTAGCACACAACATCTGTGTGGCCATCCCGGCCGCAGTAGGAACACTTGGAACGGGCCCGACCCCCACGTCCCCTTCCACGAGAGCCGGAACGTCCACCGCGAGCAGAAGACGGTGGGGGAAGTAAGGGGGGAAGTGTCTGCTGAAGAAGAGCCGGAGAGGAGGGTGCCGGAGGATCCAGGGGCGGTGAGACGCGAAGGAGCATAGAGCAGACATCAGAGAGAGAGGGAGTAGAAGCCGAAGCCAATACTTGAGCCCGAATGCTCTGAAGGTGAGGTGGGACACGAGCCATCATCATGACAACACATACATCTTCCTTTTGCGCGCGCTGAGCAGCGAGGTCGGTGGTAGAAGGCTGATGCTGGATCCAGGCCTCGGCCAGAGTATTGGCCCGAGCAACAAAAGAGGTCATGTCAGCCGCCCCACCAGCATCAAGAGACTGAAGGTCTGTAATGATGTCATAGAGGTGCTGAAGACTATCCATTCCAGAGTATAAGGAGTGAAGCTTCTCCCACATGACTTTGGCGGTCTCATGGTACATGACCATTTGATATGACTCACCCTCCAGCGAATTAAGGAGCCATGTTTGGACTCGGCCGTCATTGCGTAGCCAATCCTTCGTATTAGGGACAGGAGGAGCGTTAGTAAGGTGAAGCACAAGGCCCTTGGCCTGAAAAACAAGCCGAACAGAGTGGACCCACGGAACAAAGTTCTTCTTCCCAGATAAGGACAGAGTGGTGATCCGCAACTCATCTCGAAGATTAGGAAGAGAGGCGGGGCGGTCAGTAGGAGGACTAGCCGCCTGTACGGTAGAGTCGGTAGAGGAGCCCATGGAGTCGGGGAAGACCGCCGCGAGTAGGAGAGCGCGCAGCTAGGCCGCAACCAAGTGCGGGAGAAAGTATGGACAACCCGCAAGGGTACATGGAGAAGTCGCAGCGGACAGAAGGAGAGGTCGCAGCGGTTTGATGAGAGAGCCCGCGCGAGAATGAGATGGAGAAGACGCAGCGGTTAGAAGAGAGACCGCGAGCAGGAACTCGAGCGGCATGAGGAGAGAGGCCGCGAGTAGGAACTCGAGCGGCTTAGAGGAGAGTGGCCGCGAAGAAGAACTCGAGCGGCTAGAGGAGAGAGGCCGTGAGCAGGAACTCGAGCGGTTAGAGGAAAGAGGCCGCAAACATGAACTCGAGCGGCTAGGGGAGAGAGGCCGCGAGTAGGAACTCGAGCGGCTAGGGGAGAGAGGCCGCGAGGAGGAACTCGAGCGGCGAGGGGAGAGAGGCCGCGAGTAGGAACTCGAGCGGCTAGAGGAGAGAGAGACCGGGCGGCTAGAAGCAGACAAACCGCAAGCGGCAAGAGAAGCCGCAGAGAGTAGTGGGGCCCACAGGTAAGAGGAGAGGTTATAAAAGAGATGGATGGGTGGATCCACGGGAGGGAGAGACAAAGAGGAGAGATCAGCGACTTAACAAGGGAGAAGCCGCTGAGAGAAGAGACGGGTAGAAACAGGCCGCTACCCGGGGCGAGTAAGGATCAGGCCGCAGAGGAAGAGCGGATAGGCTAAGAAGCAAATCCGGGCGGTTAGAAAAGGGGAAACCGCGAGGTCGGAATCGCTGGCTCTGATACCATGTTGGAAGAGCTCAAAGCTTGTATGTATTTCTTCAGTATTTAAATACAAGGAGAGAATACAAATATATAGGAGAGAAAAGGAGAGAAGAAATCCTATACAATGATGTGAGACTAATAGGAGAAGAAGGAAATAAAGAATACATGGGCCCAATACTGGGTCATTTACATGGGCTTTTCTAACAATACGCAGTCGTAGAGTTTATAGGTTTTTCATTATGTCTAGGTGTCACAATTATTCCCCTCCTCAATTTAGAGGTCTCAAGCTCACTTGCACCCGCTCTCACAGAACACCATAAGGGAGATCCTCACATTATTACGACGATCAATCTCGATCGCAGTACACCACTTTCAGAGATCGTGTTGACCCACCGACACGACCCCACCATGCTAGAGACGATCAGTATGATGATTGTCGTCGTTCTTATCCGTACACGCGAGCAGATCGTGTTGATCCTTCGACACGACTGGATTACCTTAGGGATGACTATTATGAGGATCATCGCTTTGAGAGATATTTTGAGAGTCAATTTCGTACAATTGCCCCTTCATTTGACGGCTTATCGAGTCCCGAGTCTTTCAGTTATTGACTCGTGGATATGAAGTATTATTTTGATCATTTTGAGTTATCCGGTGAGCGTCGCGTCAAGTTTGCTAAACTTAGACTTTTAGATCAGGCAAGGACATATTGGGCTAGCGTTGAGAGGACCCGCGGGCGAGACCGTCTTCGTCGCATCACTAATTGGGTGAACATGAAGCGTACATTGTGTCAGAGGTATCTGCCTTCGTCATATCGGAGTCGCTTGCTCGACCAATTATTTTCCCTTCAGCAAGGATTCATGTCGGTCGCTGAGTACATGAATCGTTTTGATGAGTTAGCTGTGAGTGATGTCCGAGAGGACCCAGCCATGACCACCACTAGATTTCGGTCTGGGATTCAATCTGACATTCGTACTAAGGTAGTTTATCATAGCTCGGAGTCCCTCGAGCAGACATATCAGCTCGCCCTTCGTTATGAACAATCATTGAGATCCGCAAGAGCTTGTCGATGGGATTTTCACCTTGACCTCTGTAGTACGAGTCCCTCCCATCCTGAGGTCACCACGACGCCTACCACTGTCCTGTAAGGCACGACAAAAGTGATACCTGATGCGGATTACTCTCACCCCAGTGTGGTGCTTAGCCCAGTGAGTGATCTATCTCTGGTTTCAGACCCGACTCTTGTGACCCCGACTGAGAGCGAGCCTGAGCGACCTACAGACCCATTTGTTGTGTCCCTCACCCACACCTTCTCTGTCATACACCAGGTTAGTTAGCACCTCAACTACAGACCCATTTGTTGAAGCCAAAACTTGACCTCGACAAAAGTTCAAAAAATAGGGGCGTAACCAACACCTACTCGTCCCAAGCTCCGACTGGTCGTGAAGGACTAGAAACTGACCCAAAGCCGCAGCAGAGAGGTCCCACCGCTTACCCGGAAGATCTCTGAGAGCTTCCCCTCCAAAGCCAAAAGCTGGGCTTGGAGCTCCTCAGAAAGCACAGAAAAATCCTCTCAAGTCCCGGGAAAAAAATGCTTCTGAAGAACCCCTATAGGTCTATTTATAGTTTTCTGAGTTTGAACTGCCAATAATTATACTGAGCTGACCTGAAATTACCAGAGTACCCCTGGTTGGGTCTGCCAACAGCCAAACTCCGCTGTTCTGAATAGTTATACGCAGACCACCGAGGGCAAAAGGGTAAAATTACCCGGGGTAGAAGAGTAAAATCCCCCTTGGATGCAGAAATGTAAAAACGACCTTCTTTCTATATGGCGAGTGGGGGAGCACCCAGCGGCGAGACGGGCCCTCCTGCTCGTCTCGCAGGTATTCTTTGTCACGGGACCCTCTCGCCGTTATGGGCCTACTCGCGCCCCAGAGGGGGCGTCTCGCCCACTGCAGAGACCACCCGTCTCTCCCCTTGCGAGTGGACCACCTCGTCCCACTCGACTATCAACACTTCTCGACCGTTTCTTCTATTCGCCTCTTGAGGGCCTCTTGCGAGCCCGAGGTTGTAGACAATCCCCGCTCTTTTCGAGATTATGTTAAGCTCGGAAAGAATGTCCAACCGAGGCTCGTCATTAAAGCGTATTTATGGGCGTATTTATGAGAGAATCTTTTGTGAGGCCCCCCACCGGTGCCTATAAATATCGGATTCCTGTCCCGAATACAGGATCCCCCCTTGCATACTTCTCTTTCCTTGGCTTGAACTGTTCATCATGTCTCACAGCCAGAGCTTTCGCGAGCGCCTTGCACTGGTGCGTAAGCAGAACAAGGCCAACGTGGCCGTCTTTATCTCAACTCTAGTTCGCCCCTTATCCTCTTTACCGCCCTCGTCGTCTCGCTTGAAGAAGGTAAAAATAGGTGGCCCCTCCTCTTCTGCCGAGGAGCCATCTCGCGCAGCCCTGGAAACCTGCCCCACTCCTCCTCCCTCATCTCCCAGGGAGAAAGAGGTGAGCTCTCGCTTTTTTATTACTCCTTCAACACCTGTTTCTGCCCTCTTTAATTTTTTGTTTCTTCAGGGAGCCCTTGCTGCTCTAAAACGACCGGAAGGTTCGCGAGACGACACCGACGTCCACCGTGAAGAATCTGACTCGCAACCACCTTCCACTCCTCCATCTACTCCTCCCTGCGAGAGGAGGGACGACCCTTCCCAGGCCGCCGGGACCTCCCGTCCTCCTGGTGAGAAACCTTTCCTCTCGCTTCTCTGCCCCACTCGCTACTCCCACACCCTCCTGCGGGAGCCTCTCTCACTCTGCACCTCTACTCCTTTCGCAGGCGCCCAGACCGACTCGCCTGCTGAGGAGCACCCTGGGCGACTCGTCGTCTCGCCTCCCCCTCCTATTGAC
Source organism: Platanthera guangdongensis (assembly GCA_039583875.1). NCBI lineage: Eukaryota > Viridiplantae > Streptophyta > Magnoliopsida > Asparagales > Orchidaceae > Platanthera > Platanthera guangdongensis. The sequence goes on from CM077152.1 coordinate 18,905,937, forward strand.
GGGATTGAAGACTACCTGGGCGATCCTACGAACCCAGCGGAGATGAAGCGCAAGACGACCGAGTTGTTCCAGAAGCACGCACGCATCATCCATTCACTGGCGCAGGACAAGCAGGCGGCAGATAGGCGCATCGAATGGCTGGAGAATGAGTGCGCTCGCTTATCTTCTGAAGTTGATGCCGAGTTAGATGTCGATGGAACCAACCCTGATGCCATTATCGGCGAGGTCAATATGCAGCTTCGTCTCGCTCGCCGTGGGCTTGAGTCCGTTCGCGCCTTCCACTCGCACAGTAGGCCTCCCTGCGCGGGAGCTCGCGTTGGTCGCTGGCAATGACACCCGTACTGAAGGCCGTCCGTCTCGCCCCTTCTTTATTTTTGTATTTGAATGATGTAATAATTAAGTGATGCTTTGTGCTGCCGTCTCGCTGGCATTGTCAGAGAACCTGGTGCCCGCCGTATGCGGGATGGTATTTTTAAACATTTATTGTTGCTGCTTTAATTTCATTTTCATTAATTTCTTTTAATCATTCTGTCCCGTGATTGCGACGGGCCACACAAAACAAGGTTTTTAGGAAAGAGAGAGAAACGCCGGCCGACTCTTCCCCTCCCCCTGTACGTTTTCCCGTCCATTAATCATTTTACCATATCTGCTATAAATACCCCGGCCCTGGATCAGAAGAATACCCGCACCCTTTTCTCCTGCCGTGTCCAAGCTATTGTCCCTTTGTTTCTTTCGTCTTGCCGATTATTCTCGCTCTTTTCTCCCTGGGCCATCTCGCTGATCTTCTTTCTCACTACTTCCTTTCTCCCACCGTCTCGCCTACGTTCGTCTCGCCAAGAATGGGCAAGAAGAGAGTTGAGGAAGGCGAGGGGCGCAGCCCCTGCGGGAAGCGGTTCACTGACCACGACTCTCCGCTCGGCCGGCTTTCTGAAGAAGATTACTGTGGCTTTGTCCGTGAGTATCTGAAGGAAGGGCTCGAGTCGCGGCCCCCAAGGTTGGCGAGTCGATCAACACGTACTATCCGGGAGAGCTTGCATTTCCCGTCTCGCACTTTGAGGCGGGGCTGAGATTACCTCTCTGGCCGGAGGTAAAACAAGTTTTCAAGTACTTCGGCGTCGTCCGAGCGCAGTTTAACCCGAACGTCATTTCGGTGTTAATCGCTTTCGCCTGCTATATGCGCCGGGAGCGAATAGAGTTCAGCTTGACGGTTTTCCGCAAGCTTTTTATCGACCACGCCAACACTGATGACGTCTCGTATTTCACCGGGCAAGGGCTCAAGGTGTGCGAGACGCCCAACAAGAATCATCATTGGCTGACAAGGTTCGTTTTCATCCGGGGCGACTTCGGGGGCGTCCCGCTCGCGCCGGTGTCGCCTCCCGAGAGTTTCTACGTAGCCCCGCGGGTGGGCGGCACAGATAAGTTGCTGTTCGATTTCTTCGCCGGCAAAAATTTTGAAGTCAACTACTTGCGGCGAGGCCTCGACTCGCTGCCTCCGATGCTCCCTGGTGAAGGTATTCTCGCTCCCTCGTCTCGTGCTTCATTATTTACCGTCTCGCCATCTTATCACCTTGTTTGTTTGTTTTTAGGGGAGCGAGTCATCCCAGTCCACCCTCCTTACAAGAGCAACATACATCCCTCCAAGGGCCTTGGTCTCGCTAGTGCGGCAGCTGAGGCGGCGAGAGAGTCCTTGGCTCCTGCCCCTCTCAAGAGGCCTACAGGCGACACGGCCCTCTCTCGCTCTAGCCCTCCAAAGAAGATGAGAAAAGCTGCGGTTGTCTCCAAGGGAAAAAGATGACCCCAAAGGGGAAGGAGATATCGGGGTCCTTGAGCCCCATCTCTGTGGAGGGGTCCCAGTCGCCCCGCTCGCCTCCTCATCAGGCCGTCTCGCCTACCCGCGAGACGACTCTTCCCGACCAGCTGGCCGCCACATCCAATCAACAGGCTGCCACCACCTCTCGCGAAGGCGCCTCCTCCAACCGTCCAGCCCCCTCTTCCCATATGAACTTCAACTTGGGCCCCGTGGTTTCAGATGCCGTTGGTGACCCTGTTCTGCTGTGGGGGCGGGACGCCAACCACGTGTCCATCTCCAGCCTCCTTCCCCCTTGGAAGGAGCAGGAGCTCCCCACCAGCCACGCTTTCGCCGTGGGGTACGGTCTTTATGGCGGTCTCGATGCAGTCTCCCCTGAGAGCGAGCCTACGCGAGATCTCGTCATGAAGTCCTCCCACGCCGAGATGCGCGCTTTGGAGTTCTCGCACCGCGCCTCGCGCCGCCTAATATATATCAACAGAAAATGGAAAGACAGCGAGACCAGCCTTGCGTCGGAGCGAGAGAAAGCAGAAGACCTTGCGAGAAGGTTGTCTGTCGCCGAGACCCTCCTCGCCAAAGCCCCGGGTGGCGTGGTAAGTCTTAACCTTACCCTTGGATTTTCCTTCTTCAATACACTTTACTAATGAATGGACGTCTCGCAGGATGCCGAGACGGCGGAGCGGTTGCATTCGCGCGTGGCGGCCCTGGAGGAGGAGATCAAGGATTTGAAAGCCCAGAACGCTCGCCTTCAGGACAACGCCGCGCCATCGTCTCGCCGTGAACCCTTCTTGGCACCGCTGCATTACTCTTTTGATGAAGTCGAGGAGCAGTGGCGAGACGCTAGCATCAGGGCGGCGGAGCTGGTCCTAAAAATGATGAGGGAGCTGGGGGTCATGAAAGATGGCTCTGAGACGGTGACCGTACGCGATTTGGTTCCCCAGCTCTTTGGCGAGGAGAGCGAGGATTCTTCTTCCGGCGAGGCGAAATGATGTGTTTACTCCAAGATCAAGAATCCCTCTCTCCTCTTTTTTTTGCTGCTGTAAAACTTAAGCTTCTCTTTTTTAAGCTTCATTTTGTGATGCATGATAGTGATGGATCAACTGTACATACTGCCTTGCTTATTTTGTTTTCTTTTTATTTCGCGAGACAAGTTGTTGGTTTGTTTTGGCCTGCGAGACGGTGATACCCACCCGTCTCGCCGCCTCGCCTTTATTCTTTATATTTTGCTTTATTTCGCTTACCCCGAGACGACCCTTTGACGTGCTCATGCCCGCGAGACGGTGCTACGTTTTGTCTCGCTGCCTTGTTGGAGAGGACTTTTTGCAGAGTGCGAGTCGTCACTTCCCTTGTCTTTTTTATGCGTGAGAACCGACATAACCTTCTCGCCTTGCCTTCAAGTTCTCCTTGCGCGAGTGACTCTTAGTGGTATAACTGGCCTCCTATCATCAGGCCAAGTCTTCTGTCTTGTGCGAGTGCCCACTCGTCAAGGGCGAGACCGTCCCTGAGGCCGCCAGCTGGGAGTGCCTCCACTCGCATCGCTCTAGCCTGCCTTAGTTTACTTTTCATAAGATTTAGCAGGGATGTTGCTTAAGGAGATTTTCCCAACCATTCTGCCGTCGAGTGAGTCCATCTCCACGCTAGCTTGATGAGAGCCCGGGCAACGGGTCTACCGGGGACCGAGCCAGGCTCGAGGTGGTGCTGAATTCCCAAGGACCTAGAACTATTCCCAAGAACCAAGAATCAAGACTTCAAGAACCAGACCTCTCCCCCACAGGCGAGCCTTCGGACATGCCAGCTAATGAGAGCCTGCGCAGCGGGTCTACCTGTGGCCGAACCGCGCTCGGGGTAGTGCAGAAACAAGGTCCAAGAACCAGACCTCTCCCCCACAGGCGAGCCTTCAGACCTGCTAGCTAATGAGAGCCTGCGCAGCGGGTCTACCTGGGGCTGAGCCGCGCTCGGGGTAGTGCCAAACCAAGGACCAAGAACCAGACCTCTCCCCCACAGGCGAGCCTTCGGACCTGCCAGCTAACGAGAGCCTGCGCAGCGGGTCTACCTGGGGCCGAGCCGCGCTCGGGGTAGTGCAGAACCAATGACCAAAAACCAGACCTCTCTCCCACAGGCGAGCCTTCGGACCTGCCAGCTAATGAGAGCTTGCGCAGCGGGTCTACCTGGGGCCGAGCCGCGCTCGGGGTAGTGCAGAACCAAGGACCAAGAACCAGACCTCTACCCCACAGGCGAGCCTTCGGACCTGCCAGCTAATGAGAGCCTGCACAGCGGGTCTACCTGGGGCCGAGCCGCGCTCGGGGTAGTGCAGAACCAAGGACCAAGAACCAGACCTCTCCCCCACAGGCGAGCCTTCGGACCTGCCAGCTAATGAGAGCCTGCGCAGCGGGTCTACCTGGGGCCGAGCCGCGCTCGGGGTAGTGCAGAAGGTCTCTTCTTCCTGCTGCTAGAATTTTACAATAAGCAAAAACAAGAAGTAGTTTGAGGAATATATTATAACAAACTTGACTCGAGTTACAATTTTTCTCTCCCTTCTCATGGGTAGAAACGCTTCAAGTCGTCGCCGCTCCAGGTATGGCTCATGGTCATACCCTCCACATCCTGGAGATGGTAGCCTCCTGCTCTCAGGACCCTCTCAACAATATAAGGCCCTTCCCAATTTGGGTTGAGCTTACGCACGGGGCAGACCTTCCTGCAACATCAACTTTCTTTAGTACTGGATCTCCCTCCGCGAACTGTTTGATCCTGATGTGTTTGTCAAAGTATTTTGCCATTCGTCGCTTGATCTCCTCCTGCCTTATAGCTGCGACATCACGCAGCTCTTCCACCATATCCAATGAGAGACGTAGCTCCCCTTCGTTTTCTAGCCTCCAAGCCTACGAAGCACGGATACGCCAAAAATAGAGCCGTACCCGTACCGGGTACGTTTCCGGTACGGATACGCGTACCGAACGGCTCGATTCGCTGTTTTAGGGCGATTCGCGGTTCTAGGGCTTTTATTATCCCGTCGCAGGTGCTGCTCCCGTCTCCCGTCGCAGGTGCTGCTCCCGTCTCCCGTCGCAGGTGCTCCGTCTCCCGTCGCAGGTGCTCCGTCTCCCGTCGCAGGTGCTCCGTCTCCCGTCGCAGGTGCTCCGTCTCCCGTCGCAGCAGGTGCTCCGTCTCCCGTCGCAGCAGGTGCTCCGTCTCCCGTCGCAGCAGGTGCTCCGTCTCCCGTCGCAGCAGGTGCTCCGTCTCCCGTCGCAGGTGCTCCGTCTCCCGTCGCAGCAGGTAGCTTCTTCTTCTTCTTCTTCTTCTTCTTCTTCTTTTTTCTTCTTCTTCTTCTTCTTCTTATTGTAGTAGCTGGAATGAAAATCATGCTGGACTACTGATTTATTCATCTGTGATGGTTTGATTTATTCATCTGTAGTTGCTGGATTTCTTGTCTATTTTCCTGGACTGATTTCTTGTCTATTTTCCTGGACTGATCAGTCCAGATTTCTGGACTGATTCAGTCCAGATTTCTGGACTGATCAGTCCAGGAACTCTGGACTGAATCAGTCCAGGAACTCTGGACTGATTCAGTCCAGGAACTCTGGACTGAATCAGTCCAGAAATCTGGACTGAATCAGTCCAGAGTTCCTGGACTGATTCAGTCCAGAGTTCCTGGACTGATCAGTCCAGAGTTCCTGGACTGAATCAGTCCAGATTAATCTGGACTGATTCAGTCCAGAATCCTGGACTGAATCAGTCCAGAATTCCTGGACTGACTCAGTCCAGATTCTGGACTGATTCAGTCCAGAGTTCCCAGATGCTATGGAAAAGGGAGGAATGCTCTAATAACTACACTTTTTATTATGTCAGTTATGTCTCAATCACACACTCTCAATAGTGTCACTGGTTCAACGTCTACATCAGTAACGAGTAGATTTATTTCTGATGACGCAAACAAGGATGATAATGCCCCACTTTGGGCTTATGTGTCTCTTATACATAGTAGAGAAGTTGGTGGGGGGAAATAGAAAGTGGAAATGTAATTTTTGTGAGGTTGATTTCAGCGGCTCGTATTCTAGGGTAAAAAGTCACTTGCTAAAAATATCCGGGACCGGGATTAGGGTATGTGCTCAATGAATTCTCTAGGTTTACGGGGCTTGGTCAAGCTTTTAGTGAGCCAGATAGTTTGGAGAGTAGAGCGTCATTATTGCCCAAAGATTGGTGGAGTTACTATGGAACTTCAGCACCAAAATTACAAAAGATTGCTTTGAAGCTTTTAGGGCAACCTTCTTCATCTTCCTGCTGTGAAAGAAATTGGAGCACATACTCATTCATTCACTCATTAAGAAGAAATAAAATTCTACCACAAAGAGCTGACGATTTGGTGTATGTGCATAGCAATGTACGCCTATTATCGAGGAGAAATGAACTCTACAATCAAGGAAGGAGTAAGATGTGGGATATAGGAGGAGATGCTTGGGCAAATCCATTTGATGGAGTTGGCATGCTTACGATCGCCAACTTGTCTTTAGATGAGCCAGAAATTGAAGATGCTTTGATCTCCAACAATACGGAGGAAGCTGAAGAAAATGAGTGATGAGCATCTTTAAATTTTAAATGTTTATGTTTATGTTTAAGAACTTCAATTTTAAATGTTTACATTTATGTTTATGAACTTCATGTTTATGTTTATGTTGACAATTGTTTAAGAACTTATCCTGAAATTCATAGATGTTTTGGCAAATGTTTATGTTTATGTTCAAGAACGTCATGTTAAATTTTAAATGTTCATGTTATATAATTGCATTTGTGATATATAAATATATAATTATTATATTTAATACAACGTATCCTACCGTACCCGTATCCTTGTTTTTTAAAATTTGCCGTACCGCCGTACCGGATACGTATCGTACCCGGTACCCGTACCCGTACCGGTGCTTCCTAGCTCCAAGCCTCATCTCCATCACCTGCGGCCGCAACTCGTGGGGATCGAATCTCAAATTCCACAGGCATGACCGCCTCACACCCATGAGAAAGTTTGAAGGGGGTCTCGCCGGTGTCCGTGTTCGGGGTTGTCCGCAAGGCCCACAATATTGAGGGGAGCTGTTCCACCCAACTCCCCCTCAAGTTCTCTATCTTCTTCTTGAGCAGATTCACGATGATTTTGTTCGCCGCCTCCACCTGACCGTTGTTCCTGGGGTGGTGGACGGAGACAATCCTGAGGTCGATGCCCAGCTGAGTGCAGAAACTTATAAACTCCTCACTTGCAAATTGAGGACCATTGTCCGTGACAATGGCCTGAGGCAGCCTGTGCCTGCAGATGATCTCTCCCCAAACGAAGTTCCTGATGACTTGGGAGGTTACTTTGGCCAGCGCCTTAACCTCCAGCCATTTAGAGAAGTAGTCGATCATAACCCGGAGGAACCTCCTTTGCCCACTAGCCGGAGGGAAAGACCCAACTAAATCCATCCCCCAGATAGCGAACGACCATGGTGCCGTGATGCTCCAGAGCCTTTGAGCGGGCAAGAGCTGGAGGGGGGTGTAGAGCTGACATTTTTGGCACCTCCTCGCAAACTCCGCAGCATCCTTCCTCAGGGTGGGCCAGAAGTACCCCTGCCTGACCACCCTTGCCTCCAACGTCCTACCTCCGGAATGGCTACCACATTCCCCAGAGTGCACCTCCTCCAGAATCCGTCAGGTCTCCTCTTCCACCACACATCGCGCAAGAAGGCCCGAAAGCATCTTCCGATGTAAGCTCCCTTTATGCATGAGATAGTGGGCCGCCTTATGCCGAAAGCTCTTTGCCTCCTTGATCCCCTCAGGGAGGTTGCCCGTGACGAAGGTCACGAAGGGATCCACCCATGAGGGTCGCCGATCTACTTCCATGAGCTCCCCTTCCTCGATCGCTGGATGGAACAGATCAGTCAAGGTTCCCCCTCCCCGTGGTCCAAACTTAGCCAACCAATCGGCAACTGTACTCTCTTCTCTGGGAACTTGTTGGATGGAGAACGTCCGGAACCCCCCGATGATCGCCCTCACCTTGGACAAGTACTTCACAAGGGTGGGTTCCCGAGCTTCGAACTCTCCTCGAATCTGCGATGCCACCACCAATGAGTCCGTAAAAGCCTCCACATCCTGGATCTCAAGCTCCTTTGCCAAACGAAGACCGGCTATCACAGGCTCGTACTCCGCCTGGTTATTAGTTGCTGGAAAGTGCAAGACCACCGCTTGCTCTATGGTGACCCCTTGAGGACTTGTCAATACCACCCCACTCCGAGGGAGTGCTTTCCCGAGGCTCCATCAACCGTCATCTTCCATGCCTCCTGCGGCCGCGACTCCTCGGCCCCGACCTCCACAACGTAGTCTGCCAAGAAGTCGGCCACTACCTGTGCCTTAATGGAGAGCCTTGGCACGAACGAGATATCAAACTCACTCAACTTGATAAACCACTTGGTCAGCCTACCCGAGTGCTCCACGCCTTCAAAAATCTTACGAAGGGGATGGTCTGTCACCACCCTGATCGAATGTGCTTGGAAATATGGTCGGAGCTTTCTGGCCGAAATGATCAAGGCGTACGCCAGCTTTTCCAAGATAGGGTAGCGAAGCTCCGCCTTCTTTAGGATCCTGCTAACATAGTAGACTGACAACTGCTTCCTCCCCTCTTCCCTAACCAGGACAGAGCTCACCGCCTCTGCTCCCACTCCGAGATACAAGGCTAGATCCTCCCCATCCTTTGGGCTTTGAAGTAGAGGAGCCAGGGAGAGCTGCTTCTTCAGCCTTTGAAAAGTTTCTTCGCATTCGGCGGTCCACTCGAACCTTTGGTTACCCCGCAACACTTTGAAGAATGATGAGCATTTCTCTCCTGACCTGGAGAGGAATCTACTTAGGCCGGCCAGCTTGCCTGTCAAGCGCTGGACCTCCTTAGCGTTGCGCGGTGACTCCAGCTCTAGGATAGCCTTCACCTTATCTGGGTTGGGTTCCACCCCCGCCGGGGTCAAAAGATGCCCAAGGAACTTCCCGCGGCTCGCCCCGAAAACGCACTTTAATGGGTTCAGCCTCATGTTGAACTTCCGCAAGGTGGCGAACGTGTCCTCCAGGTCCCGAAGGTGTGAGTCCACGCCCTTGCTTTTAACCATTAGATCATCAACATAGACCTCCAGGTTCCTCCCCCTTTGGCCTTGGAAGACTCGATCCATCATGCGTTGGTATGTAGCCCCTGCGTTTTTCAACCCAAAGGACATCATTTTATAGCTGAAGCATCCCTCCCTTGTGATGAAGGAGACGTCCTTGACGTCGGGAGGGTGCATTCGGATCTGGTGGTAACCTGAAAAAACATCCAAAAAACTCATAATTGAAAAACCAACGGCTGAATCAACCAACGCGTCGATTCGAGGCAGGGGGTAGCAATTCTTGGTGCATGATTTATTTAATAAAGAAAAGTCAATACACATGCGCCACTTCCCTCCCCCTTTCTTTACCATTACTACGTTGGAGACCCAGCCTGGATACTGGATCTCCGAGATGAAGCCGACTTCCAGAAGCTTCTTGACCTCCTCGCGGATTGGCTCTTCCAGCTTGGTTGCGATGGTCCTCATCTTCTGGCTTATGGGGCGCGTCCGGGGATCCAGGTTCAGGCGGTGCCAGGCCACATCCGCATCGATGCCCGGCATGTCAGCCGCGCTTCAAGTGAAGATGTCGACGTTGCTCTGGATGCAAGCCCGCACTCGCTCCTGGTCCTCGGGACTCAGACCCTCACTGATCCGCACCTTCTGTACTTGACTGACGCTGGTGAAGACTTCCATCTCCGCCACCTCCTCCGCCGGCTCCAGCCGCGATTGCTCCCAGCCGGCCCTTGCCTCCTCTTCCTGTCCGAACTCTTCCTCCCCTCCTGCGTCCTCAACTTCCATTGCCTCCTCTAGGCTCTCACTCCGCTGCTGCTCGACCTCCACGCCTCTCTGGGCTTCCCTCTCAACTCCTCCTTCCACTTCCACCTGCCAACCTTCTTGCCGCTCCAACTCTCCGTCCCTCTGGACCTCATGCACATCTTCTCCCCTCTGCTCCTCCTCAATCTCCTCTCCGACAACCTCCTCAAGCGCCGCCATCTCCTTCTCCAACTCCTCCGCCTCTGCCATCCAAGAAATGGTGTTGACTGCCGTCACGTAGCACTGTCTCGCCACCTTCGAGTCCCCCCGGACCCTAACGTGCACCCCCCCGTTATTGAACTTGAGGCACTGGTGAAACGAGGAGGGGACGCAACGAAGGGCGCTGATGAGGGGGCGCCCAAAGATGGCGCTATAGCTGCTTGGGGCGTCCACGATCACGAACCTGCAGTTCCGTGGCACGCCCCTAACTTCACATGCAGCCCCACCCCTCCTTCTACTTCCTTCCTTTCTCCTGAGAAACCAAACAACGACCCATCCGAAGCTATGACCCTCTTGGTCTCAACCTGCATCTCATCGAAGGCCGTCTTGAAGATCACATTTACGGAGCTCCCGTTGTCCACCAGGATCTTGAAGACCGTGAAGTTTTCTACTGCCGTCTGGATAACCAGAGCGTCACAGAACGGGTCCTCATAATCCGGTATATCTGCTGAAGAAAATGTAATTTTTTCTTTCGGAGGGGGAGCCTGGGAGGTCGAGGCTACCCCCCTTCGGAACATGGTCTGGAGGCTCCCCTTACAAGTTGCCGCGATCCCAACTCCTCCGTGGATCACCCCGATCCCTCCCCGGGTTCCTACATCCGCCCGGTCCTTACATCTATCCTCCGTCTCCTCCTGACTCACCTCCTCGATCCTTACTGGCGGAACCTTCCTCCTCAACCCCCTGTCTTCTCTCATTTCCAAGAATTCTGGGCAGGTGGCCATTACGTGACCTTCCTCCTAATGGAAGTCACAGAAAGGCAACGCCACCCTGCCCCTTCTTCCTTCTCCACCTTCTCTTCTTCGAGCTCCTCCTCGAGCTCCTCTCCTTCCTCCTCTACCTCGACCGATCTCCATTGCCTCTTGTTGCTGCGGGAAGCGATCCCTAGGCCCCTGCCTCCACGTTGGCTGATTAAACCTCCTCGGCTCACGGAAGTTATCTCTTCCCTGAAAGCCTCCTCCTAGCTCCTGGGGGCGACCCTCCTGACGCCTCCAACCTAAACGGTTGTTCGGCTCCCGGGCCCCCCGTCCTTGATGCAGTCCCTGCTGCCCCTGTCCTCAGGGCTCTTCCCTCCTCTATTCTCTCTGCTCCCTCCGCCTTCCTGCTTCCGGCTCCTTCACATCATCCTCCGCCAACCTGGCCAGCTTCCTTGCAAACGCCGGATTGGCCCTCTCGAAGTCTGTCTCCTTCACCGCCCTCTCCATGAGCTCCTCAAAAGAGAGGGGGGGGGCACTCTCTTCAATTCCATGCTAAAGAAACCCGGCCTCAGTCCCAGAGTAAAAACGAGCATCAGCGCATACCCTGGGACCTCCTGGACCAAGAGGACCTCGTCCTGAAACCGATCTACATAATGTCCCAACGTCTCGTCTTGCTTCTGCCTCACCGCGAACTGGCACTCCGCCTCCTTCTTACGCTTCTTCGATGTTGAGAACCTCAATAAGAAACCTCGACGCAGATCCTCGAAACTGTAGATCGATCTTGCCGGCAACTGGTGGAACCAGTCTCGTGCCTTCTCCTTCAACGTGATGGCAAACAGGCGACACTTGAAGGCATCCGTCATCTGCCTTATCGAAACAACATCTTCAAACCACTGCACGTGCTGTATAGGGTCATCCTTCCCCGAGTAGTAGGACATGTCGGGCTCCCGGAACCCCTCCGGCACCGGGGCTGAGATAATGAACTCGCTGAATGGGCTCTCGCCACCTTCCTGCCGAGAGGGCACGTCTCGCGGCCTCGGCTGGCTGACCCGATCCGCTAGACCATGCCCAGGGAAGAGCTCTCGCACAGCCGCCTCGCTCTCGCCAACTTCTGTCGGAATCTCCTTCCCGGGACGTTGGCCTGGGAAGAGCTCTCGCGCCGCCACGTCCCTCTCGCCAGCCTCCGCCGGGACCTCCTTCCCCGGGCGCTGTCCAGGGGCGTTCTCGCCCAAGAGCGAGACCTCATCTATCGGGACCTGAGGCGTGGCCCACTCGCTCCTTGCCGAGAAGGCTAAACTGATGGTCTGCAAGACCTCTCGCCTGAAGTCCTCCAGCATCTTCCTTGTCGCCTCCTCTCCCCGGGAGGGGGAACCTCCTGAACCAGATCTTTCACCTTCACCTCCTGCCATATGACTAAACTCAAGTTTTTCTTGTATCGGCTACCTTCCACGCTCACCGCACCAGAACTGTTGAAGCCAAAACTTGACCTCGACAAAAGTTCGAAAAATAGAGACGTAGCCAACACCTACTCTTCCCAAGCTCCAACCTCCAACCGGTCGTGAAGGACCAGAAATTGACCCACAGCCGCAGCAGAGAGGTCCCACCGCTTACCCGAAAGATCTCTGAGAGCTTCCCTTCCAAAGCCAAAAGCTGTGCTTGGAGCTCCTCAGAAAGCACAGAAAAATTCTCTCAAGTCCCGGGAAAAAAGTGCTTCTGAAGAACCCCTATGGGTCTATTTATAGTTTTCTGAGTTTGAACTGCCAATAACTATACTGAGCTGGCCTGAAATTACCAGAGTACTCCTGGTTGGGTCTGCCAACAGCCAAACTCCGCTGTTCTGAAGAGTTATACGCAGACCACCAAGGGAAAAAGGGTAAAATTACCCGGGGTAGAAGAGTAAAATCCCCCTTGAGTGCAGAAATGTAAAAACGACCTTCTTTCTATATGGCGAGTGGGGGAGCACCCAGCGGCGAGACGGGCCCTCCTGCTCGTCTCGCATGTATTCTTTGTCACGGGACCCTCTCGCCGTTATGGGCCTACTCGCGCCCCAGAGGGGGCGTCTCGCCCACTGCAGAGACCACCCGTCTCGCCCCTTGCGAGTGGACCACCTGGTCCCACTCGCCTATCAGCACCTCTCGACCGTTTCTTCTATTCGCCTCTTGAGGGCCTCTTGCGAGCCCGAGGTTGTACACCATATCTTGACACCGCACCCACAGATCCATTCTTGTGTGTAAGTCTGTGTTGCTTTCCCATTGTCATTACCCGGAGTCACGTCATGACTGAGAGTCCCAGATCCTGATGTTGATCTTGTAGTGACTATGTCACCCATTCACGGGGACACGTCCCCTTACGATGGTACTCACATGGAGGATCATGACCCTAGTGACGAGTTTTACGATGATCCCCTGTTGAGCCTCCTGATGAGCCGCCACATCCTGGTGAGGATGCGATTCTGGTAAGCTGCTCGTTTATGAGCTTTGTGTTATTGGCGTCTCTTTCGCTATCATCTATAGCCTTACCCCAGAAAATTGATCTTGCGTGGAGCATAACGTATGTAGGGTGTTCCTTGAGTACGCTTGAGCATACTCATATTTTGAGGGTCTACCTTATGGCGCATCGCACCATCAATGAGTTTTGGGACGCACCACCTCCTGACCCACCATACGAGCTCTTTCTTTTCGGAAACACGCACCACACTCGAGAGTCACGTCTTTTAGTCGATGTACACGAATTTCACTCCGATGGTCGTTTTATCCGTGATGACTTTTCGTACACACCTCCTGGTGAGCCCCCTGATGTGCTACGTTCTCCGAGAGACATTTGACTCTTTACGAGTTCATATTTAAGTATTGATGTCTCTCACGGTCATCTGAGTACTCGTCACACACGAGATGAGTTTTTTCACACTCCACCGAGAGAGCCCCCGAATAGGCCGCCATATTTTAGAGACGTCTCAGTCATTATTAGACTTTCTCGTAGCAGGTATGTTGTGTCGGTCATGTTTCATTTACATCATTTGCATCATTTGCATGAGTCTGTTAAGTCGTTTCATCATCATTTGCGTGAGTCTGTTGTGTCGTTTGTTCATCGTGTACATGTGTGTCATGAGTCGGTCCGACGAATATTTCATATTGGTAATAAATCTTGTAAATCGCATGCGAATGTTCATTGGTAAGTGCAGGTACTTCATGAAGACGATCAGGTGATGATAAGAATCTGCATTGTGAGGCTCCGTGTGAGGCTTGCTAAAAGCTTGAGCGTTAAGCGAATGAATCCCTATATAATCATGAGACTTATCGAAGCAAATATCTACGATCTTGATGTCCCTGCAAGTATGGATATCCACCCGGTATTTAATGTTGAAAATCTGACGCCATACTTCGAGCCTCGCGAGTATGTGGACTCAAGCAGTGGGGACTTCTAAGCCGCCCACACCTCCATTTTCGTTGCCTTGCCACCTTCATAGCCCACACACGTCTAATGGCCACCACTACTTACCCTCTTCTGACACCCACCCGCCTGGGGACTCGTCTTCTTTGGTTCTACTGACGGCGCCGCCGGTCGCACCGGGACCCACCACTCGTGAGTTGAGCGTTGAGAGCATAATGGAGACAAGACTCCACCAGTGCATTCTCACTACAGACGTTGGTGACTCTTGGATACTTGCAGCAGAGCTTGATCGATTCGCCCCTGAACTTTGACTTCAGCACGACCGTCTCCATTCACCGAAGATGACAACTTTTCAGTCAGGGGAGTTGATTGGCGAGGACACTTTTCCAGCCACGGCACTTGGGTGACATCTGGTGGACTTCTTCAAGCTTTACCTGACATGCAACGAGAGAATTCTGATCCCTATTCATCGGGAGGTGAATTCTTTCAAGCTGAGAAGATAGATGTGGAGCATAGACGAGCACTTGCAGCGGATGACAAGTTTTGGGCCCGTTCGGTGTCAATTGATGACTTTCCTTATATGACGTGCCTGGATCAACGATCGGACTCCACAAATGCGTCCGGATTCGCATTGCGAGTCAAATTCATATATTACTTTATTATTTTATGTTTTTATTTGATGTATTTGGGTGGTCCCACCTCCGACCAATCATAATCGTTGATGGTGGGATGCCCTATGTTGTCTTTTCTTATAAATAGATAAGTGGTGGGTTGATTATTACATTGCAGAATTTGGTGAATAGAATTCTCGGATTCCCGCGATCCCGCCATAGTGCCGACTCCGTGAAATCCTAGGTGACGACTCCTAGACTTGCCCAAGGTAACCCCTAACCCTAAGCCTCTTTCCCCCCTCCCAAACCCTCTCCCACAACCCCCAAAATTCCCCAAAACAACCCATCGTTTGCTGTCCAGAACATTGAGATTCTTGTTCATTGCACTATTAAAAAATGAAATTCACTATTCAATTTATATAGTTTTTTTCTCTCCTACCTGTAACTGCCGGTTACCACCCTGCTTCAGTTTTTCCCCACCCTGACTGCAGGCCTGCAATGCCTACACTCCTGCAGCTGTCGGACCACCAACCTCCCCTCCACCAAGCCGCCCCACCCTGCTGTTTCCCTCAACCAGCGGCTCCTCTCCACAGCCCTGAACACCCCCACCGGCCTCTCCTTTAAGCTCTGCAACCACCGCCCCCTTGTCACCCTAATTTCCCCTTGCCGCCAGCCCTCTTCTCTCCGCGGAACCACCTTCCAAAATCCTTCCCTTATTTGGATCAGTCCAGATCTGGAATTTCCCCCTCGGATCCGATCTCATATTGCCTGATCTAGCTTTCCCCGCCCAGATCTATACCTACGTGGCCGGATCCATCCATTTCCGACCCGATCTCTCCTTCCACCACCGAGTACATCCACCTACATCGATTTCCGCGCTGCCGGTTCCACCTCGGATCGTCGTACATGCATCTCCGGCTCTGAATTCTTCAGTGTCTTGGTCCTCCCACTACTTGGCGAGTATTCGTTGTATCAGATAATTGTTTTTAGCATATTTGTATTGAACTTGATGCTATATTTGTTTGGATATATTGTATTTTAATTGTTTGTTAGATAATTATCATGATTTGCAGAATTTATTCGTCGCGCGCTCTTGCTTTGACCCTCCACGCGGAGGAAAGACTAAGCTTGTTTTTGCCATAATAAAATATTTTGCCTTGTCGTGAATTTATCTGTGTGAGATGATTTTAATTTATTATCTAATTTGTGATCTAACCGTCGGAATTTGGCATAACTGTAGGGTTAGGTTGCAGGTTTCCCGCCGCTCATAGATTTGTCATGCGTCACATGTTTATAGCAAAAACATAATAATTCGTTGTAACCGGATTAAGCTTTCCTCCGCGTGCAGGGCCAAAGTAAAAGCACTCGGCGAATAAATCCTACAAATCATAAAATATTATAAAAGCCAGGAACCACAATACAAGAGATCCAAACAACTATAAGATCCAACTGATAATAATAATGCTGAAAAATAATAATCCTATACAACAAGTGACTGACCGAATAGAGGGCTGCCCAAGGCAATGGAGGGTTCGAAGCCGAAAATGCTTTGACGATGATCTGAGGTGGTAACTGGAGGTGGAATAACAATGTAGGTGGCTGAAATTTGGCGGTGGAAGGCGGAATCAGACAGGAAATCAGTAGATCCGAGTATGTAGGGGTTGATCCGGGCTAGGGAGGATGGTTCCGATGATTTGGGAACAGATCCGGGTTGTGAGAGGTGGATTGGATAGGTGGTGGCGGGATCTAATAAGAAAAGAATCTGTTTGGATTGGAAAAGGTGCGGATCTGATGGGAAAACAGCCAAGCGGGCTGTTGGGGTTACCGGTATGCCGTTTGGGATGAGAGGGAGGGGCGGCGGCCTGTTGGGAAGGGGCGAAAGGGCTGTAGGGAAGTGGGCGGCGGCTGGACATGGGGTGGAGGATTGCTGGTAGGTGGCTGGAAGGGTGGAGAAGGGCATCAGCCTGTTGGGAGTTTAGCGGCAGTTTTCTGTACAGCAGAAAAAGGGGAGGGGCTGGATGTTTTTTTAGGGTTGTGGAGGTGGTGGGGGAGGGATTTGTTGGTGGTGAAAGAGGCCTAGGGTTAGGTAGTACCTTGGGGAGGAAGATAAGCGCCTAGGAGTCATCATCTAGGGTTCCACGGAGTCGGCACCGTGGAGGGATCGCCGGATTTCGTGATTTCCATTTTCCAAAATCTGCAATGTATCTAAACAGCCCCTAAGCACTTTATTTGTAATAAAGAGGAGACTATGACAACCCACCATCGACGACTATGATTGACCAGAGGTGAGGCTACCCAATTATATCAAAATAAATGCAAACATAATAAAGTAATATACAAAATCGATCCGCAACACGCATCCAGACGCATCCGTGGAGTCGGATCATCGATCCGGGCCCGCCATATATTGTAAGTCGCCAATTGGCCTCGAACGGGCCCAAAGCTCGTCCTCTGCCGCGGGTCCACGTCTCCGCTCCTTATCACCTTTTTTATTTGTTTTTTTAGTTATGTATTTCAGAAATTTTGTATAATTCTCATCTTAAGTCCACATGAGGCTGCTTGAGTCGTTAATCTGTGTAAGTTGCTATTATTTTTCGTTGGCACGCTTAACGGTAGTTCATTTTCTTTATGTTCCTCGCTGTGCAGTTCTTTCCCCGAAGTCCAAAAACTAAACAATTTCTTTTCATTCTTCCAATTGACTCATAATTTGCAGATTCCAAGTACAAGGGAGGGTGATAACATTCCTGTTGATTTAGTTCCTACCACTAGGAATGGGACTATTGATTGGTCACAAGTGAGTTATTTTGCACTTGTGCTGGCAGTAGCAACTTTAGCTTTGTGTTGTGTATTTTGGTATTTTCTTGTGAGATTAAGTTATCAATATGTTGTATTTTTTCCTTAGCCACCTGTATTTTGTTTATTTCTCACTGTGCTTGATACCTTATTGTATGATCATTTTAAGTTTTAGCTATCTGATAGAGTTGATCAAAATATTTGGGCTTGATTTTAATTTTTGATGTCTGTTACCGCATTTTGTTATGAGGCTGTATAATGGAAGAGAATTGCAATGATTTTTGTTTGTTTTTCATTAACTTTCATATGGCCTTACTGGTATGGGGTTTCAGTTCATGAAAATAGTTAATATATAATTACCATGTGCATGCACTCAACAACTTTAGTGCATTATAGATACCATATGTATGGACCATATGACTTAATGTTAAGAGAAACAATTTGGAGTTAAAACTTGCTTTATTAAATTGTTTAAGACTTCTAAAATATGTAACTTAATTCGAATAATAATATATATTTTTGGTATTTGAAATACATTATTTTATTTTGTAATATACACTTAAGGATTATCTACTAAGTCCTCCTGTTGTAGGATAGGTGTCACACTTGCTTGCCACGCTGGAGTTCCAACAAGGGGCCCACCTTGGCGTCTCACAATGACGCCTTTATCAGGGCTGCAACCTATACACCCCAACTTGTCTTTGGGTCGGCCTCAACCAGCAGTAGGTTGTTGTGGCCGGGGATCGAATGCCCGACCTTCTAGATAAAGAGTTCTTAATTGAACTTAATTGAGCTCATTTGGCGATGTGAGTTCAATTAAGAACTCTTTATCTAGGAGGTCGGGTGTTCGATCCCCGGCCTCAACAAGCTACTATTGGCTGTGACGGGTTGGGGTGTATGGGTTGCATACCTGATAAAGCCGCATTTGTGAGACGCCAAGATGGGCCTCCTGGTGGGACTCGAGGGTGGTAGACAAGTGTGACGCTTGTCCTGCATCACCTCCCCTGCAACTTTGCATAATTTCAGGGACTTCTCTATCTTTCAAAACTACAAAAACCTCCCATCTAAGTTTACATGTTAAAAAAAAACAGAAAGCCATCTAAGTTTTTCTTACATGTACGTTAGCAATGTAAACTTTGAGGGGAGGTTTTTATAATTTTGAAAGATATATGGAAGTCTCTATAATTATGTAAAGTTAGAAGAGTTTCTTTCATCATTATTTCTTAATAATTGAGATTTTTGGAATGGCTGGCTTCAAACTTTCAGCTACTTTAATATATGTTTATTATTTCATCAGATTGTACTGATTGGTTATTTGATAATACATGTGATTCTTGTTTGATTATCTTCATTATGTATCTTACCCAGGATTTTTTTGGGAAACCTGCTTTTTTAACCGTATCTGGCCAACTGAATGCAGAAGTATATGCATCTGCTCTCTCTGATGTATGCCATTCTTTTTTTACCAAGCTTCCATGCACATGTTTTAGGCCTATTTCATTTTAAGTCAATGGATGCACGGATTATTTCCAGGTATACACATTTGGTCCCACATTTAGAGCCGAAAATTCAAACACATCAAGGCATTTGGCTGAATTTTGGGTAAACAGTTTTCGTAGGTATATAGTACTTCGGTTTCTCTATATCATAATTTTGTAACTTCCTGTGGCTTTGATTGTCGTGAGCAGATGATTGAACCTGAGCTTGCTTTTGCTGATTTGAATGATGACATGGCCTGTGCAACTGCCTATCTCCAGTATGTAGTAGGTTTCCTGTAGACTACTTAAATTTTCTATCATTTATTTCATCATTTTTAACATCTGTATCTTTATTTCAATTATTTGTGACCAGCTTTATGGATCCTCGTTTTCCCATTAAATGCTTCTTGAGATGTTAGGAACAATCTACACAATTCATCTTGAATAATGGGTGATATAAGGTATGCTAGGTGCATGAGTTCTAAATATGCAACCCTAGGTGTAGTGTTGGAGAAATAATTTCTGTCTAACTTAGGATGATGTATGCATGCAGATAAAAATCCAACAATAAATTGCAAATAATAATAAGAGCATAAATCCCTCATAGTTATATCAAACAAGAAAAACAAATAATTCAGACAAGCGGACAAGTTTCTTCCTGCGTTTTGAGGGCTGATAGCTAAATGCGCAAGCGAATAAATTTTGCATGGAGTTATCAATCACATAACAAATAAATTAGCATTGCAAGACATCCATAGTCATATAAGAACCATGTTTGTACAACAATGATTAGAGTAATGAAACCAAACTATAAAACACTTATAAATGTAGTGTCGTAGGTGATGACGAGGAGAGTCGTCGGTCGTAGAAGTGGTGGTGTCTGTCTCGTATGATGAAAGGAAAGCGGAATGGATGTTGTGTAAGGAGAGCTGGGCCGGAGGGGGGGGGGGGGTTGCTTGAGGAATGATTGGCTAGGTGAGATTCTGGGAGAAGGGCTAAGGCTGTCTAGTGGGTGGACATGGGTCGTAAGGGCCTGGATAGTGATTTGGCAGAAGGAGGAGAGGGTTGGGGATGTTGTGTGTGTGTGTGTGTGTGTGTGTGGGAGGGGGGGTGGTATTGGAGGGCTGGCGAGCACTGTGTGTGTGGGTGGGGGTGCAGAAGGGACCAGTGGTTACTGGAAGTGCAACCATTGGATTCTTGGAGGATATTTGGGCAGTGGGCTGAAGGGGAAGAGGCTGGAATGAGTTCTGGCGATGTCCTAGGGAGGTGGCGACATGATTTGGGATGTGGGGGATAGTGACACCTTTGGGTTTCATGGGGTTGGCTCTACAAGAGATCTCCAGATTTCTTGGAAGAATGTGATGCAAGATAGACATCACACCTGCCTGCCACACTGGAGTCTCACCAGGGGGTCCGCCTTAGCGTCGCACCAAGGAGGCTTTATCAAGCCCGCGGGTGATACACCCCAACTCGTCTTCGGTCCCACCACAGGAATCCGAAAGGTTGTTGAAGCCGAGATTCGATCTCGAGACCTCCTTGATAAAGAGGGTCAGTTGGTGATGAGAGCTCGCCTGAGAGCTCTTTATGAAGGAGGTCTCGAGATCGAATCTTGGTCTCAACAACCTTTCGGATTCCTGTGGTGGGACCGAAGATAGGTTGGGGTGTACGGACCGCGGGCCTGATAAAGCCGTCTTGATGCAACGCCAAGGTGGGCCCCCAAGTGGGACTTCAGGGTGGTAGACAGGTGTGGCGCCTGTCCTGCATCAGAAGGTCTCCAAAATCTGCAATAACCATGGCAACGACCCGTGCCGTCTTATTTATAATAGAACCTACTTAGGTCACCCACGTGGGAATATGATTGGTCGTACATGAGAACCGTCCAAACGGCTCTCCAGACAACCACAGATTCAGATGATCCATTTGACGATGCCAAGCATAGCATGAGACAAATTTGCCCTGAACAGACCCAAAACTCGTGCTCCAATGTCTCATCGATTAACATTCATTGTACATGCATAAATCACATAAGTTTGTCATTCCCATTCTTCCTCTAATATAATCATTCTTTAATTTACCCTTAGTTTTTTTACACATTGATCGTATCATTCTCATCATCATCAATTTAGTTATCAATAACATTTAATTTAGTTATCAATGACATTTTTATTGCTCGATGTTCCACGCAAAATCATGAACTTGATTGTGTTTTTATAGAACCTCTAAGTTTCCACAATATCCTCTTATTATATAGTACTTCCAGTTCATTTATCCATTTTAATGACCAACCTTTAACTATCGAGGTTATATCTTGTGTTTATTGCCATTCTTCTCCGAGATACTTGAGCTTATCATGCTTATGTATTTATTTATCTTCAAAGAAGATAGATTGATAATTGCTAATATCACTCCCACAAGAATTGAATGTCATATGGCTGCTCTTCGTTAGATCAGATACATCGTTGTTTAAAGTTAGTGTATAAATAAATAAATAAATATATATATATATATATTCTTTGGTTATTTAATAAATGCATCTAATATTAGTTAGTGGTACATGTAACATCATACATATTTTAATAACTTCACCTTTGGCACATTTCTTTCTTCATATGGACCAAATCAAATCTCTTGGAACCGATTATATGAATTTTCAAGTTTAGTAAAGGTTATATGAAGATCATTTTTTTCATGTTCTTTCGTATTATTTTTTTTTACACAAAATGTCAAAATATATAACTTTTATTTTTTCTACTAGAGTTGGCAAGAATTTGTTATGGGCTTCAGGGCCTAGCTCTTATTATCCTCTTATTGATTGTCTTTTATGTCGACTTTTAAGTAAGTCTAAGTATTAGGACTTATTTATGATTATGTTGCTTGTTTCCGTTTATACCCTTTGTAAGTCTATTTAAAGGACATGTGAGTCTTGGAATGGTATGCAAGAAGTAAATCTTTTTTTTCTTATCCTTATTATGAGATATTGGTATCTCTCTCCGAGCGCACCCCACTTGGCTCCACATTATTCTCCGCCTCCATCATTTTTGCCTCCGATCATCCTACGACGAGCCCATAACATAATTCTAGCTTAGAATCAATATAAGTCTCGATGGTATTCATTTTTTGCCACTATTTAAAACACATCTCTTTTCCTTATTTTTGTATCACCTGGCTAGCTCCATCAAAGGGTATCTTTACCAATAAGTGATCTATATCTAGACTCCGTGAAAAAAATACAATTTTTGTAAGAAATTTTCTTTCCTTTAAAATAAAGAAAAACCCAGTCTGCCAACAGTTAAATAACCCTTGAATCATAACGGATCACAACGGCTTGAATTTCCTTACGTTCAATCTTTTTTCCTGTTAATTGAATCATAACCCTTGAATGTGCTATTCCCCATTCTTATCTATTTTCATTTGGCAGCTCCACTTTTGTAAGTAACTAAATGCTCCTTTTTTCTATCATTGATTAATATTTTCCATATGTGGTACTTTTTATTGGAAAGTGTTATATCACAACAAACACACGTATGAACTCCTAATTAGGAAATTGACGCAGTAGGAATCTATAGGCGGCGAGTAAATCAGCGATCTAACCCTACATGTTATGCAAATCCGACGGTTAAATCATAATTAGATAATAAAAATAACATCACACGCAGTTCATTCACAGCAAGGCAAAATAATTTAGTAGGGCAAAACAAGCTTAAGGCTTTCCTCCGCATGAAGGGTCAAAGCACGAGTGCGAGACGAATAAACCATGCAAATCACAATAATAATTTAGGGAAAAATTCTACGATAATGTTTCTACAAGTAAATATAAAATGTTCAACCCAATAAATAAATGCTGAAAATGATAAACCAATACAACAAAATCTCACAAAATAGTGTGCTGACCAAAACACTGAAGAATCCGGAGCCGGAGATGTGTGGACGACGATCCGAGGTGGAACCAGTGGCGTGAAAATGAAGGCGGTGGCTGTCCTCAGCGGTGGATGGTGGAATCAGACCGGAAATAGATTGATCAAGCCACGTAAGGGTAGATCCGGGCGAGGGGTGAATGAGTCCGATGTTATTGAACTTCTTCAGAAGCAATTTATTTGAGAGAGTTTGAGTCTGTGTGCGGTTCTTGCCCTTCTTAGCCCTAAGAAGGACGGAAGTTGGCTTATATGCATAAATAATAGTGTCATCAATAAAATTACTGTCAACTATCGTTTCTCCATCCTGCTACTCGATGACTTATTGGATACTATGTCTCGTGCCCAAATCTTTTCCAAGATCGATTTTCGTAGCGGACACCACCAAATTCGAGTTCGTGAGGGAGAAGAGTGGAAGACAACTTTTAAGACTAAGGATGGTCTGTATGGGTGGCTAATCATCTCATTCGGTTGTCGGACGCCCCGAACACTTTTATGAGAGTCATGACACAGGTAATATGACCCTATATGGGCAAGTTTCTGTTTGCATATTTTGACGATATACTAATTTATAGCCGGGCACAGACCAACCATCTTAAAATTTTCATCTTAAATGTCTTGTGGTGGAAGACCAGAACCATCTTAAAGTTTTCATCGGACTACCACCCACAGACTGACGATCAAATTGTTTTGGTGAAAAAAAGTTAAGGTAATTTTCTTAGATGTCTTGTAGGGGGACATGCATTTAGTTGGAATTCGGTACTTCTTATCACGGAGTTTGCGTATAACGGCTCCATCAATAGGTTTACAGGGTTGAGTACATTTCATATAGTGTCAGTTTATGACCCTAGGAAGTCTATTGATCTTATTCCCATCTTGATAGAATTATGCCCCAACGAGTCAAATGAGTCATTTGCATGACATTTGCATGAGTTGCGTGAGTCAGTCAGGCGCAAAATTAATACAACCAATGAATACTATAAGGAACATGCAGATAAGCGTAGGCGAGAAAAGATCTTTCTAGCAAGTGAACAGGTGAAGGTACGAGTCCGCGCCGAGCGGCCACCTCAAGGGCCTGCTAAGAAACTAAGAGCTAGGCGGATCGGCCCGTACACAGTCTTGAGACGAATCGGGACAAATGCTTATGAGTTTGACATTCCCGCGAGCTTGGGGATCCATCCTGCGTTCAATGTCGAAGACCTGACACCGTACTTTGCACCTCACAAATATTCGGACCCCTATTTTGGCGGCCCTCCCGAGCCATCACCACCACTTTTACCACCCACCACTAAGTCCACACCCGAGCCTTTGCCACCACATTCACTGCCCCTTGCTCAGTTCATATCCAATCCTTACCTATTTGGGATTCTGTCTCCACTAGTTTCACCATTAGCATCACTGATCCCACCATATCCTCCTACTAGTGCGTTGAGCGGTGAGCATATCACTGAGACCATTACGCATGAGTACGTCCCTTTTACGGACGGTGTTATGTGTCACTACCTGGTTCGCTGGCGCGGATGACCCTTCACCGACGACACCTGGATTGCTGCTGCGGAGCTTGATCGACTCGCCCCTGGACATCAACCATCATATGATCGTGTACATTCATCAGAGATGAAGGCTTTTCAGTCGGGGGGGGGGGGAGTTGATGAGGGACCATCTAACGTGACCCAACGTAAGGAGGATCCTACTTTTGTTCATTCACATAGACGGACTTGATCGAATCGACGATCCGCCGCCGCGGATGCATTCGGCTCGACGTTCCGATATTTTTTCATATATAACATTATTATTTTTGGTTTTTGTTTCGTGCACTAATCTTGGTTTCTTATAAATAAGACATTAGGGCTGCAATTTTAGGTATTGCTGAAATTTAGAGAGCCTTCTTCCTCATTTTCGGTGATCTTTCTGCGGTGCCGACTCCGTGGAACCCTTTGGTGACGAATTCTCGGGTAAGTTTTTGTATCCTTTTGTTTTCCCCTCCGTCTCCGCCCCTCCAGCCCGTTGTCCAGTCAGCCGTCCCTTCAAACCCCCCTCCAGCCCTCTCCCAACAAGACGCCACCCACTCCTCTACAGCCCCCCACCCCCCCCCCCCCCCCCCACAACAGGCCGCCGCCCCTTCCCAACTCTTCCAGCCGCTTGCCAGCAAGCTGCCGCCCCTGTCCAGCCACCGCACAATTCCTTACAACCCTTCTTCCCCCTCCCAACAACCCGCCGCTCCTCCCCCTCACCCCAAGCATTATACCCGTAACCCCAACAACCCTCCTGACTCTTTTCCCGCCAGATCCACCCCTTTTCCCATCCAAACAACCCCCTTTCCTATTGGATTCAGCCCTCCCGCCCCCCCCCAACAATCCTTCCCCTTACCCGATTCAGTCCACTCTCCACCGGAACTCCAGTTCTAGTGCTCCAACATTCAAATCCATTCCTATAGTAGCAATCCTAATATTTTGTGTTGTTCTTTGCATTGGATGATGGTTGTAAACATTGTTATGGATTGGTTATCATATACTTGATTGGGTATTCCGGTTTATTTTAGTATTTTTCTCCTTGATAACTCTCTAACTGCAGTAAAAGATCAATTTACGGCGCGCTTGTTTTTGACACTCTTCGCGGAGAAAAGTCAACGCCTTAAGCCTAAAAGAAAATCTTATTTTGTTTATTATTTGATGTCATGTTAAATACTATATTTGTTGGTCGTGTTAATTGCTAGCGCATGTTTAAGGTGTTGATGTAGGTCGCTATCGGGGTTTGAAATTTAAGTTATTATTATTATTTTGTAAATGCGACCAAACAATAATTTTGGAATACAAAGAGGGCCAAGCGGCCAAATCGAATTTGCGCCCGCAAGTCAAACTCGTCATTTTGAACTTTAAGAAGTTCGTTAATTTCGCTCGAGTGGATCTCCCACGTGTTTTATGAATCGAACCTTCCACAAAATCATACACCCATAAGAACAAAATTGCAGACAATAATTAATGGAAAAGCGGTAATAAGAGTAATATGAATGCAAAGGCAAGCCGAATTATTTAAGTGAGGTGCATAAACTTATACTAATGTGGTGAGAGGGAACGAGTTTACCGAAGCACAACACAGGACAACGATCCCCTCCAAAACCTTCCGATCCCCTCCAAAACCTTCACACAAAGGAGGAATGATATCTGGCTAATCAATCAGATGTTCTGAGCATGAAACCGGAGTAGGAAAAGAAGTCGACGATACTTGTTCACAATCCCAGTCGTTGAAATAGGGCTTCGTCGTCAGCGACAACTCGGTGAGTGTGCTCCAAGGTGGATCAGATGGCCGCGAACGGAACTAGCGGGAGTGGCGGCTGCGATCTCCGTCACTGAAAAGGGTTCCAGTGGGGCTCCTTCGCTGCGATCTCCATCACTGGAAAGGTTTCCAACGGGGCTCCTCCGCTGCGATCTCCGTTACTGGAAAGGGTTCTGGTGGGGCTCCTCCTCTGGACGCAGTTGTTCGGCGAAAGCAGGCGGCGAGGTAAATAGGGGTTTTGATTGGCAATGGCAGAGAAACAAAACAATCGTTTCTCTACTTTGTCCGATCCTCCTTTCTCCTCTTCAAGGTGGCTTTTAAATGACTGAAATATGCTCCTTACGGTGGGCTGAAAATAATTTCTTGCCTTTAACTTTACGGTGGGCTGAAAATAATTTCTTGCCTTTACCATGGACTTTCCAAACATGATTTAATTTTATTTCTAAAGGTTCTCACGGCGTCCTTCAATGAATTATTAAAATAGTTTATTTTTTCCAATTGATATATTTTAAGTTTATACATCCTTAAATGATTTAGGCTTACATTTAAGGTCCGACTACTAATAATACCAATCCTTTTTATATAAAAAGGGTCTCATCAGTTAATCAAATCAATCAGCCGGAAAATAAAAACGAGTACATAAATGAGATACATAAATAAATATATGATAAATTATTATGATGCATCACATCATGCATCAATTCCCCCGGGGTTGAAAGAGCTCGACCCCGACAAAAACTCGCAAAAACCAGCAATGGAGAGATTTCGGTGGTGTCGCTGTAACACGTCAATGCTGATCCTAGAGCTGTCTGTAATATCTCGGTCTCGCTATGAGACCAAGTAGCTCTGATACGTCCCGTGGCGAGTACGAAATTCTCGTATGTCAAGAACCTGCTCTATCTCCTTAGTGGTGGACATCTGTACTGGTGCTAAGTTTGGCGGTATCTCTGGGGCTGCAGTAGGTGGACTGGGGTTGGAACTAGGTGGATCTCCATAGAATGACGTCAGATCTGCCACATTAAATATCGTTGAAGTACCGAATTCAACGGGCAAATATAAAAGACATGCATTTTCCCCGATGCGCTTCCGAACTTGGAACGGACCAAACTTCGTGATGGGGAGCCATCAAATCATGCACCTGGAGGGGTTCGCCGCAAGGCGGGACCCACATTCATTTTTTCGAGCATGAAGACTTGATCGATCGCCGATCGGACTCCGCGGTTGCGTCTGGGACTTCGCCGCGAGTCAAAACACTATATTAGTTTATATTTTTCAGTTTATTATTGATGTATTTTATGGGCCGAACCTACCGGCCAATCATATTCGTTGATGAGGGATGCCCCAGCTTTTCTTTTCCTTTCTTATAAATAAGAGTTTTGAGGGTTGAATTCAGTCATTGCAGATTTTGGAGACATTGAATCCCGGAATCCCGCGATCTCTCAGTGCCGACGTCGTGGAACCCCAGGTGACGACTTCTAGGCCTCCAAACTCCTCCCCAAGGTAATCCCTACCTCTACCTTCGTTTTCCATCTCTCATACTCCCCCTCCCACCGCTGGACTCCCTCCAAAACCCCTCACTGTTGCCGGCCTGTAGCCGTCCAACCAGCCACCTTCTTCCCCCCTTTTCCTGTACCGCCGCCCAGCCGACTACCCTCCACCCCCGGTTTCGCCGCCCCCTTCCTCCCTAGTCCAGGCCGCCAACATCTTTGCCTTCACCCCAGCCCACCGCCGCTTCGCCTTACCAAATCTGGCCACTCCAAGGGCCCCTTTGCCCTAGCCGACCACCCCCTCATCTCCCCTCCGTGGATCCACTACCAAATAGCCTCTATTCTCTAGATCACACTAGATCTGAGAATTTCAGCCCTCGTTCCGACGTTTGCCTCCACCCCTATTACCATTTTTGGTCAGATCCGCTCTTACACATCGGATCTACCCCTCCCTGGCCCGGATCTACTTATACGTGTCTGGATCCATTGTTTTATTGTCCGTTTTCACCGTTCATCGCTGAGGGCAGCCACCACCACCGTCGCCTCGCCACCGGTTCCATCTCCGATCTACACATCCAGACCTCTAATTCTTCAGTGTCTCGGTTCAGCCCTCTACTTTGTGAGTTTTTGTAGTAATGTATTATTTGATTCGACATTTTCCATCTAGTGATTTACTATATTTTGCTGTGATTCTTGTTTGTGAAAATTTGTTTTGGTACTTTAATAATTTGCAGGAGGAAACATTCGCCGCGCGCTTCGCTTTGGCCCTCCGAGCGGAGGAAGCCATTATAATTTGCCCAAAATTAAATATTTGTTTCCTATTTAAATATTTGTGTGGTACTGAAATTATATTGATTTAATTTATTTGTCAAACTATCGATTATTGCATTGCATGTAGATTTGGATTAGCGTGTCACCCTTACACTTTCACCTAGCGTCGTAGGTTTTGTGCACCAGTAACCTACCCCTTCATCACTTCCTCTGCTGGAGATTATGATATGTATTCTGAGCAGTGTTGTAGATATCATCCGACATGGCCGACATCTCGGCTGACATAAAAGTTTTATGGACAAAACGACACGTTTCTGATATTATTTTGCAAAATATCCTTTTGAATTATATCCTCTGATAAGTCTATTATTGATCGATATATTTGCCGATATATCGACCGATAAATCCCGATATTTTATCAATTGGTTTTTTTTTCAACTTATTTTAATTAGTGTCTATAGTTTAATAGATAATAGACCAAAATTATTTCATTGTTTAAGTTGTTTTTTTTCTTTGGCTTTCTTCTTTTCCCAAGTGCATCATCGACGTCAATTATGCATGTCTTTGAATTATGGACTAAAGATTTTTTATCTTCCATTGTTACGGAGAACTCCCTGACATTCTACTCTCTTGTTTTATTTCATGCATTATATCGTTATTACTTGTATAACACAAAATGCTTATATTAGTTTAATAAATTTAGAAGTTCAATAAATATCAAATTATTAATATATTAATATATATAAATAAAAAATAATTAAATTTATAAATAATTACACATATAAATAATTAAATATTAAAACTCGATATATGAAATATCCCCGATATATTCCCCGACATAGTAAAACCGATATGAAAAACCTAAACCGATGTGTCCCCGATATTCGATATCTACAACCTTGATTTTGAGTGAATCTCTGCTTCCTGAAATAAACAAACACTCAATCTCTTTCTGAAAATTATAACTCCCGGCGATGACGAGTGACCATGAATTTATATTTTTCAGAAGTCGCTCATAATTTATTCGTAATATTTTAATACAATTCTTTTAAATAATCAACATGAGTTTGTACATCAATGAAAATACGTTCATGAATTAGAAGAGAGTAGCGATCAAGAAGGTGAGGTATAGAAAACCCGTAAACAATTTCAAAAGGAGATTTATTGGTAGAGCGATTAGTAGAATTATTGAATGCAAATTTAGCTTGCGGCAATATAAGATCTCATTGTTTCAGATTCTCCCCAGTCAAACACCTAAGAAGGTCCTCCAAACTCCTATTAACGACCCCAGACGTCCATCAGTCTGAGGGTGATATGCACTACTAAACACGAGTTTAGTCCCCAATTGGGCCCACAATGTTTTCCAAAAATATCTCATAAAACGAATATCTCTATCAGAGGTGATCGATCTAGGTATACCATGTATTCTAACAATTTCTTTAAAGAAAAGTTCAGCGACGTATACAACAGGTTTTCTTACACGGAATAAAATGCGTCATTTTTTGAAAATCGTTCCACAAAAATTAGAATTGACTTTCCGTTGAGTGCGAGAAAGTCCTACCACGAAGTCTATCGAAATGCCAGCCCACGGCCGCTCAGGCATCGGTAAAGGGGTGTATAATCCATTATTTTATGTGTGCCCTTTGTATTGCTGACAAGTCATACAATGTCTAACAAACTCAATGATATTGTGTTTCTTCTTGGGACAATAACATCGAGCACTAGCGAGGTCTAACAAAATGGATTGACACACATGTCCACCTAACTGAGATGAGTGAAGCTCTCTAAGTAGTGTCTCCCAAAGTGTTCCTTCATGGATATGAAGACGGGTGTCCCTAAACAGATATCCCTCATTCACTACGTACTGTGTAGCAGGATCTGTCCCACTATGCTGACACGACATCCAAATGTCTCAAAAAGAGGGATCAGTGGTGTACAGGTCACTCTGTGAATCTAAGTCTGTAATGCGAGGTTGAAGGGTGACCAGTAAATGTGTGTGATGACTAATTGTGTTGGCTATTCAATTTGTGACACCAGGTTTGTGCTTCAAATGAAAAGTGAACTCCTGCAGGTAAGCAACCCACTTGACATGACGTCTGATCTCCTTTTGGAAGTTCAGATGTTTTAGTGCATAGTGATCGATATTCAACACACTCACGCTGAATCAGGTAGTGTCTCCAATGACGGAGAGCCTGGACGATAGCATAAAACTCTGTCATATGTGGAATATATAGTGTTTGCCTCGTTTAGCTTCTCATTAAAGAATGCTATAGGTCGAACCTCCTGACTAAAATTGCGGCTATGCCTATAATAGGTGCATCACAATCAACCTCAAAAATCTTATTAAAATCAGGCAGCGCTAATACAAGTGCACTCGTGAGTCTCTCTTTGACCAATATAAACACACGCTCGGCTTCTTCTATCGAAATAAACAATCTCTTCTTCAAACAATCTCTTCAAACAATCGGTCACAGGTGCTATCAAGGTACTAAAGTTTCCAATAAATCGTCGATAAAAAGATGCTAGCCTATGTAATCCCCGAGCCTCAGTAATCGTCCTAGGGCTAGACTATGATTCTATCACCTTGATCTTCTCCCTATCAACTCTAATGCTTTCAGAAGAAACGATATAACCTTGGAAAATTAGGCTATCAGTCATAAAAGTACACTTCTTTAAATTTATATATAGTTTGTTCGTGTGCAAAATTTCCAATACTTGCCTCAGGTGAGTCAGGTGTTGTTCAGGACCAAGACTATAAATCAATATATCGTCAAAATCTACCAATACACAGGCTCCTATGAGTGTTCTAAGCACCTGATTCATCACTCGCATAAAGTTGCTGTGTGCATTGGAGAGACCAAAATGCATCACCAACCACTCACAAAAACTCTCTCTAGTTTTAAATGCAATCTTTCATCCATTCCCAGGGTGAATCCTAATCTAGTGGTGTCCACTTTTTAAGTCAATTTTCGAAAATACGCGGGACCCATTAATCATATCAAGCATATCATCCAATCGGGGAATCAAAAAGCGACATTTGATCGTAATTTTATTAATTGCTCCACTGTCTACACATACACAAAGTCTCATCTTTCTTAGGAACCAGTAGTGCAGGGACGACGCACAGACTCATACTCTCTCTAACGCGACCCTTCAAAATCAGATTAGTCACCTGCCTATGTAGCTGCTCATGCTCTTTCGGTCTCATGTGATAATCGGGTAAATGAGGTAAGCTAACTCCTGGGTTGAGGTCATTGCAGTGATGCGTATCTCTCATTGGGGGTAACTGATCTGGCAACTCCTCCGGCATAATCTCAGAGAACTCATCAATGAGAGGTCGCATTGTGCTCGAGATGTCTAGTGTGGTGGGAGTGAAATCGATACCAGAAAACATATAGACGACATCACTATCTTTCATATTCTCCTGGAATTGGGACCCCGTCGGTAACATGGTGGAGGAGGGGAAGAATATCACAAAGACAGTGAAAGGTGGGTGTGAATGCCTCTCTGGGACTTTGGGGACAACACTATTTTTCTGGGGAAGAAGAACAATCTTGCGCTCGTTCCGCTCAAAGGAATGAGTGTTCTTTATACCGTCGTGAATGACATGTCTATTGTACTACCAAGGTCGTCCTAATAGGATGTGACAAAGCTCGATAGTAACAACATGATACCATACTGCACCCTGATACATAATGCTTATGAAAAACTTTATGAGACACTGTTGTGTGATAAGAATAGTCGTACTGCTAGAGTGCTAGTGACCTATGACGAACTGTAGAATTTTCCTAAGGGTTGTGTCTTCAACTTCAGCTTATCAACCGTGCGTTGAGAAACAAAGTTCTCTATACTATCGCTATCTATGAGGATGGATCAGAACTCCGTATGCGGGCGGTGGCACGAAAAATATTATTTCTCGACCAGTCGTCATCAGTGAGAGTCTTAGGAGTTAAGAGACTATGTTGGAGAGCACACACTAACTCATCGGGCTGCTCTCCCTCAACTTTGTACTCATTCTCTAACTCAGTCTCATGGGTCGGATCAGTCTGGGAGTCACTAAGAAAGACCCTATACTCAGGTTCTGATCCACTCTCAAAATTGATGATTGCGACAAAGTAGCGTCGCAGGCACTCAGAAGATTTATGACCCGGCTCCATACATTTGAAACATTTAAACGTCACTGGTTGTAGTCTAGTGCTTATAACCTCTTTGCCTCTAGTGGGTGGGGCAGGAAGTGTTGGGGTTCCCGTGGGTACTGCAGGTCGAGATGGTCCGACAGTCCTATCAGCAGGGGTGAAAGTGCGATTCGGTGGAGGCCTATCAGTAGACTTGATTCTGGATGTCCGCTTTTGTGATGACTCCACTCTACGAGCATGACTCGAGATCTCTCTGAGGTCTTTATAATCAAACATCTCTAATTGGTTCCTAATGGAATATCGTAACCCGTCCAGATAACGAGAGACTGTCATATCGTCATCCTCTCAGAGGTCGAGGCGAGACTGGAGTACTAAGAACTCGTTCGTGGACTCATCCACCGTTAGTTTATCTTGTTGTAGGTTGTGGAACCTGCAATAGAGGTTTGCAAATAATCGAATGAGACGTATCTCTTACGTAATTGTGTTTTAAATTCATTTCATGTGGTGATCGGAGGCATGCCTAAATTGAACCTAGATCGCTCCAACTGTCCCCACCAAACTAGGATGGACCCTTTCAGCCTAAGTGAGGAATACTCTTGACTTGCCTAGCTTGGTGCAATTGCTTCCAAGTCTGAAAACGATCTATCCTATCACACCACTAAAGGCAACTCTCGAGTTTTAACCGCCCCTCAAAGTCACCCACATCTAACTTGACACCCATATCCAAACGGGGTTGGTTATGTGGTTTCGGGTATGAGTGTGCGAGTTCTAGAAGTACAGGGTTAGGGTCGATTCGACCACTAGGGCAGGTGCTCGGTTTATGTGCATGGTGGCTTCGATATTATTAAATGAAGTGCGCAACCCGTTCATGACATGTATGACACGACCCACATTGACGGTGAGTGTTTCGACCGTTTTCATCAAATCGCTCAATCGTTGGGCCAAATCCCCGACACTTATCTTTAAGTGATCTACTCGTTTATCCATTAAAAACAATTTGATTTTAAAAATTTTGAAAATATTTTGGTTGATAAAAAAAATTTGATTTAAAAAGACAGCCTTCCCGAGTGGAATGAAAACAAATTTATATTTTAAAATTTTAAAATTCAATTAAAAATGATATTAAATATAAATTATTTTTTATATTTTTAAATAAAGATTATAATAAAATCAATAAAACCTCTTTTTTATATTAAAAACAACAGATCGACCGATTCACAGTAAAAGTGAACCTCACCCTGATACCAAACTGATTTAAGCCGCTATTAGGGCTTGAAATTTAATTTATTATTATTATTATTATTATTTTGAGAATGCGACCGAAAAATAATATTGGAAAACAAAGAGGGCCGAGCGGTCAAATCGAATTTGCGCGCGCATGTTAAACTCGTCGTTTTGAACTTTAAGAAATTCATTGATTTCGCTCGAGTGGATCTCCCACGTGTTTTATGAATCAAACCCTTCACGAAATCATACAACCACAAGCACAAATTGCAGATAATAATTTATGGATAAACGGTAATAAGTGTAATATGAATGCAAAGACAAGCCTAGAATTATTTATGTGAGGTGCATAAACTTATCTGAGCACGCAACCAAAATAGGAAAGGAAGTCGACGACATAGGACACAATCCCAGTCGCCAGAATAGGGCTTTGTCGTCGATGACAACTGGGTGAGCGTGCTCCCAGGCGGATCGGGCGGCGGCGAACGGAACTAGCGGGAGTGGGGGCTGCGATCTTTGTCACTGGAAAGGGTTTTGGTGGGGCTCCTCTGATGTGATCTTCGTCACTGGAAAGGGTTCCGGTGGGGCTCCTCCTCTGGACGCAGATAGATGTCCAGTTGAAACCAGACGGCGAAGTAAACGGGGGGTCTGATCGACAATGACAGGGAAATGAAACAATCGTTTCTCTGCTCTGTCCGATCCTCCTTTCTCCTCTTCAAGGTGGGTTTTAATGACTGGAATATGCTCTTTACGGTGCGTTGAAAATAATTTCTTGCCTTTACCATGGTGGACTTTCCAAACATGATTTGATTTTGAATTTATTTTTAAAGCTTCTCACGGTGGCCTATAGTGAATTACCAAAATAGTTTATTTTTCCCAATTGATATATTTTAAGTTTATACACCCTTAAATGATTTAGGTTTGTCTTTACGGTCCTACTACTAATAATACAAGACCTTTTTATTTAGAGTCTCATCGGTTGGTCAAACCGATGAGCCAGAAAATAAAAAAATGAGTACATAAATGAGATACGTAAATAAATATATGATAACATACTACAATGCATCACGGGATGCATCAGGTGTAGTGCATGCATTGAGTCATTGGGAAGTTGAGAGTCAATCTTCACTCCCCACTAGTGTGCATTCTAGGAGTTCACTACACGCCCTACCCTACATCACCAGAGAGTGCTACTTCTGACTCATTGTGTCTTGCATGAACATCCATAATGTCTCCATCATGACAACAAGGTTTGGGTGGATGAGAGTATCCCGCAAAAACTTCTGTTGGTGTATCTGTGCTTATTGCCTATCGACGATAGAGGTTGGGGAGATCATCGAAGTCCTATTGGCCGGCCAAACGTTGGCCCATTTTTCCTTCTCATTGAAGACAGAGAAGGCCCACGGGACAATGGAAGGCACCAGAGTAGCACATAGCGTCCAAAGCATTGTTTGTTACTCTGTTTTCTGTCATGTTGATCTCATCTCATTGGTCAAGATTGGCATAGATCATGTTCACCATGGCGAGGATGTTGGCGTGAATATCGTCATATTAATCGAAGTGATCATGTATCAATGTTGGGATGGATGTCATGGAAGACAATGATTGCGGTGGAATGCCTAGTTTCTTACCAACAGCCAAAGGAATTGCTGGAGGGAATCCATCGATAGAGACCGCGACCGAAAATTTTCAGAACAAACCCATTGTTACGAACAAGAATTTTTTCCAATCGTGAGGCCAGTGAATGGACACGCAAAGAGAACTTGCATTAAACATTAACAAACATATGAGATACAATCCAGAGACAAGCTCTGACCAACTCTTAGAGGTTATGTCCTCCAAAGAGCTTCTCTCTCGAAAAGAATCTGAACTTAGGGGTCCAAACGATAACCACATACTCAAGCTATGTCTCCTTATATAATTGGAGGCTCACAACAAGACAAAGGACACTAAAATAATTTACATAATTAATTATGAATATGATATAATCCGTAAAAGGAAGCCGCGTATCCAAGTTAACTCTTATGTGGCGAGGTCGATTGTCCATGAGCGCATGTCACTTGTTTAATCTGGTGTGTTTGTAGCATGTACCCTCCCACCTTCACCCCCCACCCACCATCAATTATCCCGCCTGTCTTGACGTCCACGCTTCCACTGGCACTCCAATCCTCGATGCTTCCACAACCATTATACTTAATCCCATCACAAGTAATTAGGGGCGCAAGTTGAGTTGAGCCGGCTCGAAAAAAGTTTGACTCGAGCTCGAGCCTGTGGAGCTCAACGAGCTCGAGCTCGATTACGAGTCGTGCTTGAGCTCAGATATTATTGTTCATGAGCTCGCGAGCCGGCTTGCGAGCTTTTTATTCCTATATTAAAAAAATAATAATAATGTAAAGAAAATCAGGCTCATGAGCTAAAAAGCTCGTGAGCAGCTCGGGCTCGATAAGCAGACATTGAGCTCGAGCTCGAGCCAGGTCAAAATGAGCTCGAGCTCGAAATGATTAGCTCGAGTTGAGCTCGACTTGTTTGCACCCCTACTACTAATCCAGGATACTCAAAAATTGAAATAACTTCCTCGTACATACGATACATATAGCTCACATGCTTAAAAATTACAACTAATGGTTAGAGAATTAACAATTAAAAAAACCATGTATTAAGCTGTACATACTGTTATGTTAATGCCAGAATGAAGCTTTAACATCAAAAAGTTATTGTACAACCCCGTATTCGCAAAGAGAGTGCCCCAAACAAGACGTGACACTTGCTGCGCGTTTTTTAAGTTTTTTGAGAGGTTTGACACTCTTGGTGGCCGATTGAGGCTCAACCTGCATAATATACTAGTAGTGAGGTGAAATATTTGTCACCCCCCCCCCCCCCGACCCCTTTGAGAAGTCGCCCAGGCCGCGACTCACGCAGATCGCCCAGACCGCGTCTCTCCTAGGCCTCCTTCTCGCCCAGGCCGCCTTCTCGCCCAGGCCGCCTTCTCGCCCAGGCCGCGTCTCGTCCAGGCCGCAGCTCGCCAAGCCGCCTACTCGCCCGGCTTGAGGGTCAGCCCCTGGTGGGCTGCAATTAGCTGCTTAGAACAGCGGGATTTGGCTGTTGGCAGGCCAACCCGGGGGCATTTCGGTAATTTTCAGAGCAACGGAGGTTTGTTATTTGCAGGTCATTCCTAAAAAACTATAAATAGACCCTTGAGGGTGCCTTGGAGGACATTGCTTCTGAGCCACTTGAATTCCAAGGCAGGGCATTGCTTCTGAGCCACTTGAATTCCTCTTTCTTCATCCTCCAAGGCACCTAGCTTAGCATTGGCTAGGGAGGGGGAGATCACCAAGGTCTTCCGGGTATGAGGTGATACCTCCACGCTAGAGCCGAGGGTCTGTTCCTAGTTTTCTGAGCCTTTGGCCCGTGACGTTCGCATGAGTGCAGTAAGTGTGAGATCACCTCTTTTTAGGGACCCCGAACTCCACAGAGACCGATTTCTCGGTTTCAACAGTTATCATCACAAATATTTTTATTTATCGTCTCAATCTTCAATGAATAGCGAAAGAAAGTTGGTTTTTTTTTATATGAATTACTATCTAAATTGTTAGCTGGATTTACAAACACATTCAACATCATCTAGAATAATGTTGAACTAATGCTACAATGGAAAACTTTTCTTCCAAGCCATAAAAGTCTAATGACATCTCTCATTGTGCCTAAGTTATAATATATTTTGGCAGGTAAAGTATGTACTAGAGAACTGCAAAGAAGATATGGAGTTTTTTGACACATGGATTGAGAAAGGAATTGTGAATAGATTAAGCGTATCAACCTTTAAACCCATTTTCTATTATTTTATAAATATTCCCTACTTTTTCATTTGAAAATAGTAAAACAAATCTTTGTGATTGTATTAATCCTTATTAGTAGACTATTGTTCTGTGGCAGGACATAGTGGAAAATGATTTCATTCAGTTGACATATACTGATGCCATTGAACTTCTTCTTAAAGCTGAACGGAAATTTGAATTTCCGGTGAGAAAATCTTTCCAACACATTATTATGTTTGTTCTTATTCCATGTTTGCAGACTATCTGTATTATAGCCATGTTAGCAGTTTCTGTAATCCTGCTCAAAGAGTTGAAATCCCTTAAGGAAAACAAATATGCTTTGGTTGGAGTGTTTTGAGTTGCAATTTATTTATATTTTTTGCCTGCAGTTAAAAAGAACCATATGACACG
Source organism: Platanthera guangdongensis (assembly GCA_039583875.1). NCBI lineage: Eukaryota > Viridiplantae > Streptophyta > Magnoliopsida > Asparagales > Orchidaceae > Platanthera > Platanthera guangdongensis. Next base: position 18,943,859 of record CM077152.1, read on the forward strand.
TTTTTGGTGTCTTATCTTGTAAAATTTTCTTGAAAGCACATTGGTTTTTGCTCGATCGTAAGTAATTTATGTCCTTCAACGTGATGTGCCTGCTTCCTAAAATGAGCTCCTTGTCTTTCAAAATGATTGCTGAGTGTATAACTGGCACTCTACGTGTTGTCATACAAGGCCCAACATTGGGTCGTAGGTTGTGAGGGTTTTGGGTCGGTGCTTCCTGACAATTTAAATTCAATTTTTTTGTAATGGTCCATTTTTTACATTGGTTTGCAATTTTGCAGGTGAAGTGGGGAACAGATTTGCAAAGTGAGCATGAAAGATATATCACTGAAAAATCTTTTGGCGGTCGCCCGGTGATAATTAAAAATTATCCTAAGGTATATCTTCTTCTTCCTTTAATCTCTTGCATAGGAAAATATTAATACATGTTGCTATTGCATATCATGCTTGTTTTAGGATATCAAAGCATTTTATATGAGGCTTAATGATGATGAGAAAACAGTGGCGGCAATGGATGTGTTGGTTCCCAGGGTACGTTGAAAGCCCATTTTATCGCATCTTGGAAATAAAATCATTTGATTTACAAAACCGAGTTTAATTGAAATGAGTTTCTCATTTTCTACCTTTTAATAGTCTATTGCTTCTGTTGAGGATATACTAGTAAAAATGCTATTCTGGATTATGGTTATTTTAGTCTGATTTCAAGATCATAGGAATATAGTGGCGGTTCTCAGTGTCTATTTTTTTGCTTTCTGTTTCAGGTTGGTGAGTTGATTGGTGGAAGTCAAAGGGAAGAACGACTCGAATTTTTGGAAAGACGCTTGGACGATTTGAATCTCCCAAAGGAAAACTATTGGTGGTACCTTGATATTCGTCGTTTTGGTTCAGGTTATAATTTTTTCTCTTGAAGAATATAAGCTTTGCGTTACCATATTTAGCTTATTTTGCCATTGTTGTTGGCATATTTAGCTTACTTTGTCATTATTATCCTTATTGATGATTTCCCTTTAGTGTTTGGTGAATATATTATTATACATCTTTCCTAATTTTCTTAATATATTTGCAGATATTTATAGAATATATTATTTATTAGTATTTGAATTTATAGAAAAATGCATAGAAGCTCAACTACTAAAGCCCGCTTACCATGGCACATTAGGAGTCTTGTTTTTCATGTATAGATTAATATCACATTGTGAATAGTTGTCGTGTCACTCATTGTTGGGGATCAGGGATCGGGAGGGGGTCGATCCTTATCGGTACCCACTTGGGTGCATGTATGCAGGAGGTAGAGTTATGATCGCGTTTAAAGCCATGATGAGATATTTCAATGTATTTTTTGTATTTTTATTTCATGTATTATTGGGGGCTGAAGTTCCGGACTTTCTAGATCGTCCATAGTGGCCTCTAAATCTATAGATAGGGGTCCAGGGGCTCATTTTCAGAGATAGAAGAATTTGAAGAGAATTTGCGGGCTCTCACTGTTTTCCCGCTGTGTTGATTTCGTGACCTTTGGTGCCGAAGCCAAGGTAACCACTTTTCCTAACCATCCCACTCACAATAAGTACCTCACTCAATAACTGCTTAAAAACTGCTCTTAACCGCTGTTTTTTCGTGTTTCCTGCTGTCACTATCTATTCCCCTTGCCCTAACTACCTATACCTACCTCTTAACTGCCCCTAATCACTATATATCCACCCTCCATTCGTCTCATCATTAATTCCTGAATATAAACCCACATAACTGCCACCCATTTGCATAAGTGCTCTAATTTAGAACAGTTTTCGACCACCTGCAGCCCCTCCACGTTTCCCTTGGTGGTTATTACTCGTCCCATCACTCAAACCCACTTTACTCTTTTTTTTTGGACTCAAACCCATTTACTCTTTTTTTTTTGAATCCCACGTCCATCTTTCCACTCCCAATCACGTAGCCAAATCTCCACTGAATCCTCCAACCCCATACAGGAACTGCCTGCCCCATCCTTCTCTCATCTCAGTCCCGGACAGCCTTTGGAATTCCATTCCAAGTGCTGGAAAGCCTTCGTATCACCACACAAATTCATCCAAACTCCAGCAAACTTTATTGCATCCACCGAGAGTTCCTGCTGCCCCCACGGTCCATTCAAATGAATTTTCCAACTCCTGCTACTATCCAGAACCCCCACTGCCGCTACTACTGTCCAACATCCCCGGCCTCCCCCAACAGTTCCCAGACACCCTCCATCAGCCCCGGCCACCTCTAGCAGTTCCCCGGACACCCTCCAACAAACCCCTCCTTCTGAATTTAGTGCTGGATTACGTCCCAGGCTCCCTATTTCCCGTGTAAGTTCATATGTAAAGTCAATTTTTGCTATTGTTATTTATTTACTGAATTATCATATTATTTGAGATATTATCTTGTATAAGTTTACCCTTTAATTGTTCTACTTACACAGTTTATTCACTTACTATTTAATTAAAGCACTCTTAAGTCTTAACTTTAATTCGACTAGCAATTATTCGTTTATTTAGTACTCTAATATCAGTTGTGGTTGTTTGCGGATTTCTTTATTTTTTCCGAACTTATTACTAATTTATTGTTGACGCGCGTTTGTGCATCACATCATCTAGATTCCTAAAAGACTCTACTAACACCCACTCATTAAAGTTGATGGGAATGCAACACCCACTCATTAGAGTTGCATTATGGCACAATTGCACATCACTGACTTTCTACGTTCTTCCTGCATGAGTTTGATATCAGAGCTCCAAGTTCAGGTTTAATTTAGGATACGTGGGAATAAAATCTATCGATCATTTGTGGCATATCATAGTGGTCCAGCACGATGTGGTTATGGTCAGGACGATTGTCATCGAAGTCATGGTCATTACTCGTCTCCTTAATTTGAAGATCCAGAACCAGTTTATACTCAACCTCAACGAGCTCCTTGCGAGAGATCACTCTTCCATAGTGGCCTTATTGACCTTCCATATTCCCTCCATGATCCTATTATGGTGGCAATGACTACTCTCGTTATGATGATTATCAGGAGTCGTAACATGGATAGCACCATACAGTGGAGGATCTAGAGTATTGATTTTGGAGAGTTTCCCTAGCCTTCAATGGCTTACTTAGTCCTGAGTTATTTAGTTATTGGCTCATAAATATAGAGTACTACCTGAATAGCTACATGTTATTAGGCGAGCGTCAGGTTAGATTTGCGAAAACTAGACTCCTTGATCAGGATAGATTATATTGGATAGAGTGGACTTATAACCACAATCATCTTTGCTCGTTACTAGTTGGTTTGTGATATGAAGCGGAAGTTTCTTGTGATATGACACAAAAATATACCGTAAGTATCTTCAAGCTTCTTATAAGAATCGTCTCCTCGAGCAACTTGTTTCCCTACAATAAGGATCTATTCCAGTTGCCGATTATAAGGATAAATTCGATACTTTAGTGGTGATGATGACATCCAAGTGGAACGCGTTGTGGCCACTTCCCGATTTCGGTATGAACTTCGATCCAAGATATATGTTGTGTTGACTCATCACTGATTGGAGTATGTTGAGCATAATTTCAGCTCGACTTCCATTACAAGCAATATGGTTGTCTTCCAAAGTATACTCATACACCTAGTGGTCCTCTGGAGTCAATCAAGTATACACACACCCTACTGGTCGATCATGAAGATTCCTCCCCAGTTTGGTTGCATGCCTCAAGCTTGTGAACCCTTAAATTTGCTCACCAGTTTTCGTCCACTCTACATCAAAAGCTCTTTAGCAAAATTTAACACACCTAGTGACTAAACTCTCACAATGTATAACAAATGCCTTTAATGGTCTTCTTTGTGCGTGCCCAAACCATATTAGTCGAGCTTCTTGCATCTTCTCTGTAATTGGTGTCACTCCTATCTTATCCCTGATACATTCATTTTTAATTTTATCCAGTCTCGTGTGTTCACACGTCCACCTAAGAATTATCTTCGCAACTCCCATTTTTTGCTCATGTATTCAATTCACTGCCCAACACTCAGAACTGTTGAGCATCACTGGTCTAATTGCAGTATGGTAAAACTTGCTTTTAAGTTTTAATGATACTTTAAAATCACATAAGATCCCTGACACGCCTCTCCACCTCAACGAACCTGCTTGGATTTTATGTATCACATCTTTATCAACACCTCCATCTTTTTGAACTATCGATGCAAGATATTTAAAGCACTCACTATCATGATCACCCAAATTAATAACAAAGTCATTTGTTCTTCTTGCATTGTTAAATTTAAGCTTCATATACTCCATCTTTGCACTGCTCAACTTTAAACCCTTCTTTTCTATTGTGTCTCGTCAAAATTCAAGTTTTGCATTTACATCATCGTGCGTCTTATCGACCAAAACGATATCACCCTCAAATAATAAACAACTAGGTATTGCTTGTTGAATGTCTGGTGAGCTCATCTAAGATAAGGGTAAAAATATAAGGGCTTATAGCTGAACTTTGATGCAAGCTAACAGTGATAGGGAATTCCCGTGTTAATCCTCCAGATGTCCTCACTCTTGTCATTGAATTTGTTTACATATCTTTGTTTATGTCAATGTATGATACATTTACACCTTTCTTTTCTAAGATTCTCCATAAGATCTCCCTTGGAACCCTATCATAAGTCTTCTCAAGATCAATAATCAGTACATACAAATCTTTTTTTCTTTTTCGATAATTGTCAATATGTCTCCTCAAGAGATGTATAATTTTCATGGTTGTCCGCCCTGACATGAATCCAAATTGATTCTCCGAGATACTAGTCGCTCGTGATACTCTTCTTTTTATTGCTCGTTCTCATAGTTTCATGGTATGACTCATTTATTTAATTTCTCTGTAATTAACACAATTTTGTTTATCTTATTTGTTCTTATACAAAACTACCAAGATACTTTCTCATCGTTAGTCTGACATCCCTTTTGGCTTCAATATCTTATTGAAGAAATATATAAACCATAAAGTTCCTTTTTTTTCTAGATATTTCAATACTTCGATGAGTATATTGTCTGATTCAACCACTTTTTCATTTTTCATCTTATTTAGAACATCATTTACCTTTTGATACTTGAATTTTACGATAAAACATTATGTTCTTATACTCATTCGATTTACTTAACTCTTTCAAATTCAGTTCAATATCTTTTATTTCATTCTAAAGTTGATAAAAAAAATTTCATCGCTCTTTAATAGTCACATTATCTGTCAAAAATATATCTATTTCATATTTTATGCATTTAACTTGTTTTAAATCTTTTGTCTTCCTCTCACTAGCTTGAATAATTTTATATATGTCACGCTCTCCATCTTTGATATCTAGTCGCTTATAAAATTCTCCGTATGTTTGACTTCTTGTTTTACTTATTATATGTTTAGCTTCTTTTTTGGCCACTTTATATCTTGCCAAGTTTTCATCATTCTTTCAAGCGTAGAATGTTTAATAGATGACTCTCTTTTCCCTCACTTTGTCTTGCATTAATGCACTTTCTCTTTCCACCACCAAAATTCTTTATTTAGGGGTGCACAACCTTTTGATTCCATAAGTATGTTCTTTTCATTTATTCTTAATTGTGAACACATAACTTCCCATGAGACACTAGGATCAACATAAGGGTCATCAAGTAGTTGTTCCATAATTGATGTCTTGAAAACATGTTTTTCCATATTCAAGTTCCTCTACCGAATTTTTGGCAACACTTTTGTCATTGTCTTAATTTGCACGACCAACGTCATTAACCAATGTTGTGTTGTCAAACTTTCTCCTGGTATAATTTGCAATACTTACAAATCATTTTATTCATTTTGCGAGTCGTAAAATAATCAATTTGTGACTTATTTGGTCCGTTTTAAACGTAATTAAATGTTCTTCTCTTTTTATGAAAATCGTATTTGTCATAATTAGCTTATGTGTATGACAAATTCTAAAATAGTTTTTTTTCTTCATTTCTTTTTTCATACCCAAATCTTTCATGAACGACTGTATAACCTGTATTTCCTTTCTTATATGTCCATTTAAGTATACTCCTATGAATATCATCTCTTTGTGAGATTTTCCTTACTAAATCATCCAAATCTTCCCAAAATTGCACTTTAATAGCTTCACTTAATCTTATTTGTGGGTCATAAGCACTTATCACATTAATATTTTTTTTTCATTATCAATTCAGGAGCTAAGATTCTATCACCTTTTCTCTTTATCATAACAACTTCATCTTTCCAAGTAGTATCCACAATAATATCTACTTCATTGTTTTTTTTTGTGTATCATAATTTAAACCCTGATTGTTTAAAACTTTAGCTTTCTCACCCAGTGTTACAGATCCACGTTAGGAACTTACGTACAAGCGCCACGAGCCTCGAGGGGCGACCGCCTAAATTATCTTCAATATTCATCCACTTATTTTATGCACATTTTCGTGTTTTAATCCTCACTTTTTAAGCCCTAGTGAGGGGGCATTGCAATACTTTTGGACTTATTTCTCACCTTATATGTGAGGGTTTTCAGTTTGGGCAAGGAAGCAGAAATTAATATCAAAATTTCTTCTCTATTTTCTCTTCTCTCTCCCTCTTTCTCCCGATTCCGCCGAACCCTAGCCGCAACCGACCACCGCACGTTGTGTTGTCCCCATACCGCCGCTGTCCACTCTTTCCCACCACCATAGCTTCTCAGGGCTCCAAGAACGCTCCCTCCTCATCCCTCGAGGACTTCCCTCCATTCTCCCGGTGCACGCGCTCTCAATCGAGGGCATGTTACAATTTGGTATCAGTGGGAACCCTCCTCCCCGACGCGGACTCCCCAGATCCAGTGCTTTCCGCCTCCGCTGCGGCCGATTCCGCCCTCCCCGCGCTGCTACCCTCAGTCCAGCGAGCCTGCTCGCACTGTTCGTGCCAGCCCGCACCACCAGGCCCCATCCAGCCGTTCAGTCGCTACCACACCATTGTCCGTTGTTCGACCACCCTTCCTCGCAACCTATCCTCCTCGGCTCTTCCTTTGTCGATGGTTACCTCCTCGCGGCCTCCACCAGTTTGCTTCCTCCGACTTCATCCCCTCTGGCTCGAGTTTCTTTGTCTATGGACGACGGAAATGGGGGCAACCCCACCTTGGATCAGATATTGGAGTCCTTCAAGACAATGTTGGTGGACAACCATCAATCCCTCCTCGCCGCTCTCCGCCCGGACGGTATTTTGCCGCCGCCTCATCCCACTTCAGATTCTTCCCCATCCGTTCCGGGCCTACAAGCCGAGATCCGGTCGCTCGATATTCCCTCCCGCTCTGACTACTCTACCGTGTCGCGTCATGTCAAACTTGACTTTCCGATCTTCGACGGCCGCGAAGATCCCTTAACGTGGTTGACTCGGTGCGAGCCAGGGGACCCAACGTGGTTGACTCGTGAGTCAGGGACACCGTTGTAAGCGTCTCTTTTGGCTCGAGGTTGACGACCCCTCAGATGTGGAACTTGGGGATTACGGGCCTGGGGACCCAACGATCTCCCTAAATGCTATGTCCGCCCCCACACTTCTGATACAATGCAGATGCCCATCACCGTAGCAGGGCACCGTCTCCTCGTCCTCATGGACACAGTCAGTACACAACTTCATCAGCGATCTTGCCGCCCAGCGGCTCCAGCTTCCCATTACCAGCCACAGTCGATTGAGCGTGGTTGTGCCTAATGGCGACTCCATGGCCTATACCGGGGTTTACCGGGTCGTTCCCATTATTGTGGAGGACTATAATTCCCATGTCGACTTCTTCGTTATTGCCTTACCAGGATTCGACGTGGTTCTGGGAACGCTTTGGTTGTGCACCCTCAGACCTATATTGTGGGATTTGGAGAACTTGACGATGTCTTGGGGTTCCGGACCTCACCTGATGGTTTGGCAGGGTCATCCGATCGTAGACTCGAGCCGCGTTTATTCCCTCCAGCTCGAGCCCACAGTGCAACATGATCTCTTGTCCCTTCTTGACGAATATAGAGACATTGTGGCCGCACCAACCGGGCTTCCACCCTCGTGCCGCCGGGTCCACCGCATCCGCCTTCTTCCGAATACAGCCCCAGTGGTTATCTGTCCCTACCGCTACTCCTTCCTGCAGAAGGATGAGGTAGAGCGGCAGTGTGCCTATTTGCTTCGTCAAGGTATCATCCTCCACAACGTTTCACCTTTCTCCTCCCCGGTCCTCTTGGTTCACAAAAAGGATTACTCATGGCGCTTCTGTGTTGACTATCGTGCCCTGAACGTGGTCACGGTGAAGGATAAGTTTCCAATACCAGTGGTCAAAGAATTGTTGGACAAGTTGCATGGCGCTCGCTTCTTATCCAAGCTTGACCTTCGCTCGAGCTACCACCATGTCCATATGTTCCCCCTGACGATATGGAAAAAACGGCGTTCCGCATGCACCATGAATATTTTGAGTTCCTCGTGATGCCCTTCAGGCTCACGAATGCCTCATCTACATTTCAGGCCCTCATGAATGAGGTATTTCACACTCCCGTTCGTCGATGTGTACTTGTTTTTTTTGATGATATTTTGGTGCACAACAATACCTGGGAAGCCCACCTTGACCACCTCTGCACAGTACTCTATATGGTCCGCTCTCATCGACTCTTCCTTAAGCGGTCCAAATGTTCCTTTGGCACGAATAGGGTGGCGTACCTGGGCCACATCATCGACCACGCCGACATCTCTGTCGATCCCGTCAAGATTCAGGGCGTCCTCGATTGGCTCCTTCCCCAGACTCAGCGGAGCTCCGGGGGGTTCCTCGGCTTAGCGGGCTACTATCGCCGCTTCGTCCAGGGGTATACAGTGATCGTTGCTCCTTACTGCACCTCCTGCGCCGCCAGTGTTTCGTTTGGGATGACGCTGCCACAACGGCGTTTCGGGCCTTGCAGCAGGCTTTGATCTCAGCCCCGGTCCTCTAACTCCCGGATTTAGAGAAGGATTTTCAGGTGGAATGTGACGCCTCCGAACATGGGTGTTGTGCGGTCCTGCAGCAAGATGGACACCCAATCGCTTATTTCAGTCGTACGACAGCCGTCCACCATCGGAAGCTCTCGGCTTACGAGCACGAGCTCATTGGCCTGGCTAAGGCCGTTCACCACTAGTGACCGTATTTGTGGGGACGAGCCTTCGTCATCCGCACCGATCATTTCATCCTCAAGTACTTGTTGGAGCAGTGCCTGACCACAGTTCCGCAACAGCGCTGGGTGAGCCAGATTTTGGGCTATGATTTTCGGGTGGAATTCAGGGCGGGGCGCTTAAATCGTGCAGCTGGAGCTCTCTCCCGCCGCGACTCTTCCGACGCGCTTCTCTTCGCCATGTCCACACTGTCGTCTCTTGTTCTACGCCTCCGTCAGAAAATCCTTGACACATCGTCCCTCAGCGAGCTCCTCCATCGCATTCAGGAGGGACGCCTTCCGTCTTGCTGGACAGTCCAGGACGGTCTTATTTTGTACAGGGACCGCTTCTTCGTGCCCGAAACTTCCCCGCTGATTTCCGACATTCTGGCGGCCGTCCATGGCCACACATGAGAGGGTCCACAAGACCCTTCAACGCGTGCGCGACGAGTTCTTTTGGCACAACCTCAAACCAAGCATCCAAACATTCATCACAGCATGCCTTATTTTCCAGCGCAGCAAGACAGTCTCTTTCGCCCACGAATCTCCTGCAACCCTTGCCAGTTCCGACAAAGATTTGGGTGGACATCTCGATGGACTTCATCGAGGGATTGCCTCCCTCTCCGGGCCACTCCGTCATCTTCATGGTTGTCGACTGCTTATCCAAGGTGGCACACTTCATTACCATGAGCCGCCCTATCACCGAACCCACCGTGGCTCGTGCCTTCTTTGATCAGGTGTTTCACCTTCATGGAGTAAAAAAGTGCATTGTGTCCGACAGGGGCAAGGTTTTCACCTCTTAGTTTTGGCAGGAGCTCTTTGCCCTTTGTGGCACGAAGTTGGCCCTCTCCTCCGCCTACCATCGTCAGTCAGACGACCAGACCGAAGTGGTCAACCAGACACTCGAGATGCATCTTCGCTGCATTACCGGGTATCTCTCCAAAGACTGGGCTCGTTGGCTTCCGTGGGTGGAGTATTGTTACAATAACTCCTATCACACAACCCCCCAGACCACTCCTTTCAGCCTCATCTACGGCCACGATCCGCCCCCTCCTTACCTATCAGTGAGCCTCCGCCCACTCTTCTGCCGTCGACACTGAGCTACCCTCGTGTGATGAGCTTCTGCATCTTGCGCGTGACCACCTCTTTCAGGCCCAGGCTCGCATGTAGGCCAACAACAATCGTGGTCACCGCGAGTTGTTCTTTGCACCTGTGGATTTGGTCTGGCTGAGACGCCCCCTACTGCCAGCCTACTGTCTCCAAGGGAGCCTATCAGAAGTTGGGGCCCAAGTTTTTGGGGCCATTTGAGATTTTCCACCGCATCGGGGACGCGGCTTATCGCCTCCGCCTTCCCGTCGACGCTCAGATTCATGATGTCTTGCACGTGTCCCAGCTGAAGGCCTTGATCGGCGAGCCGCCCATCGTGACCTTGGTTCCACTTCTGACACCACCATCGGAGAAACTTGAGGATAAGGTTGATGTCAAGCAGGATGGAGATGTTACAGATCCACGTTGGGGACTTACGTACAACCGCCGCGAGCCTCGAGTGGCGACAACCTAAATTATCTTCAATATCCGTCCTCTTATTTTATGCACATTTTTGTATTTTAATTCTCACTTTGTTAAGCCTTAGTGAGGGGGCGTTTTAGTACTTTTGCTGGACTTATTTCTAACCTTATATGTGGGGGTTTTCGGTTGGGGCAAGGAAGCAGAAATTAATATCAAAATCTCCTTCTTTCTATTTTCTCTTCTCTCTCTCTTTCTCCCGATTCCGCCGAACCCTAGCCGCAGCCGACCGCCGCGTTGTCCGCATACCGCCGCCGTTCGCTCCTTCCAGCCACATTGCTTCTCAGGGCTCCAAGAAGGCTCCTTCCTCATCCCTCGAGGACTTCCCTCCACTCTCCTGGTGCACACGCTCTCAATCAAGGGCACATAACACCCACCCATCTAGTCTCTTGTCAGCATAAAATATTTATTCTTCTTATAATCATCGTATCTAATACTTCCACCGCTTTTCCAGTTAGCGTACCTATATTCCAACTTCTAAATCTAAGTCAGTCACAAATATTACGATTTGCTTTCCTATGACATCTAATAAGTGAGGGCTCTTGCCTATTTAACACTACAATCAAATCCTCTTGGAAGTGCAACGGTTCTTGCCAAGACACCACATTCAAATCATATGACGAGGACTCTTGCATATTTAACACTACACCAAAGTCCTGGAAATGTAGTGTTCCTTACGAAGATGCCGTATTTGGACCATACGTCGTGTTCCTTGGGGGGAACAACCTAGATTTGCACAATTTCTTAGATGATCCATATTCATAAGAGTGACTAAATTTTACCCTGACCGTCTACCTAACACAACCCTCACCATTTTCATCCGGGCTTGAGACTGACATAGGCTTGGGACCATTCCTGTTAATGCAAGAAAAATGTATAGGGTTTTCTAAACCATGATTCAAATGCAGGCATATGTGATCATAATGCTAAGCAAATGGTTCCATCGTACAAATATTCTAATGCACAATTAATTATAAAACAATACCTCAAAATTACGCAGACAATCACAGCTTATCAGAATTATTTCTAATCCAGCCAACAAGTATTAATCACATGCAATTGTAATTGATAAAAATACTATGGTGTTTGGGGTGACAGTGGCGGTGCAAAAAAACAGTGATGAGAAACTATTAGAAAAAAAGTTGCAGCCTGGTTGAAAAATCTTCATTTAAGCATTTTTCAAAAAGATATTTTATAGTTACATATTTAGAACATTTTAGTAATAGTTGTGTAGCTTTTTAATAAGGTGCTTTATGCTTAAGAAACACGTGATGGGAAGGGTCATATAGTCTTCTGCATTTTGTATTGATCATTGGCCGCACATCTATAATCAATTGATCTTAGATGTTATTATATGAGGAAGATGAAAATGGAATTAGATCTGAAGGGAATTTGAGAAATATAATCTCTGAATCATTTAAAAAAACTGTGTGCAAACTCTAAGATTTCTATAACAAACAGTTGCTCCTGCCATGAAAATCTAAATTTCAGACAATGTATAATGTCCATTCAAGAAATAAGAAAACTAACAATCCGCCCATAGTTGATGCTCTGCAGTACTTTACGTCTCCACATACCCGTTTCTTGCCCATCTCAACAAGCATGATCAGCAAAGCCTCACACATCTCGCTGGCATCCGCCTCAAACTTGTCCGTCATCGCCGAGTACAATATCCAACTATGATCCAGATTCCTGGTAAGCCTTACGACAGACGTGCCAAGAACATCTCCATCCCGACACATAAGGACTGGTTGCTAGAGGGATGATTGTACAACCCCGTATCCGGCGAGTGGGGAGAACCAAGAATCAAACCGGCCGGCTCAGATCATCCAGGTCCCAGGCGAGCTCGGCAAAGAAAACCCGAGCCCGAGCTCGGCATTCGTCGACCGCGAGCTCGGTACTCGCCGAGCTAAGGCAAGATTCGTCGGGCTGAGATCGACTAATGGAAATCGACGGATGGGCCTGCTCGCCGTCCCAGCTCGCACTCTCACAACGGAGCTCGACAACAGTGGGCGGGCCGGATCTGCCGAGGTGGCCAGGCTCCCCAGCTCGCCTGGATCCATGAGGTACTTTTTACTGTTTTGCCCCCGCTGGTCTGCCCATAGCCCTTCAGAACAACGGAGTTTGGCTGTTGGCAGACCCAACCAAGGGTTTTTTGGTAACTTCAGGTCAGTTCATTTTGGTTATTGGCAGTTCAGATTCTGAAAACTGTAAATATTACCCAAGGGGTACCCCAAAAGGCATGTTTTCCTGTGCTCTCTTGCTCCAGTTTTCAAGTGCTTTCTGAGGGTACATTAGCTCGGCCTCTGGCTAAGGAGGGGAAGCGCTCTCAGATCTTTCGGGTGTGTGGTGGGTCCTCCCCGCCGAGCCCTTGGGTCAGTTCTTCCCTTATCTCTTTCGTTGTTTTGCTTGCAAGAGTGAAGTAGGCGCGCGATCACCCCTTCCCCGAGGGTGAACTCCACAGGAGACCGATTTTCGGTTTCAACATTTTGGTGCGGTGAGCGTGGAGCGTGGTCAGCACAGAAAAACTTCAGCGAGCTCGATGACGGGAGGACAGGGATCTGACAGGTCGGACTCGCCCCCCCCCCCCCCCCCCCCCCCGCCTCTTGCCACGGTGGGGATGCTCGAGGATTTCAAGAACGAGGTGCTGAACCTTGTCAAGTTCGCACTCGGCACGCGGGCCGAGTGCTCTAATCCAGCAGTCAGATCGCAACTGCCCCCTCTCTGGGCGAGGACGCCCCCGGCATGCGAGCTGGGAAGGAGGTTGCCGAGGAAGGCCGGGGGTGCGAGCTCCCCGGGCACGAGCTCTTCCCCGGATCGGCAGGCGGAGGCCGGTTCGGCGAGCTGGGCTCGCGAGATGAGCCAGCTCGCCCAGTAGGGGGAGGAAGCCCCTTCAGTGACTTGGTTTCCTCTGCCCCGGTTCCAGATGGGTTCAGGGAACCCGAAATGTCCTACTACACCGGGAAGGGAGACCCCGTCCAGCACGTCCAATGGTTCGAGGACGTAGTTTCAATCCGACAGATGTCGGACGGCTTCAAATGCCGACTCTTCGCCATTACCCTCAAGGAGAAGGCAAAGTGGTTCCATCAGCTGCCGGCCAGCTCAATCTACTGCTTTGAAGACCTACGCCGGGGGTTCATGCTGAGGTTCACTACCTCGAAGAGGAAGAAGAAGGAGTCGGAGTCTCTGTTCCACATCAAGCAGGGAGTGAATGAGACGTTGGGAAACTACGTGGATCGGTTCCAGGAGGAGGTCACCCAGGTCCAGGAGATGCCAGACCATAGTTTGATGATGACTTTTACCCTGGGCCTGCAACAGAGATTCTTCAGGATGGAGCTGAAGAGAATCCCCCCTTTCTCCTACGAGGAGCTAATGGAGAGGGCGACAAGAGAGGTTGACGGGGAGGCGTCAAACCCAGAGTTTGCGCGGAAGCTGGCCAGGTGGGCCACGAAGGAGGAGAGGGAGTCGAGAGGAGGAAGAGGACAGGAGGAGAGGAGAGGAGAGCCCCGGCAGAGAGAGCAAAGGCAGCTCCAAGGGCAGCAGCAGCCCAGGTGGGGGCGTCAGGAGCCCGACCGTCGGCTGGGCTGGAGGCCCGAGTGGCAAGGGCAGGGGCCACAGAGAGGGTACCAAGGAAGGGATCACCATCAAGGGGGGCAAGATCAATTCCACCCCCCCGGGCTGAAGGCAGGCCCAGAGGCACCGACTCCCCGATCAAGAAGAGGCTATGGCCATAGCCATGGGGGAGAGGAGGAGAGTAGCAAGGAGGAGGAGGAGAGAAGTTAGGGTGGAGTTGCCCTATTGCGACTTTCATCAGGAGGAGGGGCACGCCACAGCCACGTGCCTGGAGTTCCTCGAAATGAGAGGGAATAGGGAACAACAGCAGCAGCAGGGGCGTCAAGAAGTGAGGATCGAGGAGGTCCTGCCTCTGGCAGAGGAGGACCGTTGCGAAGACCGGGTGGACGTTGGGACCCGAGGAGGGATCACAGTGATCCACGGGGGGGGGGGGGGGGGGGGTCGAGGCTTCCCGGAAGGCGAGCCTCCACACCATGTATGGTCGTGGATCTTCCCGACCGTTTGATCTAGTTCACTCCGATATCTGGGGTCCTGCTCCTACCATCACCATAGGTCAGGGTAGTTCATATTTTGTAACTTTTATTGACGATTTCTCCAGCTGTATGTGTGTGTATCTCTTAAAAGATCGCTCTGAATTATTCAATGTATGTACATTCTTTTATTTTATGACTAAGAATCAATTTGATGTCTCTATTAAAATATTTCGCTCTGATAATGCAAAAGAATATCTTAGTCATGATTTTTCTTCTTTCAGTATGCAACATGGTATTGTTCATCAAACTAGCTGTGTCTATACCTCACAGCAAAATGGCATGGCAGAACGCAAAAATCGTCACCACATTGATGTCGCGAACACTCTGCTGACACAAATGCAGGTTCCTCGCTCCTATTGGGGGATGTTGTCATCATCTCTTGCTATCTTATCAATCGCATTCTCTCCACCGATCTCAACGACAAAACCCCCTTCTCCATTCTCTATCCGGGCAAGAATCTGTTTCCTCTCCCTCTGTGTCTCTTTAGGTGCACAACCTTTGTGCACTCTCCCTCAACCACCAGTGACAAACTCTCACGACAGGCACCAAATGTGTCTTTCTGGGGTACTCTACCACTCAGAAAGGTTATTGTTGATTTGACCATATTGCCCGCAAGCAGTTCGTCTCTGCGGACGTCACCTTCTTTGAAAATGCATCCTACTTCTCTCTCGACTCCTCTTCTCTTCCTGATGTTCCCACTTCTCATACCACCCCTTCCGTCTCATTTACACCTGTCGAGATTCCTTCACCTCCACCATCTCCACCATCTCCTCCACCGTGTCCACCTCCCGAGATATCTCCCTCCTCTCCGCAGCCGTCTCTCTCTACTCCCGGGTCAGCTCTCTCCGCCACTGATGCCCTGAAAACTGAGGAACACGCCGACCTGGATCTTCTCATTGCTCTTCGCAAAGGGGTGCAGACGTGTACCCAACACCCGCTGGTTGGTGTTGTTTCCTACGATCGTCTAACTCTTTCTTGCAGGGCGTTTGTCTTAGCTATCTCTACCACTGCCGCTCCTCGCACCTACCATGAAGCTCTTGATGTTCCTCATTGGAAGACTGTCATGGATGAGGAAATTACTACCCTCACTGTCTCACTGAAAGGGGTACATGGACCCTTGTTCCTCCCCCTTTGGGCACTTATGTGGTTGGCTGTCGCTGGATCTTTGTTGTGAAGTTCCGTTTGGACGACAGCGTGGATCGATACAAGACCCGCCTGGTCGTCAAAGGCTTTACTCAGACTTATGGTGTTGATTACTTTGACACTTTCTCTCCCGTTGCTCGTCTTAGCACCATTCAGGTTCTTCTCACTGTAGTTGTCACGTCCCAAACCCCACCCCCAGAAGAGAGGATCACCTTCTCCAGGAGCGACATGCGGGATCACGAGGATCCATTTTGCGATACGATGGTCATACAGACAGCTATCGAAAATTTTACCGTCTCCCGGATCCTCGTCGACAACGGAAGCTCCGTCAACGTCGTCTTTAAGAAGGCGTTTGACGCAATGAAGGTGGAGGCGAAGAGGGTGTTGGCCTCGGATTGACCCTTGTTCGGATTTTCGTGGGAGAGAAAGGAAGTAGAGGGAGGAGTAGGCCTCCATGTCACCCTGGGGGGGGGGAGCAGTCCAGGAACTGCAGGTTCGTCATCGTAGATGCCCCCAGCAGCTACAGCGCCATCTTCGGGAGGCCCCTTATCAGTGCCTTCCGCTGCGTTCCCTCATCATTCCATCAGTGCTTGAAGTTCAATGCCGAGGGGACTCAGGTCAGGGTCAGCGGGGACCCCAAAGTGGCGCGTGAATGCTACGTCACCGCCGTGAACTCCATCTCTTGGCAGGAGGGAGCCGAGGAGATGGAGCGATGGATGGAGGAGGCGGAACAGGAAGCTGGCAGGGAGGAGCTGGAGGCGGAGGGCTACGTCGTGGTAGAGACGGCAGGAGGAGATCAGGAGGAGTCTGAAACGTTCCATCCGTAGATTGCTCTCGCACCACCGCTACGACCACATATGGCGGGAGTATACCCATGTGTGTAGTGGGAGCAGTTCAATCGCGATAATGGGCTTCAGATTTCGGATCCTAGCCGGCATCTGACACAGAGTGTGTGCTAGGGGAGCCCCATGTGTTAGCTCTGTTGTGCTTTGCATAGGATACATTACAGTTATGATGATCTCTGCTTGACAAGCAATGACGATCAAGCGTAGCCTTGTCTCTTCGATCATCACCTAACTGTGATAGTTGAACACTCTCTGGTATCCTCGATCCGTGCCTTCTCGGGTTCTCACAACTCCACTGATCAATCCACAGACAAACTATAGGCCTCTTGGAGCAACCAGTCTCATTGATCAGTGATGCTTGTGCCCAAGGCAAGAGAGCGTTGCTTCTAGCGATCCTTCTCAGGATCTTTCCCTTGCTTTTCTCTTTTGTGCCCTCCTTGAGGATGCGCGGCTAGCCCGCTTTGAGTAGGACTATACTCGGGATGATTTTTCAAGCACGTAATGCATAAGGCCCACGGGGAACACCTGTGACAGCATTCAACCTTCTTTAGTCATTCCGAGTATAGACCTTTTTTGTCTATTCTCTCCTTTCACAGGTGAACAGGTTAATCCAACCTACCAAAAGGATTCCGGCATTCATTTTGCTTATGTCCATCCAGCCATATCGACAGCTAACGCTCGATTTATTGATCCGGGCTTCATGATAAAGTGTTCATCAGGCATTTTTCTTGCTACTTGGTCATATCAACCTTATCTCATCAACCTTCATGGGTTATCTCAACAGTTTTGGTGTGGTTATCATCATGTCTTGTTTGCTTCTAATTTCTCTCCTCGCAGAGACTAGCAAACTCTTGCAAGCCTTCTCCACAGGTACTTGCAAGCTCCTTTCATATGCATATTGTCTGCTTCTAACTTTTCTCTTTGTAGAGAACAACAGACACCTGCAAGACTCATCCAGGTACTTGCAGTTTAATTCATTATTTTATATCTGCTGCTCACTCTTCACTTTGCAGTGGTTAGCAGACGTCTGCGAGTCATATTCAGGTACTTGCAGCTTATCTTTGTATACAATACCTGCCTCTAACTCTCTTCTTGCAGAGATCACCGACACTTGCAAGCTCCATTCAGGTACTTGCAAGTTACTTTCATGCACTGTGCGTACTTTTAACTCCTCTTTTGCAGAAACCAGCAAAGATTTGCAAGTTCATCGATATTGAATCAATTGAACGAACTTCTAAGATTTGTTCCACTTTGGCGTTATGTCACCGGATCTCGATTTTTCATATATAAATGTAATTAATGTATCTCCTTCATAAAAGGTTTCCCCCATAATGGCCACGAACAGTTTCTCCTGGAGTGACCAAATAGGGCTTAGCTGATCTTATAACTAAAGAATCAACATGAACAATGAAAATTTGACCATATTTTTTTATGCGTGATACATATTTCAATAGACATACATTTTCACAAAGTAATTGTCCAAGGCTAATTATTTTCCATCCCTCTTCATAATAATCGTGATGGAGAAAACACCAATTCAAATGGAATAAATTCCAAATGATTTTACTGCATGGATCGGGATTATAAATCCTCCTATTTTCATCTAGTAAAAAATATTGAAACACTTGGAAAGTATGTTGAAAATTTTCAAGTGACAAATATTTCTTTAAAAAGACTTGATTAGAAGTTATTAAATAGTAAGACGAACAAAAATTCACTATTTTAGGCACAATAGTACCTAAGGGACCCAACAAATCCCTAATTGGAATTATGGATCCGCTTCTTTTGTCGCATTATTATATCTCGAAGTATTGAAGGGGCCCATTCGAAAACAATTAGATGATGACAAAATTATGAAAGATTTGTATTCCTTATTTCGATTCAACAACGTACCAAGAGTTCCCCCCCCTCACAATCGGACGTGAAAGTTTACTCTCATCCGGCTCAAATAGTTACACCAAATAAAGAAAGGAGTTCTTCTTTTTAAACTTTGTTTGATAAAACCTACAAAAAGCTACCCTTTACTCAAGTTTCCAACAACGTACCAAGAGTTCCCCCCACGGCCTTTGTCTCTGTGTTTTCACGTCGAGAATTCTTTGCAGATGAAGAGATGTCAAAGGGGCTTATTGCTTCCCAAACAAATCCTCCGACATCTATGTATAAACGCTGGTTCATCAAGAATACGCAAGAAAAGCACTTCGAATTGTTGATTCATCGCCAGAGATGGTTTAGAACCAATAGTTCATTATCTAATGGATCTTTCCGTTCTAATACTCTATCCGAGAGTTATCAGTATTTATCAAATCTGTTCCTATCTAACGGAACGCTATTGGATCAAATGACAAGGACATTGTTGAGAAAGAGATGGTTTTTCCCGGATGAAATGAAACGTTTGATTCATGTAACAGGAGAAAGATTCCCCATTCCTTAGCCGTAAAGATAAAGATATGTGCCCATGAAAGGGGGGATTCAGTGGAACAGAATTGGCCGGATGGTAGAGTCGTGGAAACACTTGTTTCTTCCATCTTTTTGACCTTAGCTCCATGGAACAATATGCTACTGCTGAAACATGGTAGAATTAAAATCTTAGATCACTATGTGTGGATGATATGAACTGCCTAAACAAGAATTCTTGAACGGCGAAAGAGCCTATTACTCGCTACATCAAACAATTTCTACTAATGAAACTATGTAAATCCATCTGAGCTAAGCTTGGATATGGAAGTCTTCTTTCGTTTCTCGACGGTGAAGTAAGACCAAGCCCATGAGCTTATTATCCTAGGTCGTAACAAGTTGATAGGATCTCTTTTGTACGTCCCCATGTCGCCACACGGGAGGAACATGGGGACGTACAAACGCTTTTGGCATAGTAGGCCTCCCCCAGGGAGGCCCACACGACGGGCTATTAGCTCAGTGGTAGAGCGCGCGCCTGATAATTGTGTCGTTGTGCCCGGGCTGTGAGGGCTCTCAGCTACATGGATAGTTAAATGTGCTCATCGGCGCCTGACCCGGAGATGTGGATCATACAAGGCACATTAGCATGGCTTACTCCTCCTGTTCGAATCGGAGTTTGAAACCAAACTTCTCCTCAGGAGGATAGATGGGGCGATTCAGGTGAGATCCAATGGAGATAGAACTTTCTATTCACTCGTGGGGTCCTGGCGGTCCGGGGGGGACCCCCACGGCTCCTCTATTCTCGAGATATAGCTGTTCATACACTGATAAGCGTATGGGCCAAGGGACAGTCTCAGGTAGACAGTTTCTATGGGGCGTGGGCCTCCCAAAAGGTAACGGAGGCATGCAAAGGTTTCCTCGGGCCGGACAGAGATTGGCCCTCGAGTGCAAGGGCATAAGGTAGCTTGACTGCAAGACCCACCCGTCGAGCAGGGACGAAAGTCGGCCTTAGTGATCCGACGGTATCGAGTGGAAGGGCCGTCGCTCAACGGATAAAAGTTACTCTAGGGATAACAGGCCGATCTTCCCCAAGAGTTCACATCGACGGGAAGGTTTGGCAGGGTGGAGAAGATCCGCGTCAGCGGAGGGCTGACCCCGGAGGACCAAGGCAGGATGCTGGAGTGCATCCAGAAGAACGTGGACATCTTCGCATGGAGCGCCGCGGAGATACCGGTGGTTGACGCAGATGTGGCTTGCCACCGCCTCAACTTGGACCCGGGAACACGCCCCGTCCAACAAAAGAAGAGGTCCACTGCGGACAAGCTGGCGGAGCCCATCAGAGAGGAGGTGGCGAAGCTTCTCAAGGCTTGCTTCATATCCGAGATCCAATACCCCGGCTGAGTCTCAAATGTAATCATGGTGAAAAAAGGGGACGGCCAGTGGCGTATGTGTATCGACTTCTCCTTGATTAATAAATCTTGTCCTAAGGACTGTTATCCCTTGCCTCGGATCGACGCGCTGGTTGACTCAGCCGTTGGTTTTTCTTTGATGAGTTTTATAGATGCATTTTCAGGTTATCATCAAATCAGGATGCACCCCCCGGACGTCAAAGATGTCTCGTTCATCACGGGGGATGGATGCTACTGTTACAAGATGATGCCTTTCGGGCTAAAGAACGCAGGAGCGACCTATCAAAAGATGATGGACAGAGTTTTCAAGGAACAGAAGGGGAGGAACCTGGAGGTGTACGTGGACGATCTCATGATCAAGAGTCAGGATGTGGACTCTCACCTCCAGGACCTGGAGGAGACCTTTGCTACCCTGCACAGGTACAAGATGCGGTTGAACCTCCTGAAGTGTGTCTTCGTGGCCAGCAGAGGAAAGTTCTTGGGACAACTCCTCACCCCTGTGGGAGTCGAGCCGAATCCGGATAAAGTCAAGGCCATCATAGAGCTGGGATCGCCATGAAACACTAAGGAGGTGCAGCGGCTGACAGGGAAGCTGGCAGGGCTAAGTAGGTTTCTCTCCCGGGCGGGGGAAAAGTGCTCCCCCTTCTTCAAAACACTAAGGGGTGGTCGAAAGTTCGAATAGACCAAGGAGTGCGAGGAGACATTCCAGGCCCTCAAGATGCAGTTGACCCAGGCTCCGCTGCTCCAAGGGCCAAATGAGGGGGAGGGCCTGTTTTTGTATCTCAGGATCGGGGCGGAGGCCTTGAGCTCCGTCCTAGTTCGTGAAGAGGGGAAGAAGCAGCTCCCTATATATTACGTGAGCCGGGTCCTGAGGAAGGCCGAGCTCCGTTATCCAATTTTGGAGAAGCTGACATTCGCCCTGGTCATCTCAGCCCGAAGGCTGCGACCCTATTTTCAGACACACTCAATCCGAGTGGTGACTGACCACCTCCTCCGCAACATCTTTGAGGGGGTGAAGCATTCTGGCAGGCTGACCAAATGGTCGGTGGAGTTGAGTGAGTTCGACGTCTCCTTCGTCCCCCGCCTCTCGATCGAAGCTCAAGTGATGACCGACTTCTTGGCCGATTATGTGATTGAGGTGGCGGAGGAAGAGCTCACTCGCCCGACTCCTTGGAAGGTGAAGGTGGATGGCGCCTCGGGGAGGCATTCCCTAGGAGCGGGGATGATCTTAGGGAGCAGGAGCCTTGCCGACCTTCCGCCCCTTGCTGATGATCTCCTTCAGCGGGCTCTCTGGCGATGCGTCGGGGATGGTCTCAGGCGAGCTTATATACTTGGGGCTGGATTGATGTTGTTGATGTTGTTTCGCCCGGGGAGCGAACACGGCTTTCTTCATCTTTTTTGGTAATTGTTGGCAGTGTGGCGGGTTCGATCCCGCATCCTCAGAACGCCTCTTGCTGGAAGAGGGTTGGGAGAAGGCCGCCTCATCTCGGCAGGCCGCCGCCGCCGCCGCCTTCTCGCGAGCAAGGGGGTTCAGGTACAACCCCGAGTCCGCGAACGACGGGTTCACAGGAATTAGCCGCTCCCCTGCAAGGAAAAACTTGGAAAAAGTTAGATCTTCAACAGCAATGTGGCGAGCTCGGCGACCGGGCGAGCTCGGCAAAAGTGGAGGGAACAATACCTTCGCCGGGTAGGACGGGGAGAAGCGCGTCGAGGCCCTTTCGCAGGAAGGCGACCTCGAAGTCCTTGTGGAGGAAAAACTTATGGAGGTCGGCATCGTTGCCGGACACAGACGGGGGGCGGTAGACTTCCTCTCCCTTCTGCTGCGGCGAGTATGGGATGTTGCCGAGATCGCCCTTGATAAAGACGATCTTGCTCATCCAGTTGTGGTGCTTATTCGCGATCTCGCGAACTTTGATCAGCGAGCCGCCGAAGTAGGCAATCCCGTCCGGCGTCGCCTTGTAAGAGAAGAGTTTCCTGAATACTGTCAGGTTGAACTCAATCCTCTCTCGCCGGAGATAGCTCGCGAACGCCACCATCATGGCGATGGCGTTGGAGTTCAACTGCGCGGGCACCGCGCCATAATATTTCATAATCTGCCGGATCTCCGGCCAGAGGGGGAGGCGCAACCCCACCTCAAAGTGAGAGATGGGGAAGGCGAGCTCGTCGTCATAGAAGGTATTGATGGCCTCCCCCTGCCTCGGCCGACGCGCCTCGAAGCCCGGCAGAACGTGGTCGCCCACAAATTGCGCGAGCTCCTCCTCGGTGGTGTTCCCCTCGAAGAAGCAGTAATCGGTGTAGTGCAGGGCGCACTTGGTGCGGCCGTCGGCGTCAGGGTTGGCCTTGCCCATACTCGCAGAAAAAGGGATGGAGCGCAAACAGAAAAGGGAGAAAACACAGGAAGAGAGAGAAGCAAGCAGTTAAGGCGGTAGTACGGGGGTTGGTGGGGGAGGGGGCTATTTATATAAAAAGTAATTAGGTTGCCAAGCTGCCCCATCGGCCCAGCTCGCCATCCCAGCTCGCCAACCCCTAGCTCGCCGGCTTCCTGCGCGTTCCAACCACCAAAGCTGTCCAATCGGCCCAGCTCGCCAACCCTCAGCTCGCCGACTTTCGGCGCGTTCCAACAAAGGCTAAGTCAAATAAAAGCAATACATTATTTAAGTACCGCATGTCTAAGAATGTTTAAAGTTGTTTATTACAAAGACCAAGTGCAGGAGTAAGAAAGCGGGGCGCGCGAGTAGGGGGAAGACCAGGAGGCGAGTACCGGTCGGCTCGGAAAAGGAGGCACCTCTTATCTACCCCGGTCTCCCAGCTCCCGCCCCCCAGACTGCCGCGCGCGGAGCAGCTCGCGGATCTTCCCCGAATTCCTCTGCGCCACTGAGAGGCCGTCGTCTATCTCATCCAGAAGCCGGGAAAGGGACGTCAACTCGCCAACCTGGCCTCTCTGTACCTCGTCAGTAAGACGCACGTAGTCGCGTTGCAGCGCCTCGTTTACCTCCTGCACCTCGCGGACCCCGCTCACCAGTTTCTTTAAAAGCTTAACCTCCCTCCTCGCCAGCTCGCCTTGATCCACTTTGGAGCCCAGGTAAGAGTCCAGCGAGCTTGGGGAGGGGAGGGGAGAGTAATGGGCAGCCCGCGAAGATTCCTTATCAGCGGATTGGCTGGGGGGAACTGTGGAGGCAAACATCAGCAAAAGGAGGTGCTGGAAAATCGCATGAGGCAGGAATCCAGGCAAAGTTTACCTGACGAGCTTGACAACTCAAAGGAAATGCGGGGAGGGATAAACCTCAGATCCTTCCCGCGACCTGGGACGCGCGTTCCCGGTGAGAGGAGCTCGAATCCCGGGATGGGGATGGTTTCCAGACCCGCCCCCGTGGTCACGACAGCTTGCTGAGGAGAGCTGGCGCGCACAGGCGAGCTCGGCCTCTGCGAGCTCGCCCCCAAGGTCCCAAAAGGAGGGGACGGGTCCCGGGGATGGTTTTCCGGAGTCATGAACCGCAAGTCCCCAAGAGTGGTCTTGGCCCGCGGGGTGGTGTCTCGCGGCGCGACGTCCTCCGCGCCGTCAGGGTGGCTGACTGGGCCGCCGCAGACCTCGACAATACTCCTCCCCTTTTCGGGGGCAGGCAGAGTGGAGGAGCCGGTCCCGTGCTCCAAGGTGGTCCTCAGGTCGTCATAAATGGGCGCGACCGCCTGAGGGAATGTTTTCATCTTTTTGGAGTTAGGCTCGGCAAGACCTAACTGCGGCACAGCGGATGGGACCGCTGTCAAGGCGGCTACGCGAGCAGCTGAGGCCTGGCGGGCGCGCATAAGCCGCTCTTGAATCTCCTTGGGGATCAGCATCTTGGCAGGATTAGTACAAAGGGAATGGCAAGAGTCAGGCAGGTATGCAGATGCATATATATAGCCACAGGTGGACCCCACCCGAAGATTCCCTCCAGTCCACCCCGCACTCGCCGAACACTTGGGGTTGTATGTTTCTTTCCGAGCTTTGCCAAGCTCAAAAAGAGCGGGGATTGTGTACAACCCTGTATCCGGCGAGTGGGGATAACCAAGAATCAGACCGGCCTTCTCAGATCATCCAGGTCCCAGGCGAGCTCGGCAGAGAAAACCCGAGCCCGAGCTCGGCATTCGTCGATCGCGAGCTCGGTACTCGCCGAGCTAAGGCAAGATTTGTCGGGCTGAGATCGACTAATGGAAGTCGACGGATGGGCCTGCTCGCCGTCCCAGCTCGCACTCTCACAACTGAGCTCGGCAACAGTGAGCGGGCCGGATCTGCCGAGATGGCCAGGCTCCCCAGCTCGCCTGGATCCATGAGGTACTTTTTACTGTTTTGCCCCCGCTGGTCTGCCCATAGCCCTTCAGAACAGCGGAGTTTGGCTGTTGGCAGACCCAACCAAGGGTTTTTTTGGTAACTTCAGGTCAGTTCATTTTGGTTATTGGCAGTTCAGATTCTGAAAACTATAAATAGGACCCAAGGGGTACCCCAGAAGACATGTTTTTCTGTGCTCTCTTGCTCCATTTTTCAAGTGCTTTCTGAGGGTAACTTAGCTCGGCCTCTGGCTAAGGAGGGGAAGCGCTCTCAGATCTTCGGGGTGTGTGGTGGGTCCTCCCCGCCGAGCCCTTGGTTCGGTTCTTCCCTTGTCTCTTTCGTTGTTTTGCTTGCAGGAGTGAAGTAGGCTCGCGATCACACCTTCCCCGAGGGTGAACTCCACAGGAGACCGGTTTTCGGTTTCAACAATGACCACCGGCACCTTACTCCGTTCTTCTGAATACATGAAGGTGTCTGCGGAGAGGATGAAGCGCGGAAGGGGAGGTCATGGGAACTTGGCATGGGCGATGTGGGACATGGTAGCCAGAACACTTGGAGAAGAGAGGTGTCGGAGCGTATGTGATATCCTTGAGATTAAGTCCTTCGTTTCTCGTATGTGATATCCTCCAGCGACCGGAGAAGAGAAGCGTCAACACTGGCGAGTAGAGAGGCAAATCGCGAAAAGGTATCTCGAGCTTTTCCACCGCCCAACTACTCAAAAAGCTGTTTTTAGAAAGCAGCCATCACGCAACTGCTCAAAAAACCCTTAAAACATCTTTTTCAAAAAAGTATTTTTGCCATCGTTGTATTTTCTAACGACCTGAAAACAACAGTGGCGGTGGGAATAGAGCTTTTTTCATCGCTACCGCCGTCCCAAACAGAGCCTAAATGCCAAGTGAATCAGAGATACATGTATACTAAAAGGAAATTAATATATTATCACAGCAAAAATAACACTATTAGTAAAAATGCATCCGTTCAATTTGAGATAATGCAATCGAAATTGAAAACAAACTAAGTAGCTAGATACGATGTGGGATGAATGTTCTAGGCAGGCGTGGCGTTAGTGTGACGCAATGGACCAAATGAATTGTTGGTGGGGAAATATGATGCTAGTGATTTCTAAGAGGGATTTGAGAAATTTGAGGGGAGGTTGTTGCTATTGGAGGTGAGTTCAGTGAATTGAGGTGGTTTGCAGTATTTGAGTCAGAGGGAAGGCTTGCATTGGAGCAGGGAAGGGGTCGACATGCTTGTGGTGGAATGGTGAAGAGTTGGTGGAGGGGATGCTATAAGTGGTGGTTGTAGAACGGGAAGGGGAGATGGGGATTATAGAGGGAAGGGGATTAAGTTCTGATGGGTTTGTAGCCACTGTCAGCAGGTCGGGAAGGTGGCATTGAGGTCTCGAGATCACTACGACATATGTGGGCTTGGACGACGTTGACTGCAAAAGGCAGAGAATGCTCAGGGAAAAGTTGCCACAATCAGTGAATAGCACGGGGGAGACTACCAGTGGTTTCAGTACCTGTAGAGTAGAGCAGTGGAGCGGCTTCGAGGCCAGATCTCTGAGCGACTTGGCGACATACAACATGCCATAAACTTTCAATGCTCAGGGTTAATGTAACTCTCAATGTTAATCTCAGAAAAATAAATGGAAAGTACTTTAAAATATGAAAAGTTGTGCTGAACGTGACAATGAACTCTAAGTGTAGAGTGTCTATCCGACGATCAAAAAATTGCGAAAATCAATCAAATGAAGTGTGACTGATCTCCATCACCTACTCCTTTATAACCAGCAACCAACTTTTCACTCAAATATTCTCATCATCGTGGTTGAGGTTCATTTCCTCAACTCTGATCGAGCCTCAAGGCTCAAGCTTGACATAAGAAATCCATGTTGAGCAGTATTATTTGCTCTAAAGAAAGTTATTTCCCTTGTGTACTCGCTCAAATAGTTTCAACTTTACTTTTCAGTTTGATTCAATTTCAAGGAAGGATCCGATTTGTGCTCGACTCAATTCAAGGTCAATTTGATTCAGGCTTAGCGCGTTGATCACCTCATTAGTTTTGATTGAAGCTTGATCCTAATTAAAAGCTTCTTCTCTCGCCTAACGTCCGGCAAACAGAAGTAACCCACCAGTAGCACCCTTGATTTCCTCCAGGAGCAGGAACCCAACCCTTCTGCCTCCGCTGAACCTGTCTAGCACCCTAATTTACCATAAATTTCATTTCCTTGTAAGCTAACTACCCCCTTTCCCCTCCAAACGACCCATCTCCGCAGCCGTAATCCCCTCCAGCCCCTTCCTCAGTCCTCAACGATTCCCCTACCTCAACACCCTGAAACTTTTAGAATTGCTTCTTTCCCCGCATCATCAGCATTTTGTCCCTCAGGCTCCTATCTTCATGTAAGTTTATGTATGAGTTATATTTTTTCATCAGTTGCTTATTTGGTGATAAATATTTGCTTATAGATCTTGGATTGTATATGTTTACCTGGTGATTTGTTCTACTTGTATGGTATATTTGCTTAAAGTATAATTGAAACATTGTTATTTTACTTTAATTCGTAACTTGTTGATTTATCTAAAGCTTCGAGTGTGATCTTTTGTGTCTAACCTTCATAATAGTTAGCGCTAATTGTAATTAATAATCGGACTACATTTGTATTCCAGCATAACTAAGCCCTCTCGACATTCCACCATCTCACTCCATTAGAGTTTCTGACATTTTTACACACCTCATTTAACCTACCTCATTTTAAGAATAAAGTTAAAGTATAGTTTCAACGTTAATTAGTTTTAGTGATGATGGAACGACTAATGAGTTTTCATTAACAGTATGCTTATAGTAGATATTAAAGTTGGGTGCTTCGGCGTATGTTTTTTGCGGATGCTATAGTTGGGATCGGTGATCTTCTACTGAAGTCAAAATTTAAAACAAGAAGATATCTTTTAGAGTATGGAAGGATTTGTATCGGTATAACAAAGACTGAATTACATGAATTTTAGGCATAGTCAATGTGTGATGATTTTAGTATCTTCGATCAATAATTCAAAAGAATGAGTGTATGGATACAAATAGAACCTGTATAGTTAAGGCTGATTGAATAAAATGAATTAAAGTGCTTTGTGTAGTACTATGTAATAAGAGGTTACCTTGAGACAATTGGGTCAGTTTGGCACGATAGTGCCTGCCGTGACTCATGAATGTGGTGGTTATGAACCGTCATCCGTTTGACGTTATGTTTTTTCTCCTGAGTTTGGACAAAAACACCACCATCATGAATTTGTGTTTGACATGACAGAGCATGACCGCCACAAAAAAACTAGCTTTGAACAAAAAAATGAATGAAGTTCCTTAAGTGAGGTCAGACGTTTATGAATGATAGTTCGTAACCACTGCATTCACGACGCCACTGATAAGAATAATGAATCTCATATCAATTTCTCCACAATAGTGTACACACACACACAAGAGAGGGTGATCCCAACACCAGAGGTGACTCTAAGATATATCTACCATATACATTATCTAACACCCTCCCCCCTCCCCTCCTCAAATTCAAGTGGGATCATATGCCAAGAGTTTGGACAATAGATATGTATGTTGGTTCCGCGTCTGTGAGTTAGTCTTCAAATCTGCAAGTTGTTGCTCAGAAGGAATAACGTGAGGAGCAAGAATACCATGATCATACTGCTCTCATAGGAAGAAAACATCCACCCTGATATGTTTGACAAGAGAGTGTTTCACAGGGTTCAGAGTAATTTGAATGGCACCAGTGTTATCACTGTGGAGTGGAGTGGGATCTGGAGAAGCGACACCAAGGTCCTCAAGAAGCCAGCAGAGCCAAATAATTTCATCAGCGATGGTAGTCATAGACCGAAGCTCAGCCTCAGTGCTGGAACGAGAGGTACCGAACTGTTTCTTGGACTTTCATGCAATAAGTGAAGAACCCAAGAACAGGCAGAAACCCGCGACAGATCGACGATCAGCAGGATCACTGGCCCCGATAACATCCGAGTAAGGCTGGAGAAGAAGAGGTCTCGTGAAGTCGTCGCCCGGAGAAAACGCAAGAGCCGCGGTAGATGACTATAATGCACAAAGATAAGTGCACCAATGAACTGACTCAACACATGAACAATATGGGCAATGTCGGGCCGAGTAATAGTGAGGTATACGAGACTCCCAACGAGGCGACGATAGCGAGTAGGATTAGAAACTGGAACCCCATCATCCGGACGTAGTTGAAGGTGAAGCTCCATAGGGGTGTTCACGATGCGAGAGTAAGAGAGAACAACCCGAGCTAAGAGATTTGATGTGTCATGCCGCTGAGAGAGCTGAAAACCACGGTCTGTAGAGATGACCTCAAGGCCCAAGAAGTAGGTCAACTGTCCAAGGTCAGTCAGTTGGTGATGTTTGACGAATGTCATATGAGAAAGATCATCACCAGTTATAATCTTATCATCCACAAAATGCAACAGAAGAGTCTGTCGACAAGAGGAGAAATGCACAGACAGGGCTGGATCATGTGAACTCGAGAGAAAACCGGCGGATGTAATGTTGAGCTGGAACGTGCAAATCACGTGCGGGGCGCCTGCTGGAGCCCGTAAAGAGCTCGTCGTAAGCAACATACAAGGCCTGAAGAAGAGGAGAGACCAGGAGGAGGAAGCATGTACACCTCCTGCTGAAGGTCGTCGTGAAGAAAGACATTCTTGACATCGAGCTGGAAAATAGATCAATGACGAACAGCTGCAACCGCAATGAGAGTACGAACCGTAGTCATGTGGGTGACCGAAGCGAAAGCCTCGTCATAATTTTGTCCCTGTTCCTGCTGAAAATCACGAGCCACAAGTCGGGCCTTATAACTTTCTACAGAATCATTTGAAGGAGTCTTGACCTTGAAGACCCACTTACAAGTAATAGGAACAACACCAAGGAGAAGATGAACAAACTCCCAGTTACGAGTGTGCTCAAGCACCTCCAACTCAGCAGACGTGACAGCCTGCCACTCAGGTATCTGGGCGTCCTCACGATATGAAGTCGGCTCTGTAGTACTACAAGAAGTAGCAAGAAGGGCGGGCGGGCATGTCTCGTGGTCGGAGATCAGCGGAGGAGGAATTTAGGGCCGGTGGTTAGAACTCCGGCGGAAGATGTCGACGTCGACGCGATCAGACCAGGTGATGGGATGGATCAGAAGAAATAGCTATTGATGTCGACGAGATTGATCGAAAGAGAACAACAATTATCAACCGGATCAATCAGAAGAAACATCGATCTGGAATCAGTGACCGGACCTGCTGGAGATGCGTTGGAGACCCGCTGGGATTGGTATCAACATCGCTGGGATCAACAATGACAGGATCTAGATCAACAACTAGACAAGATCGGGATCAACAACGCTCGACCGAACCTGTGACGGGATCAGAGACTGCGACGGAGGAGCCTGCGATGGGAACACTCGACTTGATCGACTGGTGCGACTAGGGTAGGGAACCTCTCTCTGATACCAAGATAGGAATAATGAATCTCAAATCATTTTCTCCACAATAGAGTGTACATATATATACAAAAGATGATGATCCCAACACCAAAGGCGACTCTAAGATATATCCACCATATACATTATCTAACAGCCACCACCATGCCATACAAACGCTGCTGTCATGAACTGTCATTCGTGAACGCCCTACCTCACCTAAAAGAGTTCATGCAGCAGTCATAACCTTCATCTTGCCAAACATACATTCCATGATAATTGTATTTTTGACCAAACTCACCTGAGCAAATAAACTGCGCCAAACGAAGCCTAAAACTTCAGAAATGGTTCTTGTATCTGAATAATATTTATTCAATATCAATAATTGCCTGCAACTGAAATTCTCATAATAGTCTTGTTTTTTTCCACTCCTTTCTTCAGTTCCTCACGCAGGCTTTGGATTGGGATTTGAACGGCTCGTACAATTTGCAACTGGGATGGAGAACATAAGGGATGTGATTCCATTCCCTCGCACCCCCAGATCCGCCGAATTTTAACGCCCTCGCACTTTTCCCCCGATATTATTTATGAAATTTAACTTTTTTTCTGTAATTTCAGGTTGTAATCTGTATCATTGTTGTTTATGAAAAATAATTCAAGTAGCGTCTGTTTTGGTCATTGTTACTGAGATGGCATTATCATTATTTTTATTTAATTTGCAATAATATGCAAATGATATTGTAATGTAACCTATCTTAAATAATTGTATGCAGTATTTTTTGGTGCAAATTTTTTATATATATTTTTTATCGATGGTAAAAATGTTGAGAAATGGGAGCTGTTATTTATTACCCACTGAAGTTATTCATACTGCTTCCATATGTGAGTGATATAATAGAATGAATGCTTCAGTATACTCTGTGAGCACAGACAGTGATCAACTGCATCTCCGGCTAGCGCATGTTGATGTGCAGAGCATGCTTTGGAGCGCTTCGAGCTTGCAAACTGCGCTTCAGAATGCATTGTGCAACGTTCGGAATGTGCTTTCCAGCATGCTGGGCGCATATATGTAACCTATGTGCAACTTTAATGCATCCAAAGGCTCATTTTGTAATAAACACAACACCTCCGATTGTCTGTAGTAATTTATTATAAATTATAAAACTAGTCAAAGAAGCATGCATTCTATGAGCTAGCAAATTAGTAAGGGATGGAAATATTTGCCAGCGACAACACAATAATAGTTGAATGGTGAGACTGCTAGAAATAGATGTGAGTGCGAAAATGTCGGGAATGGAGTGGCAAGAATTGGAGGGTAGTGGCATCTGTGCCCTAAACATCAAAAATGACTTTTTTTAGTGTTGGTGTTTTTCTCGCATTGTAGATGGAGCAAAAACTTGGAGACAAATAGAGACTTGGGTTTCATTTGGGAGGCTGGCGGCGGTCGAGAATTAAAACAAAAGCCGCCGCCTGAGAGAAGACAGCAAAACAAACACTGCCCTGCTCCGGCGTTAAGTTGGCATGGATCACACAAGGCTGATGGAGAGCCAAACAAAGCCTTTTAGTCGATTTCAAGCTGAGATTAAATCCTCTAACTAGGCAGGAGCCCTTCCCTGCGATGGCTTCCATCTCCTCCGGCAATCTATCCTGGCATCATTAAAGCCGATAAGCCCGGAGATGGAATCTGCCGCCCTTTTCCGCCCATTCTCCTACTCTTCTCTCGATCGCCCTTCTCTCAATCTCCCCCTCTCCCCCTTGCAAATAACCCTAGTCTCCTTTTTCAGATACCCCGTTGATCAACGCAAGAAGAACTCATGGATTCGCCGTCGGCGGATCCCACTCCTTCATCTCCGGCGCCACTTTCGCCCCCTCGTTTTCGCCTGTCAATCCCCCCTCAACAAAGAGATCATCAACAACGCTGCAAGCTCATGGCCGCCGCCCTCTCCTCCGCCCATCCTTCCCAACTGGAAGCCTCCTCGGGCTCTATGGAGAGGCCTCACGGCGTTGATCCTCGCCGGCCGGGTCATATACCGCCCTCTCACTGGCCGGATCCACCTCCGCAACACCTTGCAGCAGTTGGAACGCGTGGGGCCGCGCTCCGTAGGCGTCTGCCTCCTTACTTCCGCCTTCGTCGGCATGGCTTTCACCATCCAGTTCGTCCGCGAGTTCACCCGCCTCGGCCTCCAGCGCTCGGTCGGCGGCGTTCTCGCACTCGCCTTTGCCCGGGAGCTAAGCCCCGTGATCACCTCCGTCGTTGTCGCCGGCCGCATCTGCAGCGCCTACGCCGCCGAGCTCGGCACGCTGCAGGTCTCCGAGCAAACCGCCAGCCTCCGCATTCTCTTCACCCGTCCGGTCGACTACCTCGTCGCCCCGCGCGTCCTCGCCTGCTCCATCGCCCTTCCCTTCCTCACTTTCCTGTGTTTCACTGTCGGCCTCGCTTCCAGCGCCCTTCTCGCGGACGCCGTCTTCGGCGTCAGCATCAACATCATCCTCGGGTCCGCCCGCCGCGCCCTACGCCCCTGGGACCTGATTAGCTCCATGATCAAGTCTCTTGTCTTCGGCGGCATCATCTCCGTGGTCAGCTGCGCTTGGGGAGTCACGACGCTGGGGGGCGCCAAGGACGTCGGCGAGACCACCACCTCCGCCGTCGTGATTTCCATTGTCAGCATATTCATTGCGGATTTCGCCCTCTCCTACTTATTCTTCCAGGGGGCAGGGGATTCTCTCAAGTATGCCATGGGTTAGTTAGGCTGTTGGAAGCTTCCCTGTTCAAAGAGCCAGCTTCTCTCTATCTTCTCCAGTGAAAATCTCACCCTGCAAAGAGATGTATCTTCACTGAGCGCATCTGATTTTGTGGGAACTCTTTGGTTTTATGGAAGCAAATGAAATTTGAAGTTGCCAGAGATGAAGATTTTAGGTGATGATTTTATTTGTATTTAACCTTTGTTTTAATTAGATGGGAAATAGAAAGAAAAAAACAATCTTCTTTTCCACTAAATCTCTACTCTTCTGTGATCAATTGAAGCAGAAATAAGCATGATGAACCACGTATCTCGATATTTATGGGAAATTTTGGGTAGGATTTTACACAAAAGTTGATCTAATTTTAGAATTTCCTTTCTAACTCAGGCATTCTTAAGCTGGGGGGATTGGATTATTGGAGAACTTCTTTCATTAGCAAACCAAGAAAACACTTTAGAATTATTAAAAGTTCTTCATATTTTGTTCTATGTATCAGCAAAATCAAGTGAATGAATTTGTTAATTTCCTGCCAAATTGTGTTGTAGTTCATCTCCACTATGCTTAGGTGAAGATAATTCTCATTAGCTTCATCCATATATTGGAATGCAGTTAGTGCCATGAACTCAAAACTGGTTAGAGAACTTCTTGGTAGATGACAGTTTCTTTTTCTTGTTGTAGCTAAGCTAGTAAAAATAGTTTTGTTGTTGTCTAAGGCTTTGTTTGGGATCCTTTGCACCAGGAATAAGAGCAGATGTGATGTAGGGTAGGATGTATGGTGGACTCTTAGGATGCACTCTAGTGGTGTGTGGGTGACTCCCGACTTCCCAACGACTCTATCCATGCACTCCTCGCAGTTAGGCGCGTACAATTAAATCATACAATTAAATATCATAAGTAATTAGTGCATCAAATTATAAATGAGAACGAATTTTTCGTTAGGCAAAGGCAGTGGATTTCCTCCCCAAGGAGGGCCAAAATACAAGTGTGCTGTGGTTAGAGATTTATCCAGGAGCAAAATGTTGAATTTTCTCAAAGCGGTCAGCAACGTAGCCTAAAGCCAAATTAATATTCTCAGAACTACCCAGTTCACACTTTGATCATGCGGAAACCCAAGGAACAAGCTTAGCACCAACCACAAATGGAAGAACGAGCAGGTCTTATATTCATTCACACTTTTTACAAGGCGAGGTATACGTAGCGAGACATGATTTCGCTAGTACACAAGCTACAAACAGAAAGAACAAAAACAAGTCGGGCGGACAGCACTGGAGACCGCCGATACCGCCTAGTCCGCCAAGGTCGCCGAAGCCGCCCGAGCTGCAACTGCTACAAGCCGAATAGCACACGGAGTCCGCCGAGACCGCGATGTCAAGCGGACATACCGTTATTTGTTGCCTGCTGAAGAACTGAGGAACAGACCGCCTACCCTCCTGAGACCGGCGGACAGGTTATTGGAACTTGAACAAGCTGAAGCAGAAAACTGACAAGCCGCAGAAGCGAGCAGCTGAGACCGCAGAGACCGCACACTTCAATGCCCAACTCCTGACTCCTTGAAGCTAGCCGCGCGACCTGCACACAGCACACCGTCACCACTACTCAACCCGCGCGGACAGAAAACCGCAGACCGCAACACTTGCCCAAGCCCAACTTACTGTTCACTCCGTTACTGTAGACGTGCCGGGGGAGTTCTATTTATAGGCGAGGTGAGGAGTGTGGTCACCACCTTAGTGAATAGAATCACCACCCCAGCTCGCGCACTAGCAAAACATCCGTCCGCTGAGTCCGCAAAGACTAGCCAGATTCCAAGAAAACCGCCAGAAGCAAGGCACCGATGTTCACTACCATGCGGCCTTGAACCAGACCGCCCACACTATGCGGACAAGGTACATTCCGCATAGTCCGCACACATCATCACATGGATAGCCACAACTCTTTCAGTGACAGTCCGCACATACAAGAGGCAGTCCGCACAACACAAGGGAAAAGCCTTCATCCACCACAAGTCCACGACCAAAGGCAGTCCGCCCGGTCAACAACGGACTTAGCGGATACTGCGGACACACTGGACTTGTCACAGAATGTGACCAAGTCCAGTAAAACACCAAAGGCCTAGCGCGAGCTCGGCGGACATGGCCTAGTCCGTCAATACCCAAGCAGATCGCCAATTCCACCAAGGTTAGCAGCTCGCCAATACCACCAAGGTACGCAGATCGTCAATTCCACCAAGGTAAGCTGATCGCCAAAAACTACTCGCACAGCTGCCCAAACAAACTGCCAACTGCCGGACTCCGACACCAGTCCGCGCAGTCCTCCACAGCTGTTAGCACCTGCTGTACCACCAGAGCTCGGCAAGGGCCACAACCAAACTCCAAGGCCAGTCCGCCATAGCGAACACCGCGGACACGCCAGTCCGCAAGCCTCCCGCGGATAGGGCACTCAATCCGCCGGTTAACACAAGCTTGCAACACACAAGGCCGCTGAACAGAGCACTGCCTACAGCCCGCAAACCGCAGTCCGCTCAGTCCGTTTCGCCAGGCCCGACATCCTTGGCCATAGGCCAACCAAGCCGCACAACAGACCGATCAAGCCGCATACCAGGCCGCACAGGCCGCTCCTCAACAGGCAAGCCAACATGACAGCCAACACCCAGGCCGCAACCCGCAGTCCGTCCAGGCCGCGGACTCAGACCGGATCGTGTTGGAGCCCTAAAAGTAGGGTTCCGACTTCCGATGATGGGGAGACCGGATCGTGTAAGGGAATTCTGGTCAGCGGTTGGGTGGGCTGGATCGGAGGTGGGGGGGACTGGATCTGGGTTGAAATGCCCAGATCTGGGGGAAATCGATGGCGGGTGGGCTGTTCGAGGTGGATCCACAGGTTAGGGGTTTTGCGGCAACAACCAAGGAATAGGGGGAGGGGGTTGGGGGGGGGGGGGGGGATCTGGGCTGGTTGGCCCAAATTCGGGTAGATCTGGACGGGAAAGGGCAGAGAAAGGTGGCTCCATGGGGGTTACAGGCGGCGGCCTGTAGGGGGAGCGTTGGGAGGGGGGATTTGAAGTGGTCGGCAGCTGGATCTGGGCGTAACTGGGAGGCTGCCTTGCGGGGTGGAGGCTAGTGGAGCACCTGATGGTGATGGTGGGCGGTTGCTTGGAGGGAGGTGGATGGCCGGCGGGCTGAACATGGATGGGTGGGCGGCGGCTTGAAGGGGGCTGGGCAGCAGGCTGGTAAGGGGAAGGAGGAGGAAAAACACAAACAATAGGTACTTACCCCATGAAGATGAGTCCGAACAAATGATTGTGTCAAATTCTACCGTTAGCAAGCAAGCCATCATGAGAGCATTACAACCGTGTTCTCAAGGTTCATTATAAAGGCACTTTTCATATGATCGATCGGTTAGTAATAAAATTGTAAACTTATTTTAGATATCAGTGGACTTGTATTTTTGGCCCGTGGGAATTAAGTAGACTGCATCTTGGCCCATAAGCAGCGGCTTCAAACAGTAGAACTTTCCTGGGAGGAGAATCACACTTCTTGCTGAATGTGTAGTGAAGTGGATGAGAAGTTGGGGGTTTAGGGTGTTGTCTCAAGTCTGAGTCATTGATGAGCTAGCTAGACTTTGCATTTATGATATTCTTTTGGCTTGCGCTCCGTTTGGCACGGTGGTGGTGGTTATGAACGCATGAGTTAAATCATCATTCATTAAGGATCATCTAACAAACATCATCCGTTTGAACATAAAAGTGGATGAAGGCGACCTAACAGTTCCTTAGGTGTGCGCTAACAAATGACAATGTAACCCCCATGTTCAAGACCGCCCCCACCAATTTAATCTCCATGCCTGCCGATGATATCAATATTTACCTTCTTCTCAACATTGAACTCGCTTGGTCAAAGTTTCTCACATAAATTGAGGTCAAATTTTGGTTTCGGTTAATCGCCTCTTTGGCGTATTATTAAGGGCGGCAAACCTGGCCAATGTTGATGTCGTTTTTGTAGGAAAAACACAGAGAATGCTATATAGCCATTTGCATTGCCATGAATGACTAATTTTGGCCAATGCACATCTTATTCAAACTTGGACTATTTCTCCATATATAAGGGTACATATACAAGAAAATAGTAAATTAGTTGAAATATGGTTTATTTTATTATTAAATTATTAATAACAAAATATAATTATTTTTATAGCGTTCCATATTATTTTGAACTCTCCCACGCATTGCAAGTTTCATTTTAGTTGTGGAGGCATTTTTTAAGAGGCATGGCTATTGTGCTTGTTGTGGGTCTCTTAGCGCTCACACTAACCAGGCCGTCTTAGCTAAAGTGAGCCAGGCGTCCAGCTCTTACAAAAATTCACTAGTTGAAGTTGAATTCAAGAGTTAGAATTTCTAGGAAGGTGATCGACAGACCACCGCTCTTTTTACAAGTATATTAAGAAAAAACAAAGCTTTGAGCTGCAATCGCGGAGCGGAAAAGTCACAAGGGGATGCAAGTTGAGCAGAATGAACGGAGAACTAAGTTTTCACCGAAAATCGCTGAGCTCCTTCCTTTTTTTTCCTTCTCTTGCAAATGAAGGTCTGAACATTTTTTCTAGCTTTTTAGGGAGTGCACTGATAATTGCTCTCTTGGGAATTAAACAATTAAACAGATGAAAATGAGCGTTTGATTACGGTCATCTGGATTATCAATTTTCGGAATATGATCCCCCCGGCTGTTTGGTCCCGGCGACGGCAGTAAGGGTGCGTGAAATTCAAATCCAAAAGCGGCAGTGACTTCATAGCGGAAAAACACACAAAATTGATACTTTAATCAAATGATTTGATGAAATTTTAATGGCTATTCATGGGATGAGATATTTTGAGATTTACAACTTTGTACGGAGATTACATGAGTTAGGTGGCGTTTGGTTAGACTTTTAACTTGCGGTGCGGTTGAAATGCACTGTCATTTTGGGAGTAAGCTGTGTTTGACATGGCCTAGGCGCATCTTATCCCGACTTATTTGCTCCGGTGAGGTTGGACAAAAATGTCATTGTCATACCAAAATCTTATGCCTCAAACTATTTTCTTTTTTGTAACATTTGTAATACCAAACATATATTTTATGACAATGACGTTTTTGTCCAACCTCACCAGAGCAAATAAGCCATGATAAGCCGCACCAAACGCAGCCTTAATCTAAAAACTCCGTTTAATTTATACCGCAGTTTTATTCATTTCCCGATCCGCAATTTTTTCCTGCGTCCAGCATCAAAAGCACCTGCAAAAGCCTGGAGTATCTTCTCTCGAAACCCTATCGCCATTCATGATTCCTCCTTGCTATCGGCAACTTCCGGACCTAGGGTTCCCAGTTCGCGTCTCATCCGCGCTTCTTCCTCACGCAGCGCGCCACCGGTGGTCCATTTTCTCCGTTCACTGGCGGCCCATCTTCTCCGCTCGCCAACGGTCCATCTTCTCCGCCCGTTCACCTTTTTACCCCTTTTTAGATCTTGTATTTTGTTTCTCTTTGTTTAGGATCCATGCAGTTCTCTGGATCCTCCCTCGTTTAGGATTTTATTTTGATTTCCAGATTTTCTTTTCGCTGGATCCTCTCTCGTTTAAGATTTTATTTTGATTTTCATTTTTTTCATTGGATTCTTGCTGTTCCACGATTTTATTTTGATTTTCAAATTTTTTTCAGTGAATCTCTGTAATTATTGCAGATTTTTGTTTCACTTGATAAAATTTAGGATTTATCAGTGATTTATTATTTAGGATTTGATCTTTGCACTATGTAATTTTGATTTTCAGATCTTTGCACTATGTAATTTTGATCTCTAGGTGATTGCTTAATTAAATCGTAATGCTAATAACTTCTGTTGCAATAATTGATGAAAATGGAGCTCTTAATATATGTATGTGTGTTCATAAAAAGTAACTTATTTTATTTCACACAAACAGTTTTTTAATAATACTTTATTTTACAAATCATCACTTTTTCAAACAGCAGTTTTTCATCAGCAACAGCTCAACCAAACAAGACCTTATATAGCTCTGAAACAATTTCAAGGGGTAGACTCGTAATGAAGAGAAGAAAAATTCAGAAAGTTTCGTCACATTCAGAGAAATTTGTTTTTTTTTTGGCGGACGGCCGCCACCACCGGCAGCTCTTCTACCGCGATCCTATCTTCACATGAGCGCGGGCGAATGGGTTGGCTTTGACTGCCGAAGGAGGTTGGTTTAACGGGCAAACCAGACACCTGCAAAAGCGCTCCCCGAAGGACGAGGTGCAGTCGGTCTTTTCCAGAACGCAACCTATTCTTCTTTTCATCCAAGAACGGCATTTACCCCGACACATTGGCTGGGAACACATTTGATTGGTCTTCAATCGTAAATGGACCGCTCTGCAGCGCGAGAGATCTTTTGCCGCAGTCGCTTCAAAGAATTACATCAAAACATTAGTATTATTATTGCTCTTACTATTGCTAGTTAATTTACCCAACGTTTTAAAAATCGGACCGGACCGGCCGGTCCGACCGGTTGAACCGCCGACCGGTCCTCTGGGCTGTCCGGTCTGGTTCCTAAAATCGGCCTGGCAAAGAACCGGCCCGGAACCGGAAAACCGGCCGGTTGAACCGGATAACCGGAAACCGGGCCGGTTTTTGGATAACCGGGCGGTTCACAAAATCAATATTAATTTTAAGCGTTTGTTAACCGCAGCCCGTTATTGGCTAGTCGCACCCCAAAATCTCAAAATTTTCGCTCCTTTTCGAAATGCGCAATGTACATGCAATATTAGGAAAAGTGCTCAACACGAAAGTTGTAGATCTCGTCAAGATCTACAACTTTCGTGTTGAACACGTTTCCTAAAATTGCATGTACAA
Source organism: Platanthera guangdongensis (assembly GCA_039583875.1). Taxonomy (NCBI): domain Eukaryota; kingdom Viridiplantae; phylum Streptophyta; class Magnoliopsida; order Asparagales; family Orchidaceae; genus Platanthera; species Platanthera guangdongensis. Next base: position 18,983,835 of record CM077152.1, read on the forward strand.
GACGTATTTTGAAAAAGTGTGAAAAGTTAGGAGATTTTGGGGTGCGACTAGCCAATAACGGGTTGCGGTTAACAATCGCCTAATAAAGAAATTAACAATCGCCTAATAAAAATGTGAAAAGTTAGGAGAACTTGCGGTCATTAATGTCAAAACGGTTCAACTCTGGTTCAACCGGTCAAACCGGTTAAACCTTGAACCTCTCTCATGACCGGTTCTATGTCCCGTCCGGTTCTCAAAACCTTGAATTTACCCAAATTTATTAAATGCACACCAAAAATTGATTTCTCTCTCTATAAATAGATATATGAACACTTTTATTTGCCAGCTCCCATAGTTACATATTTATGATTGTGTGTGTATTTATGTGTGTGATTAGCTATATTTATACTATATTAAAAAGAATTATCTACTTTAATTTATATTCATTATTTTTTTTAATCCAATCGTTTAAATATATGGTTAATAATTATTGGGACCTCTCCTAGTCTACTGGGAGTTTGCATAATTACAGGTTGCACCGCTCTTATCTTTTGAAATTACATTTACCACACCTCTGGATTTTTCATATTTTCAAAAATGACTCAGTTAGAAATATGGATGAAAAATAATATAATCAGTTAAATTATTTTATGATATTTTATTTTTATCATTTTGTAGTGATTTTAAATTTATTACAAATGATAAATTATAATACATGCATCATTTTCATTGGAGAGTTATTAAGAATAATATTGTAATATCATAATAAAATTGTAATATCATAAAATAATGTCTTATTTTATTATATTTCATTTATATTTTTAAAGGAAATGCTCGCATTGGTAAAATTGAATATCATAAAATAATTGGATTGATTTTATCATTTTGTATTCATATTTCAAACAAAAGGGGCATTTTTGTGAATTGAGAAAATTTAGAAGTGATATAAATGTAATTTTGAAAAAATAGAGGGGTGCAAACCTCTAATTATGTAAACTCCCACGGGAATTAACACTTTAAATATATATATATATATATATATATATATATATATATATATATATATATATATATATATATATACACGAGCATCTTCGCACGGGCTAGCCCGTGCTCGATGCTCTCGGGCGGCCTTCGGCCGCATCCAGGCGGGCTTCGCCCGCCTCTCGCACAGTCTTCGCCTGTGCTCGAGGTGTTTGCGGGCTACGCCCGCAACATATGCGTATGAGTACTCAAATGACCGTAAAAAAATATACTTAATATTATCATTTTTATTTTATAAAAAATGTACATTTTACATACAAAAATAGTTTTTCTCTCTCCATTTCTATATCTATTCCCTACCATTCTTTCAATGACACTCTCTCTCCTACCTCTCTCCATATGTTTTCTCTCTCAAGTCCCACCGCCACCTCTATGCAATATTATAATATATATATTATATAACACTCATTTCCTTTCTTTTTTCTCTCTCTATAATATACTCAGCATTCCGCCTTTATCTCTCCTTCAACTCTCTCGCTGCCGCCCTCTCTCCCCTCCTGTCTCTTTTATTTCTCTCTCATCCGTATTCTTCCTAGCTTTAGGACACCTATGAATTTTTTTGAACGATGATGAAAAAGGAGCAAAATCCAATGGTCAGAATTATCTCAATGAATTTTTAATTCATCAATTTGATATATCTTATATATGATAAAGATTATATATATATATTATATATATATATATATATATATATTATATATATATATATATATATAATTATTATATATATATATATATATCAATATTATATTAAAGAGAAAAAACAACTTTGTTTGAACATTCTATTTTTGATTTTCTCCTTAATTATTAAAAGAATTTCAATTTTTAAAATTTATATGTTTTTCATTTATTTAAAAAAATGTGCTCTCGCAAAGGCAAAATCTCTTACATACAATAAAAAATGCGCTCTCATCCTCGCTCGTCAACTCTCATGCACAAGAAAAAAACGAGTGACGAGCGAAGTAAGACGTTCAGGGGGTTTGCGAGTGGCGGGAGCGACGTCACGCCGGGGAAATGTCATGACCGAAGTACGGTCGTGCAGGACGTTGGGGCCCATCCTGTGCACTATCACAATTGGGATACTATCATGATTGATCATAGGGACGTAGCCCCGTACCTGTCACTAGTAAATATATAAGACAAAGTCATCAATTTAGAGTTGAGAGAGTGAATACTTACCATACATATCACCTAAACTTATAAAAAGTATTAAGAGTGTGGCTATTAAAATCATTCGACGAAAGAACCCCATTACTAATTTTGATGAGGAGTAAAGATATGCCCTAGAAATTGTGTTGTTGAAGAAGCAGAATTAAGGATGATGGCTATCAACCTAATCTCATGCATATATAGTAGAGATTCTAAAGCATAGGGAATACTTTATTCTTGGTTTTCTTATCTCTTATTTATTAATTGCAACTCACTTTCAATTTTTTTCCATAGCGCTATTATTTTTTGCACATAATCGCTTATTTTTTTTAATATTTTTTCTTAATTAATATAAGAGCTGATCAAGCTTTACTTCAAATATTCAAATTTTTTAAAATATTTTTTCCTTAATTATATAAGAATTATTGAAGCATTCTTTGATAAATTCTAAATGGTGCATCTCTCCATTTTTTTAACTCATCCTCTTCTAATATTATATATTAGTTTGACAACTTTCATAATAGTAATTATTGTAATTTCTTCTTCTTTTCTCCACCTAGTCATGTGTGCTTGAGCGGGGATGCAGTTAAAATGATTGCATAATGTTACCAAATAGATAATAGAATATCACTACATGAAAAGAGTACTTGAAACATCTTAAACTAGAATTGATCAACTCTGAAATAAAGGAAGCCAGATGGTCACTTCGCCAGCACTCTCCAGGCTGTGGCACATGCACTGCGGTGTTCCGCGCTAGGTCGAGCGACCTCTTAGAAGACGGTTCGGCAGTCCGCCCAAGGAATCGCGGAGGGTATTGTTGAGATATAACGCGGAAACTATCCCCTGGCACAACCAAATATACATGTGTACAAGAACATATAAATCTGAACAAACTCTGCAAACATAAATTAATGTAACTGCAATAATAAACCATGAAGAAATGTACCGACGTCCGTTACCGAAAACACCGCGGAGGAGCCGGACTCGCTCGATCCGCGGGAGAGAGAATAATCTGGACTGCAATCCGCTAGCACAGCGGACACAAGATCAGATCACCGAGAACCTTCGTCGTCGGATGACGACCAAAACACCCGCCACCAACGGAGAAACACGGTCGAGGCCAACTGCACTCACGCACGCCATCGACGAGCCAAGCCGCACCACCGGAGAAAACCACCGTCAAGGCCACGGCACTCCCGCAAGCCTTCGTCGCCATGTCTGCATCGCCGGAGAGAAACTCCGTCAAGGCCACTGCACCACCGCAAGCCTTCGCCTCCACGCCCGCACCGCCTCATCTACTCCAAGACCGGTAGAGATCCGCTCCTCCAAGACCGGTGGCTATTTCCTCCAAAGCCGGTGGATACGTCGAGAGTCTCTCACAAGAGGAATGCTTCGCCGCTATCGCACGGTGTTGCACCAACTGCAACCACCGGCGGCATCCAACAGGGGTCACCCACCCCTTACGGCCAAGAGTGAGATGGCGGCGGCGGCGGCTCCTCTCTCCAACGCAAGCAAGGCGTCTCCTCTCACGTCAATAGAAGAATATGTTTTCTCCCAGGGTTGTGCATCTTCTCCCAGGCGGGCTGCATTTATATATATCTCTGCCTCAAAAACCATAAATATATATGTTATGTGTGACACATGAATGACGTGATTTAATATTCAAGCAATTCAAGCAGGAGAGTGATTCTCTCTCTCTAAAAGGAATCAATATATGTATGCTGATTTTCTTCTTTTCTTGGAATTTCCATTCATGCCCTCATTCACTCTCCTACCATTCATGATGTTTCCCCAAAAAGGAAATACTGGATATGTTTTGGATCCGAATCCGAACCAAAAACATAACAATAACCACCTTGATTCGGAATTCGGAGCCACCATCTGCACGAAAAATCCACTTCACACATCAACAACTGCACCAAGCAACTCTGCACGTAGCACCGCCTCAGCCCGAGGCATTAGCCGACCAGCTCCAGTCGACTCATCTCTGCTCGGGCTCAACCCGTGAACATCGTCGCAACCAGATCGTAGAAACCGACTCCCATAACCGGAGTCCCAGAAGGACGATCCTTTGCACCACCACGACAATCCACCATGTTGGCCGCAGAAATCATGAGCATACCACCATACGTCGTGGTCCCATCAGCCGGTACAAACATACCGCGCTACACAGCTCTCCTGAGCATGGTACGTCCTTACTCCACCATAAGGACTCCCACCTCTGGCAACCCAACTGTCACCACCTGAATTCAAACTGCTCAAAACATCTAGCTGTCAGAGTCGCACCGACTCTTAGTGATGGTGAGGACCTCATCACTCTGCACCCTGACCCAGCTGTCACCATGTCCGCACCCTAGCCTCGAGGCCTTTTTGCACGCTGCGAACTCGCACTCCTGTGTGACTGCACTGTCTGCAATGGTAAAAATATCATACCCTCCTTTGGCCCGGATCGAGATCGTGCTCCACTCAATCCCTTGACAACTGCCTCACCTTACCCATCCGCTGCTGCCAAGATGCGACTGCCCTCAGGAGTAGGGCCCACTAACATCTGTCTGGATAGCACTGCGATCGTGACCTCCACTAGCTCCACCGTATCCTTCTCATACAAGAGCATTGTCACTAAGGCCGGGTAAAAAAAGTGAGCGAGGTAAGAGTGAAACGGGTCTTCACGTCTCACTCCGTCTCTGCAACAGCTGCCTCTAACTGACACAAAAACTGTCTGAACACACATCGTGTATCACATATAATCTTCTCTCTATAACATATCCGCGGTTATCATGACCTTCTCATGCAGTACCATCTGTCATAGGTCAAATCCGTCACTGTCACACTTCTTCAAAAACACTGTCCAAATTCACGTTCTTCCCAGTCATGGTTGTCCTACGGCACCACCAGGAGACTTGATTAATTCAAAGGTCAGGTTTGAAAAGATGGGGAGCGGACCTAGTCATCACCCACCACAGTCAAAACCGTTCCTCGAATGTCCAATTAGCCGCCTACGAACTTCCCTCTGATACCACTTGTTGGGATATAACGCGGAAACTATCCCCTAGACACAACCAAATATTTACATGGTGTACAAGAACATATAAATCTGAACAAACTCTGCAAACATAAATTAATGTAACTGCAATAATACCATGAAGAAATGTACCGACGTCCGTTACAGAAAACACCGCGGAGGAGCGGACTCGCTCGATCCGCGGGAGAGAGAATAATCTGGACTGCAATCCGCTAGCATAGCGGACGCACAAGATTCACCGAGAACCTTCGTCGTCGGATGACGACCAAAACACCCGCCACCAACGGAGAAACACGGCCGAGGCCAACTGCACTCACGCACGCCATCGACGCCAAGCCGCACCACCGGAGAAAACCACCGTCAAGGCCACTGCACTCCCGCAAGCCTTCGTCGCATGTCCGCATCGCCGGAGAGAAACTCCGTCAAGGCCACTGCACCACAGCAAGCCTTCGCCTCCACGCCCGCACCGCCTCATCTACTCCAAGACCGTAGAGATCCTCTCCTCCAAGACCGGTGGTTATTTCCTCCAAAGCCGGTGGATACGTCGAGAGTCCCTCACGAGAGGAAATGCTTCGCCGCCATCGCACGGTGTTGCACCAACTGCAACCACCGGCGGCATCCAACAGGGGTCTCCCACCCCTTACGGCACCAAGAGTGAGATGGCGGCGGCGGCGGCTCCTCTCTCCAACGCAAGCAAGGCGTCTCCTCACGTCAATAGAGAATATGTTTTTCTCTCAGGGCTGTGCATCTTCTCCCAGGCGGGCTGCATTTATATATATCTCTGCCTTAAAAACCATAATATATATGTTATGTGTGACCCATAAATGACGTGACTTAATATTCAAGCAATTCAAGCAGGAGAGTGATTCTCTCTCTCTAAAAGGAAATCAATATATGCTGATTTCTTCTTTTCTTGGAATTTCCAATTCATGCCCGCATTCACTCTCCTACCATTCATGATGTTTCCCCAAAAGAAAATACTGGATATGTTTTGGATCCGAATCCGAACCAAAAACATAACAGTATCGCCCTTGGCTCAGCACGGACTCGTCTCCTTGGCATCAGCATAAGTGGCACCACGTGGTTACACGCGGTCTGTTCTCTCAACACCCCGTCGCCTGACTCTTCATGTACCTAGGGCGGCGGCGCATTTAATACCTCATTTAGTAAGACATTGAAGGTCTGTCTCCTCCTGAACCGTCCGAGCAGCCTACCTCAAATATAAATAGGGATCATGACTGCTCAAACGGGGACAACAGATTTGGCCCCATAGTTGTAGGTGCGACCTTAAGTCTCTCTCTTCTTCTCCGCCACTTTTTTATTCGTGCATAACCTTTGGGTCCACATGCCTTCCCTTGTAATCCTTTCTTGTTATAATCAAAAAACACGCCGCAAGAGAGACATTCGCCGCAACGAGCCAGTCTGTTGTTCACCGCTGCCAGCGACGTCTTTTTTCCGTGTTTCTCCGCTACTCGCCGAGCACACAGGGCATAGTAACCGGCCAGTTGTAGTCTCTGATTTCTTCACTGAACTCCCCAGTCGAACATGCCGTGAGCATGGTCTCCAAATTCTCCGGTGAACCTAGTGCAGCCCATATGAGGGCAGTGAAATGCATAATGCGTTTCCTGCAAGGCACACAAAATTATAGCAACTTGTTCAAAAGGAGCGGAGATGAAGAAGAAAGATTAACAAGGTATTCAGATAGTGATTGGGCGAGGTTTGCCAATGATAGGAAGAGCGAGGTTTTGTGCTTCAATTGGGAGGAATGTCAATCTCATGGAACTCGATAAAACAGAAGAGCATTGCCCTGTCTTCCGCTGAGGCAGAATATATGGTCATGGGGGAAACCTCGAAGAAAACGGTGTGGCTCAGCAATCTTCTCAGAGAATTGAAGGGAGGAGATAAGCAAACCACCACAATAATGATTGATAGCACATCTGCTATCTCCATTAGTAAAACTCCAGTATTCAATCATAATGATTGCCTTCGAAGAAATGATGTTCTCACACATTTGTCGCATGGCAAATGGATGCATGTGCATGCCAATTGCATTTGCTATGAACATAGACACCCTACTAAGAACAGCTTGCCACCGTAGCCAAATCGCGCATCTCTGCCTCGATTCCTCATAATCATCCAATCTTGGTTTTGCCGATCATTGACCATTGCGGCTTTTGCCTTCACGGTCACACGCACATAACCACCATAGCAATCTCGCTCCAGATCGTGAACCTCTGCATCGACTCCTCTCAATCATCCAATCCTAATTTTGATACATCGCGGAGGGTGTAGCGGCAATTTATCATGTTAAATGTCCATGAAGTGCAGCATTACTCATGAATTACTCCAAATTTATCCCCCAAAATATACAAATGAAATTGTTGTGGCTTTACCCGCCAAAAATATACAAGATCTTCGTTGAAGAGGGAATGTAATTATGAGCACAAGGAGAAGACAAAAATTTGTAAATTACACCATTCAGCCGCATCAAAATGGGCTTTTATATACCTGAAAATACAAAGGTGAACCATGATAATGGTAATTTCAAAAGATAGAAGGGTGCAGTATAAAATTTAGTATACTTATATGAAAGATTCTGATAAAAGACCTTTAATTGTTATAAAATTGTTTGAGTTAAATGTAATTTGTAAAACATAATTTTAGAAAATTTGTTTGGAAACAAAATGAAATTTTTGGCAAAAAATTATTTATTTTCATAAAATGATAACCAACAATATATATCTTTATATCTTTATCTTTATACTATAAGCAAGAACCTAATCAACTCATGGTGTAACATTTTAATCCTGGAATGCCCTCATAAAACCAGCTTTTGTGAGTTAATTGGGGGATATTTTGGTTATTTGGCCGAATTAGAGCTTAATTAAAAGAGACCGGCACTATTCTCCCAACTCAAAATCCTGATACCGCCTTATGCGAAGGGAGAGGGCTGCGCTGCTCCTCGCGATGGCTGTTGCTGCTCCTCGCCTTTTTCTTGGCCGACGACAACATCGTGATACACAACTCCACCCAACTTTGCAACTTCCTCCGCCAATCGACGGCAACATCTATCTCCCCTCCGCAACTCCTCCTTCCACACAGATCTCATTCCTCACACCGCAAATACAAATCTCATAGATCTCTCGCTCGCCATGCCAAAAGCAGCAAGCGTGCAAGTTCTGCTCCACCCCTGCACGCAAGCTCTCCTCAAATCTTTCCTCCCACACAGTCCCAGCAGGCACGGACCAGTAGAATACCTGATGCTCTCTCGCTCGCCATGCCCCCAACGCTCAACGATGCCTGCTATGCTAGGGCATCATCTTCCCCCACCTCTTTCGTGAGTCTCCTCATTCCCGTCGTCCGCTTTGGTTTTAGGGTTTGGATTTCGTTTTATATTTACTTCGATTTCAGTTCTCCAGATTTCAAATTTGATTTCGATTTCAGTTCTCCTGATTTCAACTCCCCTGATTTCAGTTCTCTAATATTTCACTTCTCATTCCTGGTTGCCTCAAATCCCTTGCACAATCATATCCCTCTTCCGCTTGACTACCAGTCACTCGAATTCCATCCAACATTTCAGAAGCCTCCCCATTACCTACTCCAGGATTCCTACTAGAACCTCCATCGGCGAGCTACTTTCTGCAAGAAATACCAACTTAAATCTGCTGTCAGCAAACAAACATCATCCGTGACTTTAAATTTTATATAATGTTTTATTCTTAGCAGGAGAGTAGGCCAAGAGAACATCCCAACATTGATAAGAGAGTTATTTTACAAGTACTTATAATTTGAGTTATCTTTTATTTTTTTACTACATTAAATTAAGCTTTTTTTAAAATGGTTGAGACTCTTGCATATTCGAACTTCCACTTGCTGTTTCCATCGAAAAAAAGAGCATATTTTTTTAAAAAAGATTATGAATTTTGAAATCTAAGTATACAACTATCAATATTAATCTCTTTATTTTTGTTCTTTATTATGAGTATACATTTATATTGCAGGTCTTGCACTTTAGGTACTCCAAGGTGCTTCAGTGATTTTTTGTTCTTCCAGGTATTCACTCCAGCAGTTATGCTTCTTCTGAAGACGTAGATCTGTTTGGTTCAGATTTTAATTCCCACGTTCATGATTCCATTTCCTCTTCAATTTACTGGAATATGAAATACTTTATATTTTTTTTATTCCTGTTGTTTTTCTAAAATCTGTGAAGTGATCTTCATTCCTACTGTTTTACTAACAGCTGATGATACTTTTGTTCTATTTCTCGGTACACATTATCAAAAAAAATTGTTAGGATGACATCATTGAAGAAAATATGGTTCTAAATTGGGTATTCCTTACGGACAAATGAACGACAAATAAGAATCATATGAAACAACCCCCAACAAATGATGTCACCCTCGACGAATGTCGTTGTCCCGGGCTTCTCCTCCTCGCCGGATTCAACAACCTCTCAACTGTAATCCAAATGTTCAACAGTTTGTGTATTTGCTCTGATGTGTACATGTTCTCTCTTTTAGTTATCTAAAGTTCCAGTTTTTGAGGTTACAGCCCTTATTGATGTGTGTGAGAGTTGAAGAGGTCAAAGTAAATAGGTGCAGTTATTTGCAAGTAAATTTTTTATTTTCTGAGTTTTATAGCAGTAGGATTCTATTGTTTAATGGTTCAGATTTTTGCGATGTGTGCAGGATATCACATATCAACTGAGGTTTTTCTGGGTTTCGTCTGGTTTTTAAAGCAGTGTTTTTTGGATTTTAGGAGATTTTTGCGGATATCATCTGGATTTTAGAGCAGTGCTTATGATGACTTATGATACCTTCTTCTCCTCCTCCATAGTGCCTCACCGGAAACCTCCTCCCCGCCAGCTGCTCCGACCGGCGAACTACTCACGGTACCATCATTGCTCTTTCTCCATTCTAGAGTATCACAGAAATGCAAATGTTTAGTGTTTATTTACCAGCATAAGTCTATTATTTATTCTCAAATTGAGAATTTGATTCAGAATTTAATTTTGTTCTCTATTTCTTATGATTTTCACAGAGTAATTTTTAGAGACAGGAAAAGGTTATAATGCACATAATGTGATCTATCAAAAAATGTTAATCTTTTGATAGCAGTGCACTTTGCATTTCCCTGACCTCATGCAAGTAAACAACCTTACCGAAATAAGGCCTGATTTTTCTGTATCTCTTATCAGTGAAACCACACTAAAAACTTGGAGGTTTGCTTCTTTTTCTTCATTCTGTGCGATTTCAAATTTCAGAAACTAGGCCCCTACTTCCAGAAAAAATAATTTTGGTTAAATCGATCAATGTCGCTTCCCTAGGGACAACATCGTTGTCCATAATTAATGTCGCCGCCCCCACCAAATGTCATCGCCGCCAAATTTTGCCGCACCCACTAATGTCGCCGCCCGCGACCGATGTCGCCGCCCACGACCCATGCCGCCGCCCATTACCCATGTCGCCCTCATGACCAACGTCGCCGTCCACACCAATGTCTCCCCCTGCGCCCCCCCCCCCCCCCCCCCCCACGACCAATGTCGTCTCCCCCGACTAATGTGGCCTCCACGACCAATGTTTCCGCTCAAAACCAATATCGGTGCCCACGCACAATGTCACCCCACGACCAATGTCGTCGTTCACGACAATGTCACCCCCAGAACCAATGTCACCGCCCACGACCAATATCGCCCCCCCCTCCCCACGACCAATGTCGTCTCCTCAACCAATATCATCGTTCACGTCCAATGTCGCCGTCCACCTCCAGTATCATCATCTGACCAATATCGTTGTCCCCGACCAATGTCGTCTCCTCGACCAACGTTCTCGCCCACGACCGATGTCGCCGCCCACGACCTATGTTGTCGCCCACGACCGATGTCGCCGCCCACGACTGATTTCGCCCCCACGACCGATGTCTCCCCAACGATCAATGTCGCTGCCCACGACCGATGTCTCCCCCCCCCCACGATGGATGTCGCCACCCTCCCCGACATGTCACCCCACGACAAATGTCGCCCGCACGACAAATGTCGCCCCCACGACAAATGTCACACTCACGACCAATGTCGCCCCCAGGACCAATGTCGCCCCCGACCAATGCCGCCCCCCGACCAATGTCCCCCCCCCCCCCCCCCCCCCCCCCGACCAATGCCACCCCCACGACATATGTTGCCTCATGACAAATGTCGCCCCCACAACAAATATCGCCCCCAAGACAAATGTTGCTCGCACGGGCTCCCCCGTGCACGACTGTTTGTTATACTATAAGCAAGGAGCTAAACACTCCATGGTGTAACATTTAAATCTCAAACTGCCCTCATAAAACCACCTTTTGTGAGTTAATTGGGGGTTATGTGAGTCATTTGGCCGGATCAACCTTAATTAAATACGCACCGGCACTGTTCACCCAACTCATTCTCCTGATACCTTTCTTCTTCTACGCAGCTAGGGAAAAGGAATCTTCGTTCGCCTCTTCATGCTCGACGTCCGACGATTTCATCCTCTCCATGGAGGTAAATACTTCCTTTTCCTCCCTTTTCGATAGTCTTTGTTACTCCATTTCCACATCATCACTGCTCCCTCTTCGTTCGTGTTGCTTCAAGTTCATTCCAAAACTCACATCCTTGCGGGTTCTTTTGCGCGGGTAGGGCAACATATCCTCCTCCCGTCGCAACATCTCCTCCTCCCGTCGCAAGCCCTGACAAGTCCTACCTCATCCCGCACACCCCGCCCTACCTGATCCCACGCAAGCGTCGGAGCTCTGCCAATCCCATTTCGCTAGCTCTTCCGCACAGCAAGAAATCCAACTCCCGCTCGTCGGGTACAAATCCAACTCCCGCGGCAACAAACCCACCAGATCCACCTCCCGCACAGCAACAACCCGCTCTGCGCTCGCCGCCGCTCTCTGAAAACACACCCAGGTTAGCACTGTTGAAATTTGTGAAGTGGAAGTGGGTGACGGGACAGGCCGCGCGGCCTGTGGCGGACAGCCTGGGCGGACTGGGCGGACTGGGCGGACTGCGTTATGCGGCCTGGTGAGAAGTCTGGTGGAAGCCGGCTGTGTTGAGCGGGTTGTTGCATGGAGTCCGCGGTTTGGTGCGGCCTGGTTTCTGCGGATAGGGTGTGTGCTGTTTGGCTTTGCCATGGAGCGACCTGAGCGATAAAGGCTTGCGGACTGGTGCATTGCTCAATGGCCGCGGGTGCAAGCTTGTGCTGAAAGGCGGGTTGGTTCGAGTTCGCGGGAAGCCTTGCGGACTGGAGTGTCCGCAGTGTGGGCTGTTGCGGACTGGGTTTAGAGCTTGGCTGAGGCCTTGTCGAGCTCTGGTGGCACAGCAGGTGTCTTGCTGTGGAGACCGGTTGGCGGACTGGTGTTTGGAGTCTGGGAGGGAGCTGCTGCGTTGGACAAGTGCGAGGAGCTCGCGGACTGGTTGCGGTCTGTGCTAGGGTATTTGGCGGACGAGAACTTGTGTCCGCCATGCTCGCACTGGCCCTTGATGGTTTTGGACTTGGTCACACATTGTGCCAAGTTCATGGTGTCCGCCGTATCCGCCGCCAAGTCCGCTGTGACCGGGCGGACTGTTGCTGTTTGCCTTTGGTCGTGGACTTGTGGCAGATTGAGGTGTGAGTCTTGCGGACTGCCTCGGGTTGGTGCGGACTGCCATTGAAGGGGGCTTGCTGTCCTGAAGCAGTTGGAGCTTTGCGGGCTGGTGCCCTGTCCGCTTAGCTCAGGCGGACTGGAGAGGGTTTGTCAATGGCTGCCTTGCTCCTGGCGGTTTCCTTGGTATCCGGCTAAGTCCATGCGGACTCAGCGGACGGTGGTTGTATTCGCGCAGACTGGGGGTGGTGTCGCTATCTCTTGGGCGGTGACCACACTCCTCACCTTGCCTATAAATAGGACCCCCTTGGCACATCTACAGTAACCTAAGTAACGTGAGTGAACAGTAAATTGGGTTGGGCGGAGTGCAGCGGTCTGTGTTTGTCAGTCCGCGCGGATCGTTTCAGGCTGACGTTTGCTGTGTGCAGGTCGCGCGGATAACTTCAAGGAGCCAGGAGCTTGACTTTGACTTCGGTTAGTGCTGGAAGTGTGCGGTCTCTGCGGACTCAGCAGGAGGTCGCTCTGCGGCTTGTCAGTTCTGTTTCAACTTTCCCAGCTTCAATAACCTGTCCGCCGGCTTCAGGCGGGTAGGGGTGTTCCTCAGTTCGGGTTCAGCAGAAGCGAATAATGGTGTGTCCGCGCGGCCTCGCGGCTTCGGCGGACTCCGTGGTATTCGGCGGACAACAGCTTAGCTCGGGCGGCTTCGGCGACCTCAGCGACCTCGGCGGTCTCGGCGGACTCCGGGTTTTGTCCGCCCGGCTTGTTTTTTGGTTTCTTTCTGTTTTCAGCTGTAATACTAGCGAAATCATGTCTCGCTATGTATGCCTCGCATTGTAAAGAAGTGAATGTATAAGAGACCTGCTTGTGCTTCCATTGTTTTGTTGTGCATAGACCTCTAGTCCTCGGGTTCCGCTGGTTCAGCGTGCGAACTGGGTAGTTCCGAAGATATAATTTGGCGTTTGGGCTATCTGCTGACCACGTTGAGAAAATTTAACATGATATCAGAGCAAGGTTTCTGAGGTTCAGTTGCGTGAGCGGAGGTCAACCAGCGTTGTTACTCAGTGACTGAGTGGTGATCACCTGTGTTGTTGCTCGCGCGAGCTGCTGAGGGTGCCAACAGTGTGTTGTAATGGAAGGAAGCTTTGCAAGGGGTCTTGGCATTGAACTCTTACGCCGACTAACTTTAAAAAGTGGAAGTCGTGCATGAAGAGTTATCTTATTGGCGAGTAGCTGTGGGATATCGTATGTGGTGACGACAGACAGGAAGTTACTGCTGCGTTCGGTACTGCTGAGCAGGTGAGGCTCTGGAGAAGAACTAATGCTAAGGCAGAGTTCGTTCTGAAGAGAGCTGTCTCTCCGGAACTGTTTGATCACATCGTTGGATGTGAGTCGGCTGCTAATATTTGGACAACCATTGATGATTTGTTCAATAGGAAGAATGTGGCGCGGCTGCAGTTCCTGGAGAATGAGTTGGCCAGGGCAACTCAGGGAGACCTTTCCATCTCCAATACTTCTTAAAGATGAAGAGCTTATGTGCTGAGCTGTCGGTACTGGATCCCGATGAGCCTATCTCTGAGGCAAAGATGAAAAGGCACATTTTCCGCGGCTTGCGGAAGGAATATGTGGCCTTTGTCACATCTGTTCAAGGGTGGGCTACTCAGCCGTCTCTGCTGGAGCTGGAGAATCTGCTTGCCTCGCAGGAGAGCTTAGCAAGGCAGATGGCTGGAGTGAACCTGAATCAGTAAGGCAGCGAAGCTCTCTTCTCAGGCAAGAAGAAGGGATGGGAAGGGAAGAAGAAGAAGAAGCAGGTGCAGGCCGCTGGTGAGAAGGAGACTTCAACTTCGTATCCGCCGGAGAGGAGCAATGCTCCTAAGGACTGGAAGAAGAATCTGAAGTGCTACCGGTGTCATCAGCGAGGGCACTTCAAGCGGGACTGCAAGGTCAAACTGCAGCCTGGGCATGCTGCGGGAAAGGAGGAAGCTTGCTCGCGAAGTGAAGAAGCAGAATGGGGAGGAGCTTTCATGACGGGCACTTGTGTCCGGGCCTTATCTGCTGAGGACTTCAACAGTGAGTGGATCGTCGACTCCGGGTGTGGTCATCACCTCACCGGAGACAAGTCGAAGTTCACCTCCATGCAGGCTTACTCAGGTAATGAAGCTATTATCACTGCTGATAATACTGTTTATGCAGTAGAGAAGGAGGGGGTCGTGTCTTTGGGTAGTGATCAGGGGCCACTCACGTTAAGGAGTGTGTATCACGTACCGGGCATGAAGAAGAACCTCTTCTCGGTGACCAACGCGGTGACGCTGGGTATCACGTTCTGTTTGGGCCAAAGACGTAGGTTCCTTCGCACGTATCAGCGGTGAAGGCTGATTATAACTTCTCAAAAAGAAGTTATCTTGTGTCTTAAATACTCATATTTTGATGAAATGATTTATCAAATCTTTATAAAAAAAGTATTAAATCTACACATACTGACAAGTTTTAAAATTGATGGATTAACGCCGTTTCAATATGTTTTTATCTTAGGAAACTCAATGTATTCACCTCGATGCGGCATGGGTCAAGCACAAGGGAAGTCCAGCAAGACAATTACAGCATTATTGCAGCCGTTTTGGAGCCGTTTGGTGCAATTTCCGTTTTTGGACAGAAGGAAATTTGTTATAACAAATTTCTGCAGTTCAAAATTTGTTATAACAAGTTGCGAAAATTCAAATTTTGAATTCCGAATTCCTCTTTAATTTTGGCAGTTACAAGTGTATAGATGGCAACCTTTCAGCAATTAAAATACTCCTTTTTGGAGGGGATGATATAAAGAGGGGTGTGTGTGAAGAAAGAGAAAAAAGCTTGATAATATTCAAATTTCAAAAAGATAGATCTAGGTTTGGGAGAGGAGGAGGAACCGCACCGGAACTTCATCAAGGAGGGATCTTGCATGCGTTTGGGTGGAGTTTTCTACAGCGTTTTGAACTCTAGCATAATGTTTTGTAAGATCTATCAATCTTGTATTCCTCTTTTCAAATCATGAACTAAATTCCCTAGGTTTTGTATTTTGAAAGTACTTTGCTCTATTTTGATGTGATCCTTGTTTTATTTTAATTTATGAGAAGATTTGTGTGAATTCCTTATTTAGTTGATGATCTTGTGGTAGAACTTTTGGATTATTGTTTTATTCGATGCTTCATTTCGAGATTCGAGAGAGGAGAAGTGTGAGTATTTGAATGAAACATATTTTACTACGTGGCGAGATTCGAGAGAGGAGTCACGTAAATTTTTAACCAAAGTTTTCGGATCGTTTTACTGCGCTTCGAGATTCGAGAGAGGAGAGGCGTAAGTGTATCATCAACTCGATATAGCGGAGAGGGAGAAAGAGATTTCACCTTTCCGTTAGCAACTTTGATTTTTATTATTAATCATATTTTTTTGTTCGCCTGAGTTAGAGATGACAAGGGAGCAAGGGGTATAGTGATTTCCGATATCGAGAGATACGGATCTCTACCGTAAAATCGTTGCAGGAAGTACACAAAGATTTCTCATACATCATCTTCTTTTGATCCATCATTATAGGCTTAGGAAATCAAAATACAAGACCGTTTTTTCCCAAACTTGATAAACAGTTATTTTAGAAAGTCTTAGCAATTTTAATTTAAATTTTATTTGTCTTTAAACCCACTTAAATCTACTCACTTGGATTTAAAGAAAGGACTAGCTAGTATTTGTGAGCCTTAGATTAATCACCTCTCCGTGGGAACGATCTTTACTCACTCTTTATTACTTGATCCGGCACGTGCACTTGCGTAGTTTACGTATACCTATTTCGGGCGTATCAAGTTTTTGGCGCCGTTGCCGGGGACGTGCGTTAATTTATTGTTTATTTCTTGCAATATTAGTAATCCTTAGTATTTAGAGCTCAAGTTTTAATTCCTGTTTTATTTTACTTCATTTATTTTTACTTTGTTTTTTTTACTGCTCTATTTGTGCATGTCCCGTTATAGATCACCTGAACTGTTGCCATTAAACTTGGAAATTGAACGGACGTGTAGACTAAATAGAAGAACATTTCGGTTAGAACATAACAACCTATGACCATGAACCCTAATAATCAAAACATCGACCATTTGAATAATCAGGAGGTTCAGGAGCAGGAGGGTCAGGTAGAACAAAATGTACAACCTGCGGAAGTTAGGCGAACGTGTCGTGATTATAACATGCCGTATATAGGGAGGATTGCATTATAACATCATTAAGCCCGCCATCGAGGCGAATAATTTTAAAATCGATTCCATGGCTATGCAACTAGTTCAACAAAGACAATTTAGTGGACTTAGTCATGAGGACCCCAATTCTCACCTACGGACCTTCATAGATATATGCGACACCTTTAAGATCAATGGTGCGTCTGATGAAGCAATACGACTTCGTTTGTTTCCCTTCTCCCTAGTTGGAAGAGCAAAAGAGTGGCTCGATTCCCAATATGGCCTCACCACTTGGTTACAAGTGGTTGAGAAATTTTTAGCGAAATATTTCCCACCGGCTAAAACTGCCAAGCTAATGCGCGATATACTACATTTCTGCAAGGAAATAGTGAAACGTTGTATGATGCATGAGAACGGTTTAAGGAGTTGTTACGGAAGTGCCCCCATCATGGATTAGCTATCCATCAACAAGTGTGGACCTTTTATAACGGTCTCCAGACTTCTACTATGATTCAAGTAGATGGAGCGGCAGGAGGATCACTTATGAACAAGTATCCCGAGGATGCTTACGCTATCCTTGAAGATTTATCCTCCAACAATTATCAATCTTTCGATCGGCAAGGTCCTTCCACCTCCACCTCCCGAGTGGTATGTACCAAGTAGATCAACTAACCTCCTTCGCTGCACAAATGACTGCCCAATTCAATTCGATGAATAAGAGGTTAGATGCTTTAAGCCTAAATCAATCCCAATTAAATCCACAAGTGAATAGTATAGTTACCCCTCCTGCCCCCTTGAACCCATCACTCACAGTTGAACAACTGGTCGGGCACAATGAGGAGGTTAACTATATAGGTGGTCAACCAAGACATAATAACAATCATCCCTTTCCAAATTATTATAGTCCGGAATGGCGGAATCATCCCAACTTTTCATGGAAGAACAATTCTGGCATATCACAACCACCCGGATTCAACTCGAATCTGCAGCCGCATCACAACAATAACTTTAATCAACAAGGTTCATCCAGGAAGCTATCCGATGAGATTCTCATTGAATCGATGCATAAGAGTGATGCTCGTATTACTAGCCTAGAGGGGTCCTTACGCATTATTGAGTCTAGTTGGGCAAATTGCCAATGCGTTGAGCCTTAGACCCCAAGGGTCACTCCCATCTGAACGACCCCAAACCCTAAAGGGGACAATCAACATTGTAAATCGTCACCTTGCGTAGTGGAAGAGAATTAGCGGGTCGTGACCCAATTAAGAAGGACGAGGTAGAAAAGAACTTGAGAGATGTTAGCCCTGTTGACTGTGACAATGACTTAGAGAAAACTATTGATGAAAAGGAAGAGGAAGTAGAAATAATAGGGGACAAGAAGGTGGAACCTAGTGTTGAGGTGTCAAAGAAGAAAACAATGTGGTAGTCTACCACCTCCACCATTCCCCCAAAGGTTAAGGAAAAGCAAGTTGGATCAACAATTCCAGCAGTTTGTTGAAATTTTCAAGAAGCTTCAAATAAACATCCCGTTTGCGGAAGCCTTGGAGCAAATGCCCAGCTATGTTAAATTCATGAAAGATATCCTGTCCAAGAAAGAAGATTTGGAGTGAACGAGACGGTAGCACTTACTCAAGAGTGCAGTGCCATTCTTCAGAAAAAGCTTCCACCCAAATTAAAAGATCCTGGAAGCTTTACCATACCGTGCTCCATAGGGTATCAGTTTGAGGGCAAGACATTATGTGACTTGGGAGCAAGTATTAACTTGATGCCTCTATCGATTTATATGAAGCTAGGGCTAGGGAGATTTCAAAGACCTCCATCACTTTGCAATTGGCAGATAGAACGTTAGCCTTCCCAAAGGGATAGTGGAAGATGTATTATAAAATAAAAGTGGACAGTTATCTTCCCTGCGGATTTTGTGGTAATGGATATGGAGGAAGATAGGGAAGTACCTATTATTGTAGGTCGACCATTCCTAGCCACTGGAAGGACTTTGATAGATGTACAAAAGGAGAGTTAACGATGAGAGTCAACGATGAGCAGATTACATTCAATATACTGAATGCTATGAAGTTTATTGATAGAGAGGAGGATATCTCGAGATGGTTAACACCATATCTGTTTGTGAATATCAATTGATAAATAAAACTGAAGAGGAGATGAATTGTTATCCAGCTTATTGACTGAAGAAGGAGCATCTGATAAAGATGATGATAGTCAAGCGTGCTTTCAAGTATGTGAGAGGCCAACTAGTTGGACTCGTAAACCAGAACCCCTGGAGATGCCAGAGAAATCCTTGGCGGTCAAGCCGTCAGTTATTGAGCCCCCAAAATTAGAATTGAAACCTCTGCCCGAGCACCTCACGTATGTGTACTTAGGAGAGAACAATACTTTGCTGTTATTATTAACGCAAGGTTACAACCTGAGCAGCAACAGAAGCTGACTGACTTATTAAAGCAGTATAAAGTGGCTATAGGTTGGACCATAGCGGACATTCGAGGGATAAGCCCTTCGCTGTGTATGCATAAAATTCTATTAGATGAACCTTTAAAGGGCTCTATTGAGCACCAACGCCGTCTAAGTCCACCTATGAAGGAAGTAGTCAAGAAGGAAATTATTAAGTGGTTAGACGCGGGTATTATTTACCCCATCTCAGATAGCGCTTGGGTGTCACCGGTTCAGTGTGTTCCGAAGAAAGGAGGGATGACGGTGGTGAGAATGAGAAGAATGAGCTGATCTCCACTAGGACGATTACAGGGTGGCGCATTTGCATGGATTATAGAAAACTGAATAAAGCCACGAGAAAAGATCACTTTCCTCTACCCTTCATCGACCAAGTTTTGGATAAGCTTGGAAACTGCATTTTTAAATGATTTTTCTGTTTCTGATGGTTCTCGGGATATAATCAGATTTCAGTGGATCCTGAAGATCAGGAGAAGACCACTTTCACATGCCCGTATGGTACCTTTGCATTTGGAGGTGCCATTTGGATTATGCAATGCTCCCGCTACTTTTCAGCGGTGTATGATCGCGATATTTTCTGACATTATGGATCATGGTATAGAGATTTTCATGATGATTTTTCTATCTTTGGAATCTTTTAATGCCTGCTTAGAGTGCCTAGAGAATGTGTTAGTTCGATGCGTGGAGACCAACCTGGTTTTGAACTGGAAAAATGTCATTTATGGTCCGCGAGGGAATAGTGCTAGGACATCATGTATCTAGGAATGGATTAGGTGTGGACAAGGCCAAACCGATGTGATTGAAAGGCTCCCACCCCCAAAGAACGTGAAGATGCTGCGAAGCTTCCTGGGCCACGCAGGATTCTATCAAGATTTTATCAAAGATTTTGCAAAGGTCGCCAAGCCGTTGAGTGGCCTGTTAGAGAAAGATGTGCGCTTTGATTTTAATGATGCTTGCTTACGTGCTTTTGATGAACTGAAGAGTCGTCTGACTTCTGCTCCTGTTGTGGTAACTCCCATTGGGAGGAACCATTCGTTTTGATGTGTGATGCCAGCGATTACGCCGTTGGAGTTGTTTTAGGGCAAGTGCGGGAGAAGGTCTTCCACACGATAGCTTACGCTAGCAAAACTTTGATAGAAGCCCAAGTCAACTATACAACCACTGAAAAAGAGTTACTGGCAGTAGTTTTTGCTTTTGAAAATTCAGATCGTACCTTTTATGTACCAACGTCATAGTATACACCGACCATGCGGCTATACGATACCTCATGGAGAAGAAGACGCTAACCACATTAATCCGATGGGTACTCCTTCTACAGAATTTGACGTTGAAATTAAGATGGAAGGGAGTGGATAACCCGTAGCTGACCATCTGTCAAGAATTGAGAGCCACCATCACTGCTGCGATCTGAAATTGATGAGAGGTTCCCCGATGAGTGGCTATTAGCGGTATCTGAAACCCATGGTGCCCTGGTATGCCGATTATTTAATTATATAGTTAGTAGAGTCTTTCCACGGATCTACTCTACCAACAAAAAAGAGATTTCTGCATCAAGTTGTTCGTATCTGTGGGACGCACCATATCTATTTAAGGTTGGTCCTGACGGGATGGTGAGGCGTTGCGTCCCCGAATCGGAAATGAAAGACATCTTGGAGAAGTGTCACAACTCTCCTTATGGCGGACATTTTATGGGAGATAGAACAGCAATGAAGATCTTAGAGGCCGATTTCTTCTGGCCCAATTTATTCGCGACGCCCGAGATTTTGTTAACAATGTGATAGGTGTCAGAGGTCTGAAAACATAAGAGAACGGATGCGATGCCCATGAATACGATCCTAGAAGTTGAACTGTTCGATGTATGGGGAATTGATTTTTATGGACCATTCGTGAATTCACAGGGAGATATGTACATTCTTTTAGCGGTTGACTATGTATCAAAGTGGGTGGAAGCATTTGCTACACCTAAAAATGACGCAAAAGTGGTCTTAAAGTTTCTGAAAAATTTTATATTAACCGGTATGGGACCCCCAGGGCAATTATCAGTGATGGGGGAGTCACTTCTGCAATGCCCAATTTACGGCTCTCTTAAAAAAATATGGGGTAACGCACAAAGTTGCGCTAGCATATCACCCCCAAACAAATGGGTTAGCGGAGGTTTCCAACCGCGAGATTAAGAAAATCTTAGAGAAGACCGTTAGCGTCAACCAAAAAGATTGGTCCCAAAAGCTGAACGATGCACTATGGGCGTATCGCACTGCTTTTAAAACACCGATTGGTTTAACGCCGTATAGACTAGTATATGGAAAGGCATGTCACTTCCTCTAGAGTTGGAGCATCGAGCTTATTGGGCGATAAAGAAAATAATTACGATTTTAAAGACGCAAGCAAGCAACGACTATTGCAACTGAATGAATTGGAAGAACTCAGGTTGAACGCATATGAGAATTCAAGAATTTATAGAACGAACAAAAAAATGGCACGACCGACGCTTTGAACGATAAACAATTTGAGCCCGGACAGTTTAGTCTTTTTATTTAACTCTCGTTTAAAATATTTCCCGGAAATTAAAATCTCGTTGGTCGGGTCCTTTAGAGTTAAAGAGGTGCACCATATGGCGCGGTGACAATTTTGAAGACAAAGACGGCACCGAATTTAAAGTGAACGGACAACGAGTTAAACATTATAGAGGGAGACGAGAGTGATCGAGTCGTCTCGTCCATTGCGCTGAAATAAAACCCAAAAGTTCGGACAAGTCCTGCCGGGACTTGAAATTAGGCGCTGCTTGGGAGGCAACCCAATTTTTGTTTGCATTAGTAGATGGCCTTGCAACTTTACTAAAGAAGTTCTCTTTCTTTTAGGATTTTATCTTAGTACTAGTATATTTTGTATTTTTTTTAAGTTATTTAAAAAAATCAAAAAAAAAAAAAAAAAAAAGACAAAAAAGGTTAAAAAAAATACAGTACAAAACAAATCTAATGCAGTATAGCGGGCAGAACAAAGAAAGTTGCAACAAAATCGGGTAGGTCAAAA